>JH431438.1:0-12763 GCA_000239455.1 Strigamia maritima | reverse complement strand
AACATTGAGTTTAACATTGTTGCAACATGAGTTTAACATTGTTGCAACATGAGTTTAACATTGTTGCAACATGAGTTTAACATTGTTGCAACATGAGTTTAACATTGTTGCAACATAATAGTACTGATGATATAGTACAATCTTCTAGACTAATGGTACAATTGTATACCATAATAAAAGTTTGTTTTTCATTTTCTCATACATTTTTGTACCAGGTTGATAAGTACTTATCAACCTGAGGTTGATAAGTACTTATCAACTTCTCGATGAGAGGTATCCAGGTATAGCACACTTAGATCATGCACTAAAAAGGATTTAAGTTCTAATAAACTCCGCAAGAAAAATCAAATCAAATAGTATAAGTTGTTTTTATCATTAGGGGCTATTTGTATGGAATCCCAATGCCCACCACACATTTCCTCCAAACACTACTGTTATAGGAAAATATAGGAAAACTGTGGAAAATACAGTACAAATAGCGCCCAAATTTGAAATTTGAAATTGTATTTTCGATCTAAAAATAGTTTGGGCATATAGACATCACATGCGAATGGCACACAAATGGAATCGCAAATGATGTCACATCCCCAAACTATTTTTAGATCGAAAATACAATTTGGGCGCCATTTGAATGTGATGTCATATGACGTCATACGCCAATAGCCAATCACGTTAGCGTTATGGGACAGAAAGAAAGACAGACAGAAACTGGGAAACTATATAGATGATAAGTTTTTTATTTTGATATCTTAAGACGGGCACTGCATCTAATTCATTGCTCTTTGACAGTTTCATCTCACTCAGCACATGATCTAATTTACTGCGTTGGTTAACCCTTTTGCACCTGTTCGGCTGTTCCTTTATTCTATCTTATTTGACAAGTGAATTGATTGATTAATTAAAAACCAATCTGGATAATTGTAACTTTCACTTTCTTCAGGCCAATCTATTGAATTGATGGATGATCAGGAAGTGAAAAGTCAAAAGAATAAAGGACAAAGTCATGCTAGTGTTTAGGTTTACTACTCAATAATCCTAAATGCTTTATCATTTTTTAAAAAATTTACATTTTGTAATTGATTAATAAGGTATGGCTTTGATCTTTCCTCGGGTTGCTTTAACAGAAAAGATCAAAATGTCTTGGATTGACAATTTGAGAACGTAGTTTAATTTCAATGTTGTATATTGTCGCGTGACCCGTGGGGTATGGGGGCCAGGCGGCAACTTGGGCGTAATCCTTAGTACACCCGCGGGAATCGTTAAAGGTATAATACTTAACATAATTAAGATAATCGGTAATCGCGCAATTACGCAATCACTCCAGACAGGACAAATTAAGACTCGTTTAGTTTCTTAAAATAACATGACAGTTTTATTACCCGCTAGAATGGTCATGCTCACACAATTACAACAAGTGTTCGAGTCGGCCATTACAAATGAGCTGGCTCGAACCAAATACAAAGAAATAATGATTAGTAGAATAAATTAAGATAGGTTTGGTTTGGTTGCATAAGGCGGCGACACGATTGACTGCCTCCAATATCTGGAGTCTATTGTCACTTTGTGCAAATAGTAATATCACAATAAGTTAGTACACTTACATTCATTATAAACATGATGTGAACTCTACGCGAGCTCAAGAGAGACTACCGTGCTCTCGCTCGATCCGACCTTCTTATAGGTGTCATCTGGCACTTAATTGGCTGTGCATACTAATGGCGATGACGCTGATGATGTCATCGGCCTTCAACTCCTTCTGGCGGCAGCGTCTGGAACTGCCAGTTGGCCTAACTCTCTCTGGTGATGGTTTTTGGCATTTATATATTAATAATGATTCTACGGAAGGTTTGTAGGACCATTCCGTTTAATATTTAGGTTAGTTAGGTTAAGTCTATGTATAGCAATGTTATAGGTTCGATATTCTTGCTACGGTAGGTCCTCCGGTCCATACGTAACAATATGGCTAATAATTAAATAAAAATTACAATTTTGATTACCTGGAGATATAAAATTGCAAACAACTGCTGCATTTAGTAAATTACAGGTCACTTTCAATTAGAGAGTTTTTAAGATGAAAGACCTTTGTCGATTGATGAGTATTTCTTGAAAAGAGGCCTATCATAACACAAGATAAGTGTCTCTATTTTTTTTAAGTAGAGACTTTTCCCGATTGGAGCTCTTCTCAAAAAGAGGCCTCGCTGGAAAATAGGCATTTATCGATCAGAAACTGCCCTGGAGTATTGGCTGTACCGAAATTCGGACTTATTAAACAGAGGCCAATCTTCTAATTGAAGCAGTATTGTAAATCAAACAAATTTTATTTTTAAGCGAACTGTGCTGCAGGCTGTAAAGTGTTTCACTCAGCTTGGATGAACTAGTTGCAAATTGCTTATCTTTGATTACTTCTAGAACGGAATTCAAAAAGAAATTGCTCAATCAGAGTTAGGTGAAATTAGTTTTAATCAAATGTTGCTTCTTATGGAAGACGAATTTGATCAGATGAAGAGGACAATTTTAGTTGCTTCTAACTTAAATCACTTACGAATTTAATTGCCAACGAAATTTAAAGTTTAAAACTCACTGCAAATGTGGTTTTAGGTGTTTTGAATATCATTTGAGTAAGGACAAAGCTGTGATGAGAAGCAAATGTGTGACCAGCGAGGGTAAGCTTTTCTTGGAGGGATCTAGTCTTTCGTTAACAATAGAGGGTTGTGAGAAGGGTGAAGTGTGGGTGTTAGAGGGTATTTGCCAATGCATAGTGATGGATGGTCCATCAAAGTCAACTTTTGAAGCAAACGGGATTGTTTGTTCGAATCAGTGCAGCGTGTAATTTCAAAAGTGGAGACCAGGTGTCGCCTCTTGTTGAAGTTGGAGGTTGATGAGTGTAGCACTGCTCCATCCATCTTACCAGTGCTGGCCTCCTGTCATTCTCATTTAATTGGCCGAAAGAGGGAGTGACGACAGAGAGGTTGCAATGAAATAGAGCCTAATGGGGGGTAATTGATAAGGAGACTGCAATTGAAGATGGAAGGGAACGCTTCTGATGTGTTGTTGATGCCAGACGCCTGTCGCGTGATGTGATGATACAGTAGTTGTAGTTGTAGAATGTAGACTGATTGTGTACTGCTTGAAATTAGGATGGATGCAATTTTGTTTTTTAGTTGGATATTTTATTTTTTTATTTAATGCAAAATTCTGAAAATAAAACAAAAGTCAAAATTGTGTGTTGATAATGTTAAAAGAGAAAATATTTTGTTTACGAAATTTTTTTTATAACCAAGTCAAAACACCATCATGGAATCCCCAAATATGGGCATTTTTTTGGAATGGAGTACTATTTGTATGTATGCTTTTGCAAAAGAAAGAAAATGGATAAATCTTTGCTGTATTTTCCACTTCGAAGAACAATTTTGCATTTTAATTTAAGCTTCAACACATTATTTAAACCACTTGTGATGATTGATTTATTTCTTAAAGGTAAATCGCAGTAGCTTAGCAAGAAAAACTTTTAGATTTTTTTCTTTTAGTTACCGTACCTGTGGTTGTTTTTGATATATTATTTTTGTTCTGATGCAAACACATTTATTTCTATCTTTCAGTTTTTATTTATTTTTTAAAAATTTTTTTTTGTAATTATGTGAGTGTTGTTATTTGTGATTATCTTACATATTTCACATATCAGTCAAAACATTCCTTTGGCTATTGTTTGTATATCTTAATCCCTTAATCTTTTAATTCCCTGCACATGTGCCTACATTAGTTCTGCTGCAAAAACACGTTGCTTTATCGTAATAACAACAGTGAGTAAATGATTGATTGAATATGAAGTAAACAAAATGACGTAATGACGTAAGGAAATTTAATTTTAGCTTAATTTCCTTATTATTATTTTGAACATAAATGTTTGATATGATTTTTCAAAAGGGAGATTATTAGGTCTGATAAATTCTCCACTGATTATTGATTTAGTTGGAAACAGCTGCTAATCATTAGATTCACCTGCTTTTTAGTGTATTCTCTCTCACTTGTAATTCTATTAAGCTGTTGAATTTGCACCTGTTCAGAGTGATGCAGACGGGCGTGCGAGTTGGAAACTTGTGCGAATTTTAAATATTTAATTGCCTCCTCTTTGCATATATTTATCTTTTGCATATGTAACATGAGGTGAAAATTTCAATTTGCTTTAACTCAATTATCTCAACTTTGTAACTTGATACTGGCTTGAGCAATATTATAGTGAAATTTGGCTTAAGCTCGTATTTATTTCATTCTTAAAGTTTCTTAAACTCAATATTTAACCTAACTCATGTTGGTTTCTGTATGTAACCAAACAATTTGAAAATGTATCTTAATTAATTTTTTTTTTTTACAAGAACACTGAAATAACCAACCATGAAAACTTTTAAAACTTGCCAACAAGTTGTAATGATTTAACGTTTAAAGTGCAAGTTTGGTCAGGCTCGGTGTGGTGAAGAATATACAGAGTTAGTCAAAAGTTACGCAACAATAAAATAACTCAAGATATCACAAGATATGCCAATGGGAGTAAAATAGGAAGTTTGGTAGGGGCAAACCATTTCTAACCTCAAATTTGACTTTCAAGGTAATTGTCAAGTTCAAGTTAAGGTACAGGAAAAAATGTTAATTAGAAACTTGAAGAGAATTGTCTAATTATTCAGAATTTATTATTTGTAGAAAACAGAAGTATTATTTTACATGAGAAGTAAAGAATTGGTAGAAATGTAGTGACCGGAAACTTTAAGTGCTGTATTTACTTTTTATCGATATATTAAAATTCCAGTGTCCGTCCGTATGTTTGTTAGTACTAGCATCCCAGCAATGTGATTGGCTGCAGCAACAATCCCCGCATCTTTGTACAACCTCATTGCAATGACTTGATCGCAGCAATGTGTGATGTGAGGTTGTCACCAGGCAACAATGGCGCACTGACATGACAACATCCAAACAAACAAAACATAAACATAAAAGGTAGTGAGTTCATTTACTATGGAATTTAGAATTAAAATTTAGAAACGTCTATACTGGATGGGATTTAAAGTGATTTTAATGTCCCACCGGATTTTGATGGAAGATTTTAATGTCCCACCGGGTTTTGATGAGAGATTTTATTTTTTTACCGGTTTCGATGGCTCATTATTTTGTACCGGTTTGGGTTTTCATGAGCAATTTTTATTAGTTTTTTTTTGTTATTTTTTTTTTTTAAGTATTAGTAATTTCTAGAATACACATTGTTTGTAATATTTTTAAAATTTATTTTTCAATTGTAATGTGTATATACACACAGGACGTCTAGTCTTATTTTAATTTCTAGTCGATCTGAGTCAAAAAATCATTGTTTTGTAGCCAAAAAATGTGCGCAACAATACAAAACCCCAAATGTAAATAATTTTTAAAATATTTTACAAGCATTTCATTTATTAACAATGGCATGCACATTTTTGGACTACAAACAATGATTTTTCGACTCAGCTCAATTAGAGGATTAAAATAAGATACCACAATATATACTTTCAGTACTATAGCACGCCGGACTTATAAATCGATGTTATTTTCGCGTTTGAAGGACGCGTAGCCGTTAGAGTGGGAGAGCCCTTGGTTGAGTGTGGCCCTGAAAATGCATTTCGAACAACAGTGGAGTTCTGGATGCGCCACATCCTACATATTACACAATAAATTTCAGGAACGCCTAGGTTAAACTAGAAAGAACCAATATAAGAAACTCAATAATTTAAGGCCAAGGGGGCTAGATATTAGAGCAAGATAGATAGGAGACAAGATGGCTGCCACACTATAGTGTGGTTGACCTTGACTTGACACTACTATATTCTCAGGTGTGTTAAAGGAATTAAATGAAGCTAGCAATACTATTTCCTCACTTGGATAGGGAACAATGTCAACCAAAACCATAAAATGCATAAAGGATAACAGGATAGGCTTACAAAGTGATGCATGAAACTCAGATGGATGACATTCACTAAGGATGAAAGGATTGACAAAACAACATCCCTAATGATGGCTGATTAGAGCCTGATGTGTTAGGGTCGAGATCTAAAGTTGCTGTGTCTGCTCCTGAGCTAAAATGCTCCTGAGGAAACATCAGAGTGCTGTGATTGGTTGCCAGAAAAGGAGGGAACCAATCAGAGCATGACAGCACAACCAGGAACTAATTGGTATGCACAAACTCAAAAGTAGAGCAACGGACCTAGCTAACTATAGCTTACATCAGAGGAGGGGGAAGGGTGGGGAACATAGGTAAAAAACCAAGTCACTCATCTGTGACCTTGGCCAGGAGTAAACACAGGATCAACAAAGTCACTACAAATTACAAAGGTATGGATTAACACGCATTTATTACAAAACAATGGGAAAACAATTAGGGAAATGCATATATGGTAATTTGGCCCGTGACAGTACAATATAGGTCATTAACCAATGGGAGTTTCGCGCACGAAATAATAAATGGAGTATAGTCCAAAGATGTGCATGTCATTGTTAACAAGGAAAAAACGACTTGTAAAATATTTTAAAAATTATTTACATTTGGGTTTTTGATTTTTTGGCTATGAAACAATGTTTTTTTGACTCAGCTCGACTACAGGATTAAAATAGAATAACAATACATACTTTCAGTACAATGCAAAAAAGTTTACTTTTCAGTTTCGTGCACGAATTGTTGAATAGAGTTTAGTAAACTTATAACTGTCCTAACTAACTTCAGGTGAGTTTGAAAAACATTTTTCGTTTCAAACAAATAAAAAATTTTTGCTTGTAGCATGTAATGTTGAGTCAGTTAGCGAATGTTTGCATCAGCTTTTGGTTGGGAGCGTAAAACCTGCTCAATTTTATTTGAAACAGAAGAATTTTCGTAAAAGAATGGTACTTTCAAAGATGAAAAGCGCCTAATAACAATTTTTATTTAACTCCTGAAGAAGAAAAAAGTTGATCATCGTTTGGTAAAGCTGAAAAAAAAAGGAAATCCATCACCGGTTTTGGAGTTTGTTTTTCACGCCAGATGTTTTTGAAAGTGAAGGAAAGAGTAGAGATGCGATTTAAAAATAAGAAAAAAAGATGATGGAAAAAACTGTTGTTGATGTTGAGCTTTTCTGCAACTTTACAGGATAAATGTTGGGGTTCTTCTTGAATAATTTATTATTGAAATCCCAGATGAGTTGCCCTCGTGTCAATATTTTGGCATAAAACTACACAAGAGATGTATACAGTATTACATATAAATATTTGAGTTAACATTCATTTATTTTTTAACACTTTGATTGGGCATATTACAAATTATTTAATGGTACAGTACCCAGGTAACACCGCTGCAATGTTTGGAAATGACATTTGCAATGTTGCATCATTGTTCCACATGACACTTCTTCTAACATTTTGCACTGTTGCAACATTGTCGTAATGGTGCATCGACATTGCTATAATGTTGCACTCAACATTGCCACAACGTTGAAAGAAGTGACATTTGGAACAATGATTCGGAGCATTGCAAATGTTATTTTCAAACATTGCAGCAACATTTGAAATGACA
Source organism: Strigamia maritima (assembly GCA_000239455.1). NCBI lineage: Eukaryota > Metazoa > Arthropoda > Chilopoda > Geophilomorpha > Linotaeniidae > Strigamia > Strigamia maritima. Next base: position 5,202 of record JH431438.1, on the reverse strand, counting down.
TTGACAAAAATCTAAGTTATTCTTAATCAAATGTTTGTTGCCAACATTGCAGCAACATAAATCAAAAATTCATGTTTGTTTCAATGTTTATTGCCAACGTTGGCACAACACTGCTGGAGCAGTGACATCAAACTTGATACCAACATTGGAAAATGTCAACATTCATTTCACATTAGCAACGCTGCAGAAATGATGCGACAATACCATAAACATTTCCAACAGTTAGGTGACATTCGGAACATTCCAGCAACATTTGCGTGTCACCTGGGTATACTGTCCAGTGAAACTTGTGATGGTGGCCACTTTATTTTGCCCCCTTTGGAAGTCCTATGAACTATTTTCTCTGTATTGGGCGACTGACTTCCTATCTAATGGACCATGTTTTGGCACTATTGGTGGTTGTCAACTTGTCATGGACAGGATTCACTGTTGGATTTACATATACGGTACGATTTTTATCTGGATTTTTTATTTTTATTGGATTTAATAATGGGGATTTGTAAATTTTGCAAAATACGTCGACATTATAATCATCCACTATAAAAATTGGGATAGTGATCCATGCAGATATTTCGGTAATAACGTCTGAATTATCTGAAAATTGTGCAGTGTGCTATAAAAAAGTGTATCTGATTTATGTTGTAAGTCTGTAATCTTGTAATCCAACTTCATTCAGGATGCCATTGTTAGTTGTTACTTTGGTCATAGTATCATACGTAAATGAGCTGCTATCTTCATTGCAGTTAAAAACCCAGTGCTTACTGAAGCACTGTAATTGTAATGGAGATGTAAATATATAATTAAATTAAATGTACTTTTTATTTACGAAATGCCTAAAACGGCCAAAACCCTAATAATGACACCAACACCTCAGATAAGGATTATAGGAGGCCTTTTGTTGCATTTCTGCAACATCATCAGCTATACTTTGTGAGAATGTGGAATTGAGATCGATATTGGAAAATATCGTCCGACCACCATGCATATAACACGATACAAAACACCAAAATGTACCGAGAATAAATTATGCAAATATAGTTTTAATTTATTACCAGAATTTATTTAACACTTACAATTGTATAAATGCTAAGATATGCAAATGTGATCGATTTGCATACCTTAGGCCTATTTGGTCCATGTGCTTAGGCTTAACACAATGGTGATATCTTGGCGATCCTGAGGGATATGGTCGACTTAAGTCTGCCACAACCAAAAGGAACAAGATAGATTGATTGCCTCTATGCAGGAAAGCATAATGCAATCAACACAACTGCAATAAAACATTAGAGGAAGAAAAAGAGGTGTAAATGGTCAAGCCACAGCCACGTGGCGACCTAAGTGGTTTGACCCACATTCCGCGCTTTACATCACGCGTTATTTCAACGTTAAGGCCCAGGGCCAAAAATTGGGATATAAACAACAGAAGAGTTACTCACCGCAGCCCCGGTCAAATGTCGCGTCACATTGAGGTCTATCGTCGTCAAAGGCCGTGTCGCAGTCGCTCTCTGATGCCGTATGGTCCATGCGACACAAGATAGTCCCCAACATCGGCGGCCAAAAGCTCAACACACATAATTCCAATTACATATGGGAAGTATAGCCATTTTGACCTCATGCTTGCCTAATATTTACCTATCATAAGGTGTTACTGAGTAACACAAGCACAGGCGCCACAGGGGCAATACACCGACTATACACATGTAAGACACTTTAAATGGTTTTTAACACGCAACCCATAAAATGCTATGGTTATGTTACACTACACTTTTAAATATCAACAATATATACACTCAATATAAATACACATACCATCTAGGCAAATAATCACAGGCAAACAATATCACAGATCAAAGTCAAGTCAGTTCAGTATTTCACACTACTTCCTGTTTTACATAAGCTTATATACTCTGCTAATCTCTCACTAATCCCTAAGGAATGTGTAGATAACAGAGTGGCCAATGGGTGTTGCCGGTTGTGGAATGTGATGACTACTTCCGATATCATCCAACATTCCGATGTGGATTGGGGCGAATGGTCAATATAATATATAAATTATATATTTATTGGCCATTACTTTGGTATTTAACATAAATAAGCGCCATATTTATTATCGACATATTTATATTTATAGTAATAGTCGAATATGCCGCCAAAGATGCAATAGCGCCTTCTGATGGCAATTCCCTATCATAACTACGGTTTGAAACCGTCACACGTCCCACCGAAAGGAAAAATGAGGATGTCTACATCTTCATTTCATCCTGATAAGATGCTCAAAATTGATGCCCTTGGTTGTTTGTCTGATTTATCAGAGTGGCATCAAAAATCATAAAATTGGTGTGTATATATTGCCTTAAAGTCAAACAATAATCTGCTAGCAGAAATATTTTTAACTTTAAGGAATACTTAAAGTGTTGTTGGTGTGTAAACTGGAAAATGTGGTTTTTGTGCAATTAAGTTCATTGTTCAAATATTTATTTAGTTGTTTTATTTGTTAGAACATTGCATTTTGAGATCAGAGGTTTTTGGTTTATTGTTTGCAGCCTCTGGTTGTATTGTTTGTTATATTACCGATTGGTAAAGTTATTTCATCCTCAGAAAGCTGATTTTTATTTTATTAGACAGGTTAAGTGTGTGACCTAATTGTATTCATGTATTATTTATCATGAGGTGATTCATCCACACCATCTAGATGTAAGTGGATGAATATTGGGCCTGTTTGCTTGTGAAAAGCATTTTTGATGACAGATATGGCATAACTGCACTTATGTTCTATTTTTGGCATACCTGTCATCAACTGATTAATTTGTTCTCTGGTTTTGAGATTAATCTTTATACTCTTTTACTCTCTTTCTGTATATTCACCTGTGCAAATGGCCGCCAAGTTGAGTGGCTCCTTGGAATAAAGTTTTCATTGGATTTTATCATGCTTGTGTGAGTTTTTGTGAAGTTTACATGATAGGAACACCTGTGGACAACGAGTGTGTGATACAAGGCAAAATCATGCCATTTTGCAGCAGGAATACATGTATGAAGCAAGGCATACTGAGACAGAGAAGCACCTTTAGGCACCAGTTTGATGTTTGTATCTTATGTGGTTTTCTGTGTGCCCAGAGCGAACCAGTTGGGCTTTAAATACGAAATTAAGTGTGGATACTAAGAAAGGTACGAGGAATTCAACTAGCCTATCGCCGGAGCACTGTGACAATTATTTTGAGCCGACTTTTCGGAGTACGGGAATTGCGTCTACTTTTGGCCGCAGCCGGGCCACCGAGTCCCGCCGAGTGAATTCGGATTTCCCATCGAAATTCAACTTTGCAGAAAACATTGAAAAATCGCTTCCACTGTGATTTCTGGACATTGGAGTGTCCAAATGTCCTGGCCACCACCGAGAGGTCAACAAGTGTAATTCATTATAATTATTTTATTTACTAAAATGAACTATCATGGACTCTAAGAGGGTAACGTAATCGTTATCGTACTTGGTGTTACGCTTACGAATACGTGTTGCCTTCTTGTAAGGTACAAGAACTTGTTCCTTACAACTCTTCGCTTACTGATGACACTCACGGTGTCTAGACACTGTAGGTATCGCAGTAGACGGATTTGTGGGTGACTCACCAGCTTTACTCTCTTCATTAGAGGGGACTACTGGTGGAAGATCCACTTACATTGGTTCATCGTCATCACTCTCAGTTAAGTTTGGTACGACTACCGAGGATGGGATGGTAGTCGGTGGTTTCACTACTTCCATCCACTTGGGTGTCTCATGAGGAACATCAGTACCAACAGTTTGGTCCTGAACTCATTGTTCCACTGGATACTCAGGAATGTATGGGGAGAGATCTTTTATATTAATTGAGCGCTCGATTTTGCCATTGGACGCTTGTCTTAATTTGTAAGCTCCTCCATCATGGACTTCTACTATCTCCCACGGGCGTCTCTTAGGTGAGAATCCCGAGGTGATAACTTTATCTGCATCTGACAGTATGTGTGTCTTTTTCCAGACAAGGTCCATCTTTTGGAACTCACAAATATAAAATTTATCTTCATGAATTCGCCGATGACACTCATAATTGTCAGTTATCTTTCTGAACATGTCCTGATGAGCCCTTCGTAAGATGTCCATCAGATCATTGACAAAAGCTTCTGGATTATTTAGATCCAGTCTCCTTCTACCAGTCACTATACGCGGGTCGAAAGGTAGAGGTGCAGTGCGACCCGTATTTAGGTGTAGAGGTGAGTAGCCTGTGGCTTCGAATTTTTTGGTCTGCTGCACATAGGCAAACTCATTCAAATGGCAAGGCCATTGTGAATGTACGTCAGTGTAAATAGCTAACATCATCTTGATGTCTCTATTTGCACGTTCCGTAGGATTTGCTTGGGGATGATAAGTACTTGTGCCTTTTAGCACAAAACTCTTTGTAGATTGTACTCACAAACTGGGGACCATTGTCACTTATAATTTTGGATGGATGTCCAAACCTACAAGCGACCTCGTTCACCTTATCCACAATCTTGCTGCTGGTGACAGTAGTCAATGGATAGAGCTTTACAAACTTAGTGCATTGATCAATAATGACCAAGATCCATTTGTATTGACTTCTAGACGCTGGCTTCGGTCCCATTATATCCGTACACATCACTTCCCACGGAGTAGTCATGTTGTGTAATGTGTAAGGAGCAGCACATTTCTTCTGTTGGCTAGGTTTATATGTCTGGCAATGCACGTAACTATTCACATAGTGACATACATCACGGTCTATTCTAGGCCAATAGTACAAGTGTTTAGCCCTATCAAGAGTTTTACTTCTACCTGCATGACCACTTAAAGGATCTCCTTGACAGGTAAATAGGGCTTTCTTGACCAATGATCGAGAGATAACTGTTTTGAATCCGTTACCAGAGTCATTCAGTTCCTCTTCAAAGGTAGGCCTAAAGAATACTAGCAACTTGGATTGATCATCAACATCCAAGATGTAGCCTCTTATTTTGTGTTTCCATTCGACACGATTATGGTATTTGTCCATTTCTTGTCGAACTTCTTCACTTCCATTCACTCCATTCAGAGTTTCGAATTTTCTTCCAAACTGGATCTGATCATGAGCTTCAATGATCTCACTCCTAGTAGGTGGGATATCATTGACAATCTCAGTTAAAGCACTGTGGAGAGTTTCAGGCTCGTCCACCTCACCTCCCCTT
>JH431437.1:8100-38247 GCA_000239455.1 Strigamia maritima | reverse complement strand
AAAGAACAATTTCCATGCGAATGTTTCTTGTCTACCTTTCACCATCCACCAACATAATAAATAGAATGGTTAAGCATGTACACAAGACGATGCAACTTTGTAGATCGTGAAATCCCATCACCAACAACCTGTTTAACCTGTGGAATCAGCTAAATCCCGTTCAATTATGAAAATTCAATTCAATCACCAAAATCCCGGACATTGACTACAAATCATGACCCGATGTACATTTTCTCCCTCATATATAACTAAAAATATCACTTCTTTTATTGCATGTAATAGCTGCAAGCTCATTACTAATTCAAAACTAACCGAGTGAAACCATATCAAAAGAATTAATGCTCTATCGTTCAAAAGTTCCAATTAAATAGTTGACAAGCGAATACCCAGAATTTTTCAAAGGGAGACACTGAATTAAAATCCCAACTGGTAACAATCGCGCAAATTCTCGATTTAATCTCTCTTTTATCTGTCTTTTCCTTATTGCCGTTTGCTCGTTTTCACAACTTCAACATTGAGGTTAATATTTTTCAAAAAAATCTCTGAAAAATTAATAATTTAAGGATTTTTTTTTAATGATGCTTGATCCATTGACCCAATTTATGGATGATCCCTAATCTGTTATTACTTATTATTATTTGGTGCGATATGAAATTTTGGTCTCTTAATTCAACATTCTTTTCTGATTTGAGAAACGTGGAATCAATTTTTTTTCAATTTATTTGCTCTTTATTTGGTGTCATCATCAAGAGATATATACAAGAATTGCAATCAGCAAAGTCTTGTGTCTACACACTACATCCTCAGTGGGATTTCACTGTTTTTCCTCTCATCAGCCGCTCCCACGAGGACACACAATGTGTAAGAAGGCAATCAGGTGGGAGTGAAGTGAACCGAAATGCAGAAACGTGCCTTCAAGTGCGGCAGTGCATGGATGAGAACTGGAGGCCACGTGTTCTCGCTCATCAATCTCACTCGTCCATGCTTTAACACAACAACATGTTGATGCCAGACTTCTTTAGATGCATTCCACCACTCTAATTCTATCACTAAAGATGCACCTGACTTTTCGTAGATGACTGATCTAACAAATATGTATGTCAGAGAAATTTATTGACATTGCGTTGAAAACTATTGTTTCTTAGCAACTATAGTCTGTCCGCGTAATTTTTGTGTGGATTCTCACTCAGGCTAGGTTCCCACACAACAAAAATCGCGCGATTTCGTTTTGCGTTTTGCCTCAAAATCGCGCTATTTTTAAAATTGAAATTTTTCTATGTTTTTCTTAGACAACGGAACGCGAGGGCCTAAACTCAGTTTTGCGCGCGGAATTCGCGCGATAAAATGCATGTGGGAACCTAGCTAACTAACTCAAAATGTCGTATCTAAATAATTCGGATTGTTGTCGCTATTTTGTTGCCATTTTAATATTGTCATGTACATGTTTCGCCAATTGCTGATGAGATCATGTGACCCCGCTTTAAAATACATTTTTAAGTAAAAAAAACCCAGCCAATCCAATATGAACTATAAAGTTATGCAGACAGACTATCGTTCATGCTCTACAACATGATATTTAAAAATTTTGTTCTATCTCTTAAAATTAATAAGGATTGACCTTGAACTCAAAGTCAAAGATTATTTTTAGATTCGCCATTGTAGCTATGTTCATATCCAGTCTAGGATTGGGTAGAAATTTGATTTTTCTGACAATTATTTACGAACCACAAAAAAATAAGAAAAAAAGTTTGTTATAACAGGGTTTTCGCTATAAGCAAACAGTTTAAAATGTAAAATCTACCGTTAAAATAGAAGTTTCTAGACTACCATTGGGAATTCTCAAACAGTTTATTATAAGCGGTTTTTCGTTGTATCTGGTCTTTTTTCCTCGACGTTTAGCTGTTTTTATTGCAGGACTATATAGAAAAAATATTATTTAAGTGTTTCCCTATATCTATTCAGGATGCGAATTGACACCATTACTTTAAAATGCACTTTGCTGTTCCAATTCAAATAATCCAATTATCACTGGGCGCATCAATTACTACCCTCACTCCCATTTATTCCACTCTCGTTTTTATGGCCTCAACCCTTGGTTTGCTCCTATTCAATGTTTACCCCCATACTCAACACACTCACTTTGCTGCAGTTTTTACTACTCTCGCCTCAATGCCATCTGATTTATCGCTACCCTCTTTTCAGCAATTTCTTTTTCCAACATAAAATATAATTGCAATAGTTTTAAATTATAATTATGGCAAAGAAAAATCCCTTTTTTGAAACTAAAACTCGAATATTGTGAAACACCAACTGATTGACCAAGTACAAATACTGAAAACTAAACTCTATCTAACAGCGCAATTCGTGCACGAAACTCCGATTGGTTAATGGCCTATGCATTGTACTGAACGTATATATTGTGGTATCTTATTTTAATTCTCTAGTTGACGATTTAAAAAATCATTGCTTTGAGGCCCAAAAATGTGCATGCCATTGTTAACAAACAAAAACGCTTGTAAAATATTTTAAAAAATTATTTACATTTGGGTTTTTCTATTGTTGCGCACATTTTTTGGCTATGAAGCAATGATTTTTCGACTCAGCTCGACTAGAAGATTAAAATAAGATACCACAATATATACTTTCAGTACAATGCAAAAAAAGTTCACTCCTCAGTTTCGTGCACGAATTGTTGGATAGAGTTTAGAATTTATCAAATACCTTGGTTTGGGAAATACCAGTATTCGGTTTAATAATACCAGTAAACCGATATTTTACAATATTTTAACCCTCAAAGCCCTGAAATTTTGGAACAACATAGAGCCCAATTAATAGTCACAATTGTGACCATTTGGAGTATCTACTTTGAAGCGCTTTATAGTGATGTTACTGTGGTTTCTCCAACCGACACTAGGTGTCACCAATTGTAATAATCAAGACATGCGGTAAAAATGTTGTTTTAAACAGCATGCAAGGTGTTTTTAATCATTTATTTATAATAATAATTGTCTATATCAACTTAATTTAAATTGAAATTAGTTTCACACTAACTCAGTTGACCATGTGTTTCAAAGATGAAGGGTTAATGCTGTGTGTAGTTATTTAGTTTATATATAGGGGCACAATATTCTAAAAGCGCTCTCACTAGAGTAAAATTTGCAGTGAAAACAACCAAAAACTTAAGCTGGGAATTTAAAGCTGGGAATGTTTTTTCTTTTTACAATAACTTTTTCATTTTATGCCTGATTGCAATGAGATTAATTCAGAAAATGTAAATGCATATTCTTAACAGCTATTGCAAATTTCAAATTTTTAAAAAAAAAAATTTGTATTTACAACTGCAGCTGGTCACAATTGTGGTATAGGATGGAGCTTTAAGGATTAAAAAAAGAAAATAAACTGAAAGTGTCGACGCCATATAAGGGCAATTAATGACTGACATGGGCTGTCTATTATGCTGTCTATTAAAATAGTTTCCGTAATAGCCTTATCAACTCCTTATAGGAATTGCAAAATATCTAAAATCGGTGTAAAATGAGTTACCAAATGACTATTTTAGACCATAATAGTCAAAACCATAAAACCACAGTATTTGGTATTTCAAAAAACTCCACAAAACAACCGGTTATCGAAATAAAATTTGGTGTTTATACTAATTTATTATTAACAAAAAATCTGAGAAATATACTGAGCTCATTGTCTTTCCATTATCCCATAAAACTCACTCCATCCAATTACATCCAATTATTTATATCAATCAGCAAAACCGGTGATAATTTCATTGTGGTGCACTGCCAGAAAAACACATCAGCACTTATTGTGGCTTCAAGGATTTTCACATTGCACTCTAATTAGGTGGTTCCTAAACCGGGTTTGATCTTTGAGTGAGGTGTCATTCGCGTCAGGAAGAGTGGAATAGGCACGTGTCCTCTTCTTCACGACTCCGCAGCTACCACATTCCAATTAAATCTTGCATATTTTGATAGACGGCGCGGCAAATTTCTCATTAGGACATGCCTGCCTCTAAGCTAAGTGCACAAATAAAGAAGAAGAAAAAAATACAAATACCAGCAACACCAACACTTAATGAGATGTCGAAAATTATGGTCATATTTACTTGGCGTACCAATCATGCTTAATGATGTAAATATTTATAACGTTAGGTGTCGGTTTCCTCGAGGGTCTTCTCCCACCTGAACCACTTAAACCCCCAGTCGACGTTTCATTAGTTGGACTAAATGTGTTTAACTCAGTTAAAGGTAAACAGTTCAAAGTTAAAGAGTTTACGGTATTTGATGATTAGTGTTTGACCAATGAAAAAATTGTAATTTTTATAATTTTGCTTTTATTGCATGAATTGGAATTTTTTGTGCATATATTTATGCGCATAAAACACATTTGATTTTGCATAAATATCCGGCCTCTATTAATGGGCTACAGGTGTCAGTTTTCAGCACTTTCAAAAACCGAAATAAATTACTGTATTAAAATTTTGTTAATTTTTTCTGATTCTACAATCATATACTGTACATGTATTATTAATTAATTTTTTTTAAAATTAATGTTAGTGGATTAGTGTCAGCTATCTGGTACATGCAATGCTGGATAGTTGCCACACATTCTTATACTACTAGAGATAAAAGATGTTTACATCTGAGAGGTAATTCAGGTAAATACCCTAAGAAGCCACTTTCTAAACTCCGTTTCCAAACCATTGCAAGAAACTCTCATTGGCTAGAGCCTATTCCCAGCAATTTTTTAATGCAGTTAAAAAAATAATTTGAAAAATGACCATAAAAGGGCATAAACGAACATAAACGAAGATAAACGAACATAAACGAGGATAAACGGAAGATAAATGAAGATAAACGAACATGAAACGAACAAAAAACGTCCATAAACGATCATAAAAATGACCATATATGGTAGTTTTTGGTGGTTTTTTGTATTAATGTGCAAGCAAACAGGCTCCAACCAATGGGAGTTTCTCACAATGTTTTGGAAACGTTTTTTGCGTGTCGACCATTTGGGTGTCGACCGCATGGGCGTTTTGTGAAAATGTCGAACATTTGCGTGTCGACCAAATGCATGTCAACCCCCCTCACCCACCCCTTTATGTTGGACATTCCAAGTACGTACAGTGACCTACTTTGCCCACCTGTTCCGTTCACGTGATCAGAGGATATAAGTAGAGTGCCCAACAAAAACTAAAGAGAGATTCACACAACCAGATAACCCAGAGCATAAACTTTTCCTCGCCAGATCAGGCCGCCGTAAACTACACGGATTGATTGAAGATCCGAAGCCACGGACAACACCCGAAGAATAACTCACCAGACTGCCGAGTTTTAAGTATTCGGAGAAAGATAGTAGGTAGGCTCTTTTTCCACCTTAAAACTGATTTCCCCAACGCTATCAAGGGAAGTACTCTGTTGTGTTTGTACACCACCTTTTTGATATACCTTTCAGATGACCACTCATTGGTCACTTCCGGGTGCCCAGCGCCCCCTTGTATAGTTTTGTTAATATATAAATCAGTTCAACCTTAATCCTCGTGCTGACCGCATGTCAGCACATTTGGACTCATTATTTTGGATTTGAATACACTCCAAATTTGCGACGAAGATGGGATAAATTTTTGCATCTACAATTAGCATTGATGTCCTCATCATCTAATTTTGCTGCTTTGGTGAGTTTTTTTTAGTGAAATTTTTCACCAAATTCGTCATTGCATTGACTCGGTCAGCTACCACGTGTTCGGCCTAATCCCAACATCGCGTGGATCTCGTTTGATTGCCGCAATCCAGTCAAAGGGAGACAGCCCTTTGGATTTGCGTGCAACATTCGTTTTTTGAGTTGATTAATTAACTCGTTTTTTGATCGCCAGGACGTTTTAGTCGACTTGGCCGGTCACCACGCATTAGGCCTATTTTTAACACCGCATAGGTCGTTTTGTGATCATTAAATTTTATTTATTAAATTTCATTCCGCCACTCGCCAAAATGATTTTTGATCACTTAGTCATTTTAGGTACCCCATGAAACTACACCATGGGGTACCCCTACCCCAGGTTTTGTCACGTCCCTGGCACGAGTCGTGCTGTAATTTATGAATGGGCCTTCTAAAACCTAACCCTTTGTACTGTGGAAAATCATGCTCATATAGTTCAAGCCAAGACTCTTTTCCTGTAACTAAATATTTCACGCAAATCCCCTGAGATAAACACTTATTCCGTTCGTGACAACAGAAACAACAACCGCCCACTGAAGCAAGAAGCGCATGTGAATTAATCATCATCGATTGATTGATCTACCAAAAGCCTTGCACAGCTTTGGTGAGCTGAACTAAAAAATGAAATCTGATGCTTTTATTTTTATTTTAATAAATTAAAATTAAAAAACTTTCCATTCGCATGTGGTGACATCGATAAGGTACAAGCAAACTCCATTTAGTACTTTTTATAAAAACAGTCACCCGATGTGAATATTAATGTTAGAAAAACATAAAAACTAACATTAAAGATAAATATTATTTTAGTTGTGAGAAAAACAAACTACTGAGAGTACAAGTCTATGCTTTTAAGGCTATTATAGTCAAAGTAGATGTTTAATTGAATATTGAAATTATTGTGGAATTAAGAACAAAACCTATGTTGTACTAAAAAAAAAGAGCAAAAACAGCGTACAAAACGTTGACACCTACTGGCAAATCTCACTTATGTGTATTTGCTACACATCTATTTGCACATCTATTTGCTACACATAAGTTTTCATTACATTTGGAGTGGCTTTCTACTCTGAACTCAAAAGAAGACGTATGCAACAGCAATAGCGGATAGAAACTTAATTTTATTATTGTATTGCTAAAGTAAAGAAACCTACAATCCACTGCATACTCTATTTAACAATTTGTGCACAAAACTCCCATTGGTTAATGACCTACGCTTTGTACTGAAAGTATATAATGTAATGTCTTATTTTAATCCTCTAGTTGAGCTGAGTCGAAAAATCATTGTTTCATAGTCAAAATTAAAAAAACGAAATAATTAAAATAATTGTTTTTTTTAAATTTTCATAATTTTTCGTAAGAGAAATCGCAAAGTGTCCATTTATTTTTCATTCTCTGAAATAAAAATCTCCAATTTTGTTAATAAATGGCTAGGGACAATCTTCTTGCAAAGAAGAAAAATCAACTCTGACACTTCTTGAAGTTTTCAAACAAGAGAATGAAATTGAAAGAGTTGGGTGATGAGTATACACAGAAAAAAAGTTAGAAGTTGGAAATTAGAAAATTGACGACTGGGATTTAAAGTAGGAGAAAAAGATGGTTGGCAAATTTTCCAAAGACTGACTCTGAGCGCGACTAATGTGTGTGGCTTATGAAGAAATTTGGAAAAAAGAATAGAATGATGAGAAAGGTGAACTGAAACAATTATTATGAGCCAGAAAAAGAAAATTGAGCTAATGGCAGTTGTCAATCAAAATTCTTACACTATCTCATTCCAACATCTATTTATCCCAGATAAAATACTTTTTGTAATGAATTTTTTTTACCTGTCATGCAAACTCAAAATTTAAAATCTTCATCATAGATCTTGAACCACATCCAGTTTTTATCCCTACTTCAAATTATGCCCTCTCATTTCTAACTTAAGGCCCCGGTATATAATAACTTGGCCTCGTTCCAACATATAATGCAAGGAAAACTGTGATAAAATAAAGTCCCAACTTTTTTTCTTTAAAATCTTTTTCTCATCCTCTTTATCTGGTTCCTTCTTCAACAAGGCATAACATTTCCTCACTACTAATAACTCATCAGTGTACACAGCTTTTCTACATGGTTTCCACCTGGCTTTTTTAATATCTTTATTCTAATAGCAGTTGTTTTGGAAAGAATTGTGTTTAGCATATTTACCGTTGTTAGTCTATGTATCTATGCTTCGCATTATTTGTGCTTCCGTTGTGTGCCAAGAAATTACTAAGCCGTAATACTTTAGAATTTTAAATTGTATTTGAAAATAGTAAAAAAAAGTCTGTCTATCGTATCTTTATGGTCTATATAGGATTTTAAATTGTAATTGAAAATAGTAAAAAAAAGTCTGTCTATCGTATCTTTATGGTCTATATGGGATTGGCTGAGACCTTTACACGCAACAAATAGCGAAACACGTATCGTATAGACGTCGAGTCTCGTCGAGTAGTAGCTGCTCTGCTCGTACATCAATGTTGGAAGATGATTTTAAAGCTGTATTGGATTGTGCCGAATAAGATCATCACAATCACCAACTGAACATTTTCCTCCACCAGGAACTGAACTGAACCGAATTGAACTGAACCGAATTGAACTGAACCGAATTGAACTGAACCGAATTGAACTGAACCGAATTGAACTGAACCGAATTGAACTGAACCGAATTGAACTGAACCGAATTGAACTGAACCGAATTGAACTGAACCGAATTGAACTGAACCGAATTGAACTGAACCGAATTGAATTGAACAATGGAAGAAATGGAAGACTCAGTACCTTTTATATAAGTTTAATATCGCGAAAATAGTTTACTATACGTACGTGACGTACGTGACAGCATTAGATAGACTTGTACATGTATATACGTATACAGTAGTTCCACATCCATATATGATAAAATATGTATTTTAAACGAGAAAATACTATTTTCTCGTTTAATACCGTTTCACATGCATATATGGTAAAATATGTTTTAAACGAGAAAATAGTATTTTCTCGTTTAAAACACATATTTTACCATATATGCATGTGAAACAGTATGTTTAAAGCATGATAAACAATAAAAAAAGATTTTACAGTCATCATAAGTAATACTCGATTACTCGAAGATTTTTTCTCAGGTAGTCGAGTACTTCTTTACTCGAAAAAATCGCCGAGTAATCGAGTACTCGATTACTCGATTGGAAACCCTAGTATCGTATTCCCTCGGAAACAACGACATGCCGGTAATTACAAGTCTGATCAGTTTTTGACAACTAGACAACTGGTCAATTAATAATCAAATGGATAAAATGCTGGAAAATTCGAATTATCCGGCACCCTGGTCTCTGACTCGCCATTATCCGGCATGCGTTCTTTCCGAGAAAATACGATATATGACAATATCAAAATGGCGTCAACAAAATGGCAACAACAACCTAAAGTATTTGGATATGCCATTTTGTTCGATTTTGTCTGTAACCATTATTACAGTAGATGTGGGAAACTATTTTGTGCTGCGAATTCGCCGTTTGTGTAAAAAGGTCCCAGCCAATCCGATAGGACTATAGAGTTACGCGAACTGACTATAATTTAAAAATAAACGTTCTTTCAAATATTTAGAATTTGTTTTATAGTTTGCCCACATACTGTATCTGTATAGTTTATCTCGGATTCGCTAATACCTTTTCACGCAAAAATGTATTCCAAACCAAGCTCACATGATCTCATCAGCCAATGACAAAACAATATAACTGAGAGCACCCTGTTGACACAACTTTAAGACTTCATTTTGTCTGTGTCATCAGACTCCACAATTAGATGACTCTGACCAGTCACAATCGATCACGTACTATCCCAGCCAATCCAAGATGGACTATATAGAAAAACAGACAATAAAACGTTAAATCGTTTTAAACTATTTTTAACATTTGGAAAATGTTACATTTGGTAAATTCAATTAATATTTTGCTTCATATCTTCAACGCCGTAATGTTCTACCTTTAGCATAACAACTTCACAATGCAAATAAAATCAGACAGAGCCAGTCTCAAGATGATGCTCAAGCACATAACGAGTCCCCACATTTTCATGCAAGACTAGTTATCGACTATCAATCTCACTAGAAAAGCCTTTTCCCATCTCTCAGCTTGGACATGATTAATTTCGCTCTAGAAGGGGGAGCTAGCTCCAGCAACAACAGCAGCAGCACTCCTGTTTTTGTCAAAACCAAGCCAATCAAAATCGATAAAACATCTTCTCATTTTTTTCAATAAACTCCATATCTAACTCATTAAATCCAAAACCTCACTTCTCATTAAAAACCGAATAAAAAAACGATTTTTTCTTTCCTTCCCTATTCAGCATCGCTCTTCTCTCTGCCAATATTTTAAAATCCTACTTCAATCCCCCTACACTAACTCATCCATGCAGATATTTTTACCCAGAAAGCAACTTTTTCAATCATCTTTTTCTTTTTTTTTTGTATACAAAAAAAAATAAACAAAAATATGTATAAAAGTCGAGTTGATGTTGTAAAAAATTTCTGTCGGTATTGTGCCCACAGCTGCTTCATTCAAGAATTGAATGCCTCTTTAGAGAATTGTGTTGCACACATTGCATGTTAAATCAATGCAAATCCTTTAGTGTGCCACTGCTGGCTGGGGAAGGGGCCCTAATGGATTTTCTCATCTCCACGATCGTTGAGTTAAACCATGCAAGTGAATGGACGAAAGCATCGTCTGATTTCTTTTGCTAGGGGTATAGTGAAATTGTCACCTCAAATGTTACTTCGAATTTCTGTTCAGGAGAATGGAAAAGTAATAAATATCCTACACAATAGACAGTTTGTGATTTCTTGTACGAGACCGAAAACGAGATTTAAAAAAACGAAATTTTTAAAAAATCTCGTTTTTTAAATCTCGTTAATAAAATGTCGTATCGGTGTTTGCAGTTGGTCACGAAACACATTACATACGACATTTAAATCGGCAGCAGCAATTTTTAGCAAAACAAGACACCTTGCACAAATTAAGTTTAAGTATTGGGCTTGTGGTTTGTGCACGATGTTTGACTGATTAAAAAACTA
This sequence comes from Strigamia maritima, assembly GCA_000239455.1. NCBI lineage: Eukaryota > Metazoa > Arthropoda > Chilopoda > Geophilomorpha > Linotaeniidae > Strigamia > Strigamia maritima. The sequence goes on along the minus strand of JH431437.1, from coordinate 27,431 downwards.
ACCTGAGATAATGTAATCGACACAACTTTGCCAAAATTACAGCCGAAGCGGAGGGAAAATGGCAGCAGAATATCATCAGAATTGTTGTGATTGTAGGCAGTGCGCATGCGCAAGTGAAGTCGTATAGACGACAATTTAAAACGAGTTTTTTTCAAAACGAAAAATGAAATCACGAGATTTTTCATAAAATCTCGTAATAATACAAGTCTCGTAATAATAAAAATTTCATACGAGAAATCGCAAACTGTCTAATTACCTTCATTTGGAAAGTAATTTAATCTTAATCTTAAAAAGTTAATTTTTCCTGTGTCTTTTCAAAATTGCTTCAAAAATGAAGTCACTCAACTATATGCATGATTTAAAACACTTGGTGTCCTGAGTGGATTAACATACATCGGCAACTAACTATGAATTAGACAGTTTGTGATTTCTCGTACGAGACAAAAAACCAAAAACAAAATTTTTAAAAAAAATGGTTTTTTTAAATCTCGTTAATAAAATGTCGTTTCAATGTTTGCAATTTTTCACAAAACTTATTACATACGACCCTTAAATCGGTGGCAGTAATTTTTAGCAGAACTAGACAGCCTAAGTATTGGGCTTGTGGTTTGTGCAAAGAGTTTGACTGATTAAAAAACTAACCTGAGATGATGAAATTTGCCAAAATTGCAGCCAAAGCGGAAAGAAAATAACGGCAGAAATTGACAACAATTGTTGTGATTGTATGCAGTGCACATGCGCAAATCAAGTCATATACACACGACAATTTGAAACAAAATTTTTGAAAAATCTCAATTGAGACCTTTCAAACGAGAATACATATGACGAACAATATCTCGTTATTTTGGCATTCTCGTAATGAAATAAATCTCGTACAGAAGTCATCGCAAACTGTCTATTGTTTTCACAGTTTTCCTGCCTGTTGACAATGAGTTTTCTCGAAAAAAAACTCGATCTATGTTAGGTATTTGCTGCGGAACCCCATCCGAAATGCGGATGAAAACATTAAAATGCGCCTCGTATTAGAGTACCCATGCTGGACATACTACGTATAGGTCCATAAAACATAGGAAATAATTTACTTGGTTGAAAAAAAAGATAAAGTGGGCCCCTAGAGACAAAACTGCACTATAAGCAGTAATCTTCGTTATGGCAAATACTTTATTTTTAACATTCTTCAGTTAAGAACAGGTTTTAGTTCAAACTTTCAATATAAAAATATGTAAACAAACCAATTTTTGATAAAAAAAAAATTCCAATCATATTCAACAATGTGAAAAATCGAAGTAACAGAGTGAAACAAACTATCCAAATTACAGTGATCATTGAAGATGAAGAGATTCCATTTCCATTTGTCACGATAAATAACCTCGAACAAACAGCTAGTCCAGCACTTTACTCTGAATTTCAGATTAAGATAAAACTTGAAAAACTACTGTAATTTGCTAACCTTTCTTCAAAGTCCACTCAAACGTGTCAAATGCGTCTCTTGATGACCACTGAGTGGCCTCAATCCTCTCAATTGAGGTGATGAAAGAAGCGAAATCGCAGCTATTTTCCACATACATAGAAAGAAGAAAAAGAAAAAAAAATCCACTTGCCATCCTGATTCCACTTCTATTCTTCCAAGAAAAGAGAAAAGATCAGTATAATCTCTTCTAATATAATCCCTATATCCTCTGAACCCACCCTCTATCTTTCTGCTCTTTATCTCAACCCACCATATACTTTGATATTATAAATGACCTATATGAGTTTGGAAACTACAAGTTACAACTAAAGAAGAAAAGAAAAAACATTGGATAAATAGTTTTTCTTCAAGTTCGGCAAGTAGCCAAAACATTTTTTGCTTATTTTTATATTTTTTTAAAAATATCATGAAAGAAGATTATTAACGAGTTTGAAAAGTTGATCACTTTATTTTCTGGCACTAAAGAAAATGAAATCTATATTGATTTAGTTTAAAAAAAAGAAAGAATTAAATAAAATTTATTTGGAGTTGGATATCACAAGTATCTAAACTCACAGTCATGTCAAGCATGAGACTAATGATTTTGTGCTGTGATTTACTGGAGCCTTTTAACAATGTAAAAAAAAAATATTAAAAAAATTTTTTTCCCCCCGTTTTTTTTTTTAACATTGTTAAAAAGCTCCAGCCAATCACAACCCAAATTGTTAGTCTCATGTTTGATTGACTAAGCTTAGAACAATAACAGTTGGCGCATTTGAAAAGTTATTTCGACTAAACTCCTTTTACCACAAAGTTAGGGAGAAAAGCATTGTATCGAAAGTATACATTATGGTATCTCATTTTAATCAGCGAGATGAGTCGAAGAATCATTGTTTCATAGCCCAAAAATGTGGACATATTTTCCCATTTGTTAACCTTGGCATGCATGTTTTAGGGCTATGAAACAATAGGTGCATTCAGGAACTAAAACTTGTCAAAAACGAGTTTTGCGTGTGGTTAGTTGTGTGTTTTGTTTGTTTTGTGAATAATTCTGAGTGTGAAAATCTGAGGCACGTTTTAGCTAAGTTTTAGGCAGTTTTAGCTACGTTTTAGCTTCGTTTTAGCTTCGTTTTAGCTTCGTTTTAGCTTCTATCACATGACTTGAAGCAGTCATGTGACGTCTAAAACAAATGGCGCCGATCTAACTCTACAACAGTAGAGTTAGATGCTGCGCAGATGAGTGCGCAATTGTAAGACATAACTCGTGTCTCGTGAAATGCAGGAATTGTAGCGTTTCCTAAAACCCGCGTGCACGTGCGTTTCTTGACTAAAACATAAACGTTTCCGGAAACGAAACGAGAGAAACGACTGAAACATGAAAATGTTTTAGTTCCTGAATGCACCTAGTGATTTTTCGACTCACCTCGATGAGAAGATTAAAATGAGATACCATAATATATACATTCGATACAATGCATTTCTCAACCAATGACATTTTACCAAACCTTGAAGTATAAACTTTAGCGAATAGTTTAGCCAACTTTATGGTGGTTCGCGTTGCAATATAGTTATTTTTAAAAATGCGACCCCCTCTCGTGACTTTGACTATTTAAAATATCCAATGAAAAACTTTGCCTGTCCCTGTTTTAAAGTATTTTCAATTTTTTGAAAGTGGGTATAGAAAGAATAGCAATTTGAATAGAAACTGGCAATTAGAAATTCGATTTGTTCCAAATCAATATGCAAAATCGAAAACACAATTTATTTGCATGACAAAACGCGTGCACTAGTTTCCAATTAACAACATAATTAGCAATCATCAAGCCAAGCAGGAATTTTCCTACTTCAGTTATCCCAGTGAAAAGTGTCAGATGCATGCCACACAAACATAATTAGTTTTCTCACTTTATTAGTAATAAAAACAACATAGGATAGGAAATCTTCTGTAAAATAATTATTCAGCTACAATTAACTCAGAAAACTATATTCTATAAAGTCATTATTATTATTTAATTGTATGTTAAAAACAAAAAGTGTTACATAACAATCAGAAGTTAGAGAAAATATCTAAGTTTTCTATTGAAATGTTTGCCCAGCAATTTACAATTCTTGCTCTATATGTGCTAACTAAATATTCATTTCTGTAAAATAAATTAAATATTAGAAATTGATATTTAATTTATTCAAAAAAAGAATATTTACTGGTATAATATTTGGTTGTCAGGATTTGCCTAGTAACAAAATGTTATTTTTGTTATACAAGTTATATACCTTAGAAGAGAGTGAGTTTGTTGTTGCAAGGAATGCAATAATAGCACAGAGAATGTACCAGATTAGATTCCTCGTCAAATTGCGCTTCAGATAATGTATATAATGAACATTGGCAAATGCAGTTTGTCAATTGCTACTAAAATCTATTTAACCATTTGTGCACGAAACTCCCATTGGTTAATGGCCTACAGTATGCTTTGTACTCAAAATATATATTGTGGTATCTTATTTTAAACCTCTAGTTGAGCTGAGTCGAAAAATCATTGCTTTGTCCAAAAATGTGCGTCCCATTGTTAACAAATGAAAATGCTTGTAAAATATTTTAAAAAATAAAAATTATTTACATTTGGATTTTCGCCAAAACTATTTCCTGAACTAATTTCAAATTCCAGTTCACCATTCTCATGACTTTGTCTAACGCCTGTGGCGGTCTGACCTCACCTCACTAGTAAAGTGGACTGGAAATAGAAATTATAGCTACGAGCCGTTCGGGGAAATAGACAGTACGTTGGATTTTTGTATTGTGGCTACGTAACAATGATTTTTCGACTCAGCTCGACTAGAGGATTTAAATAACAGATACCACAATATATACTTTCGGTACAATGCAATGTTATGCTGGATTCTCACTTGCGGTAAAATCGCGCGATTTTATTGCATTTTGCGGTTTTTTAAAACTTATTTTGCTTCAAAATTGCGCTATTTTTAAAATTGAAAATTTTTCTAGGTTTCCACATGCAGAAAAAACACAGAAAAAGTTAGAAAAATGTTCACTTTTAAAAATAGCGCAATTTTGATGTTAGTTTTCCGCGCGGACATAAAGCGGGGACGATAAAGCGGAAAAATCGCAAGTGAGAACCCAGCTTAATGCTGGATTCTCACTTGTGGCAAAATCAGGCGATTTTATTGCGTTTTGCGGTTTTTTAAAACTTATTACTACCTCAAAATTGCGCTATTTTTAAAATTGAAAATTTTTCTAGGTTCCCACATGTAGCAAAAACACAGAAAAACCTATAAAAAAATCAATTTTAAAAATAGCGCAATTTTGACGTTTGTTTTCCACGCGGAATTCGCGCGATAAAGCGGAAAAATCGCAAGTGAGAACCCCGCTTTAGGGGTTTGTTGCGGAACCTTAAAAATGAGGAAATTATAAATGGTTGAAAAAAGAAAAAAGCAAAAGTTTTCAACTTCATCAAATGCATCACATAAATAATAAATTTTACATAGCTTTCTCTAGAACAAACAAAACAGATTTTGCGACATGCGACAAACAAGAACTAAAAATTGCCAAAGAACTTTTCATCCACTTCACCAAAAAGCTAATTCATGTTTCAATTCCTATTTCTCTTTTATCTATATAATAAAAAAATTTAAAAAAAAAAAAAAAAAAAATAGTTAAGATTCCAACATTTTTTTTAGCATATACGGTATTGCTAAAATCCCTAAAAGCTCATGGACACAGACATAGCTAAGTCACTACACATCATTCACAGCATGTAGGAACTAGATGGAAAGATATTATTCTTTGCTCCAACATAAAATGGAAATTGCTTATTGTATTAAAACTTCTTCCATGCTGTCATGAGCAAAACTACCGGTGTTGAGCACACCGGTGTTAGAAGTGTCTTTTTCAATCATAAACCATGGGTGCATTGCAAACTAAAATTCAAAAGTTGAAGAAAAAAAATCTATTTTCTTCCTTTTTTATATTCTTTATTTTGCATTTACGACTGCTCTTATACAAACATCAGCAGCAATTTTATTCTGTTTAAATCCTTGATGTTTTTTTTAGAAAGAAGAAAATATAAAAACATGGAAATAATCCTATAGTCGCCCTTACAGACTTAGACTGTGTAGTGGTGTATAAAATATTAAAACCATTTCTTACTTACAAGTCTTACAACCTTTATAGAATCAATGATGAAATTTTTATTTTTCTTGTTGGTATCAATTTATAAAGTAAACTTGGACAAAGTAGAAGCAATTCGGCATCAAAAATGCTATGACGCAATATTATGGTATATTAATTACTGTATATATTACTGTATATCTTGAATGCAATTTCAAAATGTGCAAATTCTATGTTTTATTAAATTGCAATTGCTGCCTAACAGATCTTTACGATTACTTCAAAAAAGCCATGTAATAAAACGCGATTTATCGCAAATTTTCAATATACAGTGTACGCTGTGCGGTCTGGACATATAGGCGGGTCCCAGAAATATATCCTGTGTGCAAAGCGTTCGGTCCACAGAGGTGCTACTAACACGGACTGTCCTATGTCCAGACCGGGAACGAGCGCAGAATTTTGTCCGGATAATACAACTGTCCGGGCGGCGCTAGGTCCGAACCACACAGCATATACATATACTTTATTGTAATTTTGCATTTTTACAATAAAGATTATGTAAACTGCCTATAGCGACAACAATTATGCCCGATTGACACTTGTTCGAAAAATGGCTTCCGGAAAATTGAATGAGCTTTTCGAATGAATGGAAGAGCAAAAACTCTATCCAACAATTCGTGCATGAAACTGAAAACTGAACTTTTTGCATTGTACTGAAAGTATATATTGTGGTATACAAGTCAACATCAAAATACCTGGGACACCTCTCCACATTCAAAAATAAAAAATTTTATTGTTGATTTAAAGTACATAATAGACAATAAATGAAAAAAAATTGCCTCCATGTTGTGTATCATGTCATTAGGAACAAAAATCTGTATAAAAAGTATAAAAATGGTCAACTGGTTAAGTAAATAAACAACAATTAAAAGTTATTCATCAAATCAAAATACCTGGGACAGACAAAAAGCAAATCAAAATACCTGGGACAGTAGCTGAAAATAGTACTTAGTTGCATCCTCATTAGCTTTAATCTGCCGGGACATGAAACTTATCAAATCTTGGCATTTTTCAGCTGTGAAGTTATCCCAAAGTTGCTGCAATATTGTACACTCCTCAGCTGAAATGTCTGACCAAACACAATACCATCCTGGAAATATTCAAATAACTCGAGAACCACTTAATGTAGGATTTATTTTTTTTAATGAAAAGATGCAGAAATTCGGAAACAGTTCTTAAAAGTTTCTCAAAATAAATGTTTTTTTACAGTTTTGTATGTATAGTTTTCTGAAGACGTGGAAGGGCATCATTTTTCAAAAATTCACAGTAAATTCAATTTTCATCCGATCATTATAAAACTTTAGGAGATTATTTAACATGCAGTAGTACAAATGCCCCTAAAATTTTGTAATGATTGGATGAAAATTGAAAATTGAAAATTGAAAGCAGAAATTAAAGCTAATGGGGATGCAACTATGTACTAATTTCAGCTACTGTCCCAGGTATTTTGATTTGCTTTTTGTCTGTCCCAGGTTTTTTGATTTGATGAATAACTTTTAATTGTTGTTTATTTACTTAACTAGTTGACTATTTTTATACTTTTTATACAGATTTTTGTTCCTAATAACATAATACACAACATGAAGGCATTTTTTTTTTCATTTATTGTCTGTTATGTACTTTAAATCAACAATAAAATTTTTTATTTTTGAATGTGGAGAGGTGTCCCAGGTATTTTGATGTTGACTTGTACCATCTCACCTTCAGCCTAACTTAATCTCATTTTGCAACCCATGTTATCCTACTTACGACAGTTCAATAACTGCTCACTAGGGTGGCGCCACTCAAACTGAAAATAGCGAATAAAAACCCAAATAAAAATATTTACAAGCGTTTTCATTTGTTAACAATGGCATGCACATTTTTGAATTATAAAGAAATGATTTTTCAACTCAGCTCAACTAGAGGATTAAAATAAGATATAATACTTTCAGTAAAATGCATAAGTCATTAACCAATAGAAGTTTCGTGCACAAATTGTTAAATAGGCAAATACCCATCAACAATGTGATGCGCTAGTATGCAATCAAAACAGAAATTTCTACTTATTTTATTTAACTTCATGTTAAGTCAATATTAGTTGATATACTTAACCTTCCCATAAACTGTATACATCTTTCTCCTTAATGCTTGGTTCCCACTTGGCAGAAATTCGGACAGAAAATTTTCTGCTGCAGAAAATTTTGAGTGTAGAAAGCAGCAGTGTTTACAAATTGCATTCCTTAGCTGGTATCCATTTTTAAATTTTGCTTTTCTGCACTTTTTTGCCCACTTTTCAGTCCACAGGTGGGAACCAACGACAGAAAAACATATTTTTCTCTCAAAATTTTCTGCAGCAGAAAATTTTCTGTCGAAGTTTCTGCCAAGTGGGAACCTAGCATAAATCAAGTTTTGAGATACCCTTAACTTATAAAAAAATCTAATAATAATCAAAAATTTAAAAACATCCACTTATTGTGTTTTCAAACCACTAAACCATGTTACAGTCACCTGACTAGAAAATCCATCCAAAAAATCCAAATTTCTTCAGTATAAATAAACAACTTCAAACCACATTGCCACTAACAGTTATTACTTTGCTGTTTTACAAATTCCAATGACCAAAGAAGTAACTGATTTCTAAATAAAACACCCTCAATATGAAAGGATTGCAAAGCACTACCAAAGACAATTTAAAATAGGGAAGAAAATGAGAAAAGCAGAATAAAAGAAAGTGGAATTTTTTTTTTTTTGTTTCATCTTAACTTTCACTGCCAATGAAGCCCAAACTGGCAAAGATGATGATGGGAGAAAAGAATGAAGAGTCTGCAATGGTTCGAACTTTTAAGAGCATCTCTACCTCTGCTTTTTACTCCTTTTTATTACTTTTCCCCTCCCTTGCAAATGGAACTCATCTTTACTTACCCACCATCCACACATGTGCATTAGAATAAGTGAAGAAGTAGATAGGTAAGTATTTGCCACAGTCAACTTGGTATTAGAAGAGGGGGAAAAAAAGTAGGAAAAAGTTTTTCTCACTTTTCTAGAGATTGAGTGTGTCAATACTTCGAATTTTTTTTATATACACAAACCACACAGTAATGGTAAGTTTGAGCGCTGAAAGAAGGAACACAAATAAACATGCAGTGGGAAGGAAAGTAGATAGAAATGCATTTAAATAAAAAAATATATTGGAATAAGAAAAAAATTAGTTTTAAAACTTATTACTTTTAAATATAAAAAACAAAGATCGAAAAGCTATTATAGTGTGTGTGTTATTTATATACATTTAATGTTCAAAACATCAAAACATGAATGTATATTTTGTATGTATATTTTGTATAATTATTCACGTGTTGTGATAATTATGTTACAACCCTATTTTAAACATACAAACACAGAAGACATTTGTTTTCACAAGTTTTCTATCACTTATTACAAGCCTTTAGCGGTCGCTGCGTTTCCATGTTATTTTGCGGTAGCCCTAACCATAGAACTAAACTCCGTTTCCAAAACATTGCGAGAAACTCTCATTATTGGCTAGAGCCTTTTCCCGGTGATTGTTCAATGCTCTTAAAAAAATAATTCGAGAAATGACCATAAAAGGGCAGAAACGAACAGAAACGAACAGAAACGAACAAAAACGTACAGAGACGTACAGAAACGTACAGAAACGAACAGAAACGAACCGAAACAAACAAAAAACGACCATAAACGACCATAAATATGACCATACATGTTCATATATGACCATATATTTGTATTAATGTGCGGGCAAACAGGCTCCAGCCAATGGGAGTTTCTCGCAATGTTTTGGAAACGAAGTTTAAATATTTGCAGTTTGGTTGCCACAACTCGAACAATACGAACCCCTTTGTGACAAAACCACCAAATCACATGTTCCAATGGCTGAGCCGTTGTAATGAGGTTTGGGCGGGGCCATCTAGCAGCAAAAAGCAGGGGGAAACAACAATTACAACCAAATAATTGTTAGCCACAGCGTCATAGACGTGATGCTCTCATTACAACAACACAACCATTGAACTGCGTGGTGCGGTAATGTCGTCATACCGGAATAAAAAACCTTACGTCTATATATATATATATACTCCTAGTGTCAAAAAATAAAATTTCAACCATAAACCAAGTTTAGAGTGTTCAAGAAACCCCATTGAGCTTTCATCTTTCTTTGAAGTTATTTTTTTCAATTACTTTGTCAATAAACAGCTAGAAAAAATTTCAACGAAGCAGAAAAAATAATAAAAACAACCGATTTCTGTATCTGTGGCAAAATTACCTCATAGCAATTTATTTACTGGGTGACATTCGCTTCGCCAAGTGGCCTATTTATACCTGTTACTTGAGTAATAAAGCCGTCAGTCATCACGGCAGCAGCAATCGAGTAAAAGACAACCCTCGCATTCTCCCCTATTACAGTTATACAGAGACAAAAATTGATTTCCAGCAAAGCAGTGTACAACTGTTCTCCGGACTAATAGAAAGCCAACTGCAAACCCCGAAAATAAAGATTCAATCGCATAGAAACATCACACCAAACCATCGGCTAATAGAAAATAACTTATAGTAACTCAAATCTCCGTTTCTTTCTCAGTCGACACAAAGAACGGCTATCTCGAATTTACAGACATAAAAAACTACAGAACTTGGGATTCGATTATTGTTAGAAAAGTCAAAACATAAATCGTCCATGGATATTTCGATCCACTTTGAATGATCCAAAATGACTGAAATTTGGCACACACAGTTACAACTCTGCTATGACAATATACAATATAAATTTCACCCCTTTTGGTGAATTACAAAGTTGGTGAAAATGCCCATCTGAATTAAGAGCTATATATATAACAGCTTGGCATATTACATGTATCACGCACCTGAAAAAATATTATGCCCCTTCACCCCATATAGATTATTTTACTATCCCCCAATAGACTTCTATATCAACCCGAGCACAACAAGCCAATCCCATAGCATAAATTTTAGTGCAGCCATGTAAAACAAACTAACCCATCATTTCTCATCGAGAAAATATTTGTTTTTCAACATGATAAAAATTGATATTTATCAACCTAAATCAGTTGAAAAAAATCCATAGATATTTTTCAGATGTGTTACACAAGCAAGCCACACCCAGCCACAATGATTATCTGATATCTGCAAACAGTATTGTGGTAAAAATTAAAGGTTACAGGAAAAGAAAAATGATATTTCACTAAACTGTCATTTAGACCCTAAATAACACTTACATTACATTTAAAGTAGCAAAAAAATACCATCATATAAAGTTTTTAGCATCAGAAGTTCAGGTTTGCTAACGTGAAAAACGCGGGAAAAACAATGAGAAATGGCGCGAAATGTCGTGATGGCGCCAACTCATGTATTATCGCTAAACGTGACCCTGCATGACGTAGCTGGTGCCATCTCGCCACTTCATGCTATTTCTCATTGTTTTTCTCACGTTTTTCACGTTACCAAACCTGAACTTCAGATGCTAAAAACTTTGAGATGGTATTTTTTGCCACTTTAAATGTATTTTGTGTGTTATTTAGGGTCTAAATGACAGTTTAGTGAAATATCATTCTTCTTTTCCTGTAACCTTTAATAAACAGGGGCAGCTTCTTTTGTCGACGGTCATTTTAGTGATAAAGTCACCAGTCGCAGCTAATCTGATTGGACGTCTTGCCCTTTGCTGTGCTTGACATGATTTAACTAACTCCTGCAGTCAGCTTACCTATAACCTAAATAAGTAACCAACTCTATCCAACAATTCGTGCACAAAACTGAAAAGTGAAAAGTGAACTTTTTGAATTGTACTGATCGAGCTGAGACGTCATTGTTTCGTAGCCAAAAAATGTGCAGCCAAAAAATGTGCGCAACAATACAAAAGCCCAAATGTAAATAATTTTTTTTAATATTTAGCATTTTCGTTTGTTAACAATAGCACGCACATTTTTGGACTACAAAGTAATGATTTTTAGACTCAGCTTAACTAGAGGATTAAAATAAGATACCACAATATATACTGTCGGTACAATGCATAGACCATTAACCAATGAGAGTTTCGTGCACGAATTGTTAAATACAGTTTAGTAAAGTATGGAGGCGTTGACCAAATAAACCGTCGACTAAGTGATTAAACCCCAATTTGTTTACAAATGCAAAACATGTAAAACAATAGACCTATATCCCCTGGACTGCGAACTCAAGAATTGTGGGTACAGACAGCTTCAATTTGTTACTCTTTCACTTCCTGTTTTGTAGATTCTATCATACTTCTGCTATACACACATACAGAAAGTGAAGTGGCTGTTAGTTTGGCCACTATTGTTGTAGAAATAGCTGCTTAAAGATCAGCACCCAGCACTTGTGTTGTTAACATGGCAATGAAATATACTTTCAAGTACCAGAAGATGTTGAGGCCTAAGCCACTTCTTGGAACGACTGCTCCTCTGCCCGTAGCATGAACAATGCTCTGATTTCGCAGTCCAGGATAGTGTAAATCTATGGTGAAACTGATTTCAAATTATGCTTACATTTGTGGCCCTTGTAAATGATGATCACATGATTACATTTCAAGCAATCTGTTAATACTGTACTATAGTTGCAGCCATATCTTGGATACTAGACTTCCAGAATTTTCATCTCATCCGAAATAATAAACCTATAAATATAAAAAAAAAAAACAGCTTACACTTTTATCATCTTTATTAAAGTATATATTGAAAGAAGAAAAAATCAGTTTGGGGCCAAGTCAAACAGAATGTAGCTTAAAAAAGTCAAATTTTGAGATCAAAAGGCCCCATCTCTATGGTAGGCAATAGAAAGAATGTGATTACATTTGGTATCAGGTGGAGAAATGCTCACTTTTATAGAAGCCATAACTCTTTTTTTCCCTTCACACTTTACACAGATGAAAGAGGAGAAGAACACGAGTGTCCACCAAGCACGGATTGAAGACGCACAAGAGCCACATATAAAACGGCCAAATACCATGACGAGCTGCTGGAACTTGCCGCCACGACAAAGATCAAACTTCCTTTTTTATGACAATCCATTTTTTTTTTCCTTTTAAACTTTTTTTATTCTACACAGGTCTAAGGTGACAGGTTCAGATACAGAAATATACTTTAGAAGTGGGCAAAAAAATCATTGAAAGAGAGATTTTTGAAGAAAAGAGGGTGGGGTGGAGAAAAAAAGCCCAAACATGAGACTTGTTCCATGGCAGAAGATTTTTCTAAGGTTACAGATAGCATTTGCCACACCCAGAGCAACACTTATGTTTCTGTCAAAAGATGTTGCCAGTGATAAGAAACAATTTACAGCCATGTGACGTTTCAATCTCACAAGAAAATTGCCTCGCCTAGTGTGTACACATAAGCTAACAACACAATCATCTTATTACACCTATAATTCATTTGGAAAGGTAATTTTAAATATCTTCTTAAGGGATTTGAAACTTGAGTATGGTTTTAAATTCTTGCTCCTGGCTGCAGGTGAATGGTTTCCAAATCAAAATATGTAATTGCTTGTTTCATATGCTAATTTCCCAAAAGTGCATTGTCCACCAATAGACATCTATACAGTATATAAGCATTTATGTATTTTTCGGCAAATTTGGCCAAATATGCAAGAAATATTTTTATATTTATATGCATTTATGGACTCTATACATCAGCATTTCCTGCAATCAACAATGTGTGATTATTGTGCGCAGTTGGCAATAAACAGTTCAATTTTAGCATCAAGAAATCGGGCAGTAGCTACATGAAGCCTAGTTCACACTACCACTAAACTGAAAATTCCCTCAGAAAGACGGCGTGCCGGAAAAACCGAGTTTGACCAGATTTTGAAAATCAGATATCTGGTCATTTTTTCGGCATGCCGTAAAAATCGAATCGCTGCTGTAAACCGTAATACTCACTTTATATATCCGGTCATATTTACTATTATCCGGTATGCTGTTCTTTCCGAGAGAATACAGTATATTTTAAGTTTAGTTTTTTTCCACCACAGAAAAGATCATTTTAGTAATCTAAAAACAGCTGAACAAGAAATAAACTTTTCAGATCAGCAGTTATTAGCTGCTGAAAATTTTCAGTTTCAGTTTGAGTCGTATTTTATTCAGGCGTAGTGTGAACTATAGGCGTGAATCTGCTAAACAAGAGCGATATATTGTCTTTGCTTAAATTAAGTCACTAAATAACTTGTATCAATAATGCTATAATAAATCCTATAAAAGTCGAAAAAGTCATTTTTGGTTTTTAAGGCTAGGTTCCCGTAGCAATACCAGTAAAGACCAAACGATAAAGAGTAATAGTGCTGCAAGAGATAACAAATCATATAAATACATGAGCATTTCTAATTGGCGACAGTAGACTGAGTGCTTATATACTGCCTTTACTTTATTTCTGCTTTTCGGTTACAGTTATGCTGGGCGCAGACATGCAGCTATTCGTGTCGCATTCGTATCGCAGAAGGCTCTGCGCATGCGCAGAAAACGTCACTTCCGTCGCGCGATCAGAAAATGTACTTTTGAAAAAAGTACAGCCCCGTGTACTTTTTAGCCAGGCGATGCAAATCGCAACCAATGGGATGCGAGTATTTTATCACGTGTTCTAAATGCTCCATTTTTAAGTTTGTTTTTTATCAATAATTAATTGTTCCAAAATATTTGATGCTATGGAAAATATTAACAAACATTTGGAACAACATTATATTTTGTCGTAGCAACAAATATTTTGGAACAATCGATTCGCGCCAAGTCTGCTGTAGCAGAGGCGATACACTGTCGCGAATCGCGAGGCAAAATCGTTAAGCGATGCGAATCGCTGCATGTCTGCGCCAGCATTACTGCTGCTAGTGTGAACACAAGTGAGAAACCACCTTAAAATTGAATACAGCTACATAAGCCCAAATATACATGAAAAATAGATCAAAAAAATTAAAATCCAAACTATAAAAGAATTTGGAGTTCTCTCTTATCTAGTTTATACCACAAAATGCCTTAAGTTCTTAAGAAGACTAGCAATTAATTTAGAACTTCTTTTAACTTGCGACCTCACATCAATAAATCAAGTTTGGTGTTTAAATAGTAAAATAAGACAGGCTAGCTTACAACCAGCAGCACACCATTGACTGAACCACAATAGGCCAGATTCACTAAAAAAATTGTTAAGCTTAGGAACCCTGAAAACCAATCCAAATCATCCACTGTAAATAAATACATCAATCCAATTCATACTTACAACATATCAAACAACTTAGCAATAACATCCAACCTTTGTATGTATGTATGTATGTATGTATGTATGTATGTGTAGTTACATATATGTATAGTTATGTATTTATTTACAATGGATGATTTGGATTAGTTTTCAGGGTCCCTATGTGCCGTTGTGAAAACGTTCAGTACCTATGGTAGATCAAAAAAGCCTAATACTGTAGAAGGCATCATCTTATTGTGTATGATGACAATTTTAGATGCACTTTTGTTAAACTTTAAGCCAAATAAGTCACCTTCCAGGATTGAATGACACTAAACTCTATTTAACAATTCGTGCACGAAACTCCCATTGGTTAATGACCTATATGCATTGTACTGAAAGTGTATATTGTGGTATCTTATTTTAAATCCTCTAGTTGAGGCGAGTCGAAAAATCATTGCTTTATAGTCCAAAAAAGTGCATGCCATTGTTATAACGCTTGTAAAATATTTAAAAAAATTATTTACATTTGGATTTTTGTATTGTTGCGCATTTTTTTGGCTACGAAACAATGATTTTTCGACTCGGCTCGACTAAAATAAAGATTCCACAATATGTACTTTCAGTATAATGGAAAAAGTTCACTTTTCAGTTATGTACACAAATTGGATAGGGTTTATTTTAATTTCCTTGTGGTGGCAATTATAACTTCTAAATTATTAAAATTTTAAAACATCCAACTACTAAATCAATAAATTTAAAAAAATATAATCTAAATCACTCTAAAATTCCGCTAACTCCTCCTACTCCACCACACCCCTCGTGACTCACTCAAAACTGACAATTTTAATTTCAACCATTAAAAAAATAAAATGAGTGAGTACAACTACTTGTCACATTCATTGTGTCGTTGTCGGTGCTTTTCATCACTTACTTCTAAATCTTTAATGTATGGCCGACATAAAAAATTTAGTGAATAAAGTCGAAAACCCATCAATAAAAAGACACAAAATTAATTACAATTGATTTTTTAAGATGGAAACTGAATTGTAATGACAAATATCAGCGGATTTTATCTGGAGAAACCGCAGGTGGTGCATATGAAATGTATTTTCAAATAAAATTGAAAAAATGGTAATGGCTAATACAGATTTTACGTATTATATCTTTTTTAGATGAATCACTTCACTGCTTATTACTTCCATTTTCAATCCAAATGAAAATTGCCTTTATATACACATGTAAGAAAAATAATCTTTCATTCCTTGTAAAAAAAGGAATCATCATACACCAAAAATAGAACAAGCAATGGGAAAAGCTCATGGAAGCTAGGCCATTGTGTTGGCGCCTCTGTGACACTTTCCTGGTTTACTTGATAATTACCATACCATACCGTATTTTCTCGATCGAAATGCCGGATAATGGCAAGTCAGACTATGGTGCTGGATAATTCGAATTTTCCGACATTTTATCCATTAGATTATTAATTGACCAGTTGTCTAGTTGTCAAAAACTGGTCAAACTCGTAATTACTGGCATGTAGTTTCCAAGGGAATACAGTATATTTCTTAGTGATATGTCATATTTTTCCATGCAAAACTCTTTTCTCACCCCATCTTAAAAAACAAGTACACTTCCTTGCCATAAAAATGGAACAGGTACCATTTTTTTTAAAGTCAGATAAATCGAAATTTCTTAAAAGCTGTAATACGACAAACGAATGGTTTTAAGAGGATTTATAAGAATGGTAGAGCTATCATTTCGTGTAAAATTCTTGAACATTGATTAAGTAGTTACTGAGAAAAAAATTAAAAACCACCAAAATCAGGGTTTTGCAATTTTGACAATATCTCGAGAACTGTTAAAGATAAAATTAAAAATTAAACTTATCTAGGGTGTTTAATTTCTTGGGCACCTTTTCTAAATTGGATGTATGGGTCTGCAAAACCCTCAAAAAAGAGCTATGTAATGGTTGTCAACAATCAAAATTTTCAAAAAATCATTACACCAGAATTCTTGATGAATTAAGCCTTACATCCTGGATGTGTTAGAGGTATGTATGCAGTTAAAAACATCTTGGAGTATCATTGGATTTGGAATAAAATTCTGGTCATAATGATTTTTTGAAAATTTTGATTGTTGACAACCATTACATAGCTCCATTATGACTTTTTTTGAAAGCTTCGCAGACCCATACATCCAATTTAGAAAAGTTGCCCGAGAAATTGAACATCCTAGATAAGTTTAATTTTTAATTTTATCTTCAACAGTTCCCGAGATATTACAGAGTTTGCGGTAGGTACTTTTCCCTTATAATTATAATTTTTTTACAGTTATAAACAGTGTTACACAAAATAAAATAAGTCCAGTTTTTAGTACACAGTTTAGAAAAGAAAGTACCAAAAACTGGACTTTTTTTCTTTTGTGTAACATTGTTTATAACCGTAAAAAAAATTATAATTATAAGGAAAAAGTACCTGCCGCAAACTCTGTAGTGTCAAAATTTTAAAACCTGATTTTAGTGGTTTTTAATTTTTTTCTCAGTAACTACTTAATCAATAGACAGTTTGCGATTTCTCGCACGAGATTTTTTTAATTACGAGAATGCCAAAATAGCGAGATATTGTTAAAAATCTCGTCGCAAATTGTCGTGTATACGACTTGATTTGCGCATGCGCACTGCATACAATACAACAATTGTCGTTAAATTCTGCTGCCATTTTCCCTCCGCTTCGGCTGCAACGTTGGCAAATTTGTGTCGATTTCAATATCTCAGGTTAGTTTTTTTATCAGTCAAACACCTTGCACAAACCACAAGCCCAATACTTAGGCTTAATTTGTGACAAGGTGTCTAGTTCTACTAAAAATTGTTCGCGTCGATTTGTGTGTCATATGTAACACATTTCGTGACAAATCGCAAACACAATACGACTTAAAAACGAAATTTTCCAAAAATTTCGTTTTTTTAAATCTCGTTTTGAATCTCGTACGAGAAATCGCAAACTGTCTAATCTTCAAAACTTTTACACGAAATGATAGCTCTACCATTCCTATAAATCCTCTTAAAACCATTTGTCTGTCAGCATTACAGCTTTTAAGAAATTTCCATTTTTCTGACTTTAAAAAAAGTACCTGTTCCATTTTTTTGCCAAGGAGGTGTAGAAAATTTGTTGCTTGATGGCCAGTGCATACCCATCGACAGACCAGACATCATAAAGTTAAACATTTCAACAACTGGAACGCAATTTCTTTTCTCAAAAAAGTTAAGAATTGCAATTTTCGGAGGTAATATGTAAAACAGCAAAAAATTCACTATTTTTGAGTTTTTTGCCATTTTAAATAACAACCGGGACACAAATAAAAATATTTTGTATCAACGTCGTACCACTTCCATTAAACCTTTTAAAAAAATTTACACAAATAAAATAAAACCCTCCCTCTTATATAGTTTTAAAATTCTACATTCGAGTTTTAAAATTGAGCAAATTGTCAATCTTAGAAACTAGAAAGTGGCGAGACATTTTTAATTTAATTTTTAATACATATCCTAACTGACACTGGTGCGGCAAACTAATAAAATGAAAAATCGGCAAGTAGTAGATGTATTTCAAGCTGCGAGGCAAATGGTGACGGGTGTGTGACAGATTCAACACGAAATTGGTCGCATGCAAATTGTACGACATGTTTCTAATGGAAATTTAACAACGTTAAGTACAAATAGGCATCAGTTGCAGGCGACGTCAAGACGTGCTTCAAAACTCAAATACCCGCCACGTATACGTTATATATTGACAACTAAACAAAAAGACATTTCCGCTAATGAAATCTCGACGAGACAACGTGAAATTAGATTAAAAACATCAAATCAAATGTCAGTATGGATGGAAAACTTACTCTTTTTTAGTTCGGTGTTTGGATTTGTCCATTTTCCCACTCGGTTTTCCAACTGTGAAATAAATAAATTGTAACTGTCAAATTGGCGCTCATTTATTGGATTTGTTAATTAAAATGTCGGTTTTGCTAAATGAAAAGTCAGTTTGGCTAATTATACAGTTTGTAAGCAATCAAATTTGTTACCTCGATGGATTATTTACCTGAAATTTTATTGATTTTGATCGCATCGCGACGGAAACTAATGACAGGACTCCACAGGGAAAAAAGTAATGGCGGACAGTGACGCCCATGGTGGCGCCAGTTAGTGAGGAAATGTTGAAACATAGAAAATAGTTCATTACCGAAAATAAAACAATATTAAACAAATTTTGTGTATCCTAACTTCCTAAGATATGAATCATATGATAATGTTCTCACAATCAGTAGTACGTATCAGTATCCTAGTTTTCCAAAAAAAATAAAATGTGAAAATTTCAAATAAATAAATAATAAATTTGAATTTTTCTTTACAAATGATTTCCAGAATTATCTAAAAACACATTATTTATAAAATAAAAAAAAAAAATAAAATAAAAATAAAAACTAAAACTAAACTTAACTTTTT
>JH431435.1:17373-91930 GCA_000239455.1 Strigamia maritima | reverse complement strand
TTATAACACGTGATGCTTTTTAAGTACGCTCTCGTAGCCTCGGACAGGGAATCGCCGCTTGGCTTGCCACTCTGACTACTCTTCACTCCAAACGCTGATGCAGATGGCTGCTCATTAGTCTGCTCACTGATCGCCACTAATTTCCGCCGGTTGTTCTCGCTCAACAACGCGGTCAGGACATTCTCGTAAGTGAATTTGTCCTTGTCCCACTGATAGATGGCCTGAATCTGCATCTCAAAGGCTTTCCCGACTCTCGAAAGTAAAATGTAAGCCTTCACATGGTCTTCTGGCTTGAGTCTGGGATTTGTGGCTATCATATCGTCTTCAGCCTTCTCTAGCCTGCTGATGAATGCGTCCAGTTCCTCCTCTTCGCCCCGACGAATGCCGTAAAAGAGCTCCACCAATGATGCCTCACGGGCAATCGAGCTAGGCTCGAATAGCTTGCGCAAGTGATCCCAAACATCCTTGGCGGTCGGACACTTCATTGCCGCGGGTTGCAATCTGGACACAAGGCTCTGCAAAATGATAGCCCTAGCCTTGGCTTTGTTCTTCCCGAACTAAGCCCTCTCGGATGCTGTGGCAGTGGGTAAGGGCTCCATCTCTTTCCTTCCGCAAGTCCCATACGCCTTTCTCCTCCAGTAATAGGCGCAGGTCTATGGCCCACTGCACGTAGTTCAGGCGATCCAATTTCGTGATCCCTGACACCACTGATCGTGTCAGGTCCTTCTCCGACAACTCAATCTGAAAATAGTAAAAGAAAAAAGGCAGGATCTCGCTCTAAATCTCAAAAAACGAATTTTTCACCTTTAATTGCCCAATTCGATATTTGGGCAATTATTCTCGCATCCTGAGGCAAGTAACCACCCTCTGCTACCAATTGTTGGGTTTGGATCTTCCTCAGGCAATGGTCAGCTGCGGTGGAAGCTTCGCAGTAGGCCAAAATGGTGAAAAACCGCAAATCAGCTACTTTGATTTTCGACGCAAAATCGATATCGGTCCGGCGGGAGTCGAGGGCCCGAATGCGGCCAAAAGGTGACGCGATTCCCGTCGATCCAAAAGTCGGCACGAAATCGTCGGAATTCGGTTCCCCCGAATAGCTGATCGTGATCAGGATGCTTGACTTGGTATCCGACCTTATTTTCAGATTTTTCCTGCAAGCGGTTTTCCCGAAATCAGAGAAAAACCGCATTAAATCCGCAACTCTAGTTTCCAAGATGTCTGGCTTCTTGGCAATGCGCGGCCCGTGACTTCCGGTTGGACCAGCGGCTCCAACTCAACTCGGCGTCCGCGTGGCGATGACTTCGGACTCCACACGTTGCGATAATCCTCGATTATCGCAGTTCGTTCTCGAGACGCGCGACGCAACTTCTCGCACGATTGGGCCGCGTCTCGGCCTCGTGTCCCGGCCGTCGATGTCGGCGATTGGCGCACTCCGTTGTACCGCCTGCGCCGGTCCTCGGCGCTCGTAACAGGCGGTATAATCGCTTCAAAGGGCCGCGGACAGTCCGCTTATAGTGCCAAGAATAACAAAAAGCCAAATTAAATATAATTATCGAGGAAACTCACGCGCAAAGTCCTTAAAACACACAATCCAGGTTTATTAAGCAGGTTGAGCAAAACGGGCGCCATCTTGGCGATACAAAACACACCGGGAACAAGAGTACATGTCTGGAACCCAGACTAAGACCAGAGTGGTTGCCGGTTCCGAGACGTAGTGCGCGAATCGAAGTTCGCGTACGTCAGCCAGAAGCCGCTTGTCTCACATGCGGCTGGAATTCAGCGAGAATTCCCTACATCGTACCGCAGCAAAGCACCATTCGGTGCACTTTTGGTTTTCATCTTATTGCGGTATTTTTGATGTCCAGTGCGTACCAGTTGAGTCGAAATTCTGAAATTACTGCCAGGTACCAAGCAAGGTACGAGGAACACAGCCAGCCTATCGCCGGAGCGCTCAGAAACATATTTAGGGCCGACTTTTGGATCGACGGGAATCGCGGCAACTTTTGGCCGCAGCCGGGCCACCGGGTCCCGCCGAGCAATCTCGGATTTTCCATCCAAAATCAAAATTTCCAAAAATTGCAAAAATTTGATTTCCACCAATTTCTTGACCATTACGGAGCTCGTGGGTCCTGGCCAAACATATTCCACAACAGAACGTATCAACGTATCAACGTATCAACGTATCAACGTATCAACGTATCAACGTATCAACGTATCAACGTATCAACTTATCAACGTATGAACATACCAACGTATGAACGTATGTTTCATACGTAGATACGTTGATACGTGATTGTAAAACGTACAGATCAACGTAAGAATTGAATTCTTACGTTCGTCCATACGTTCATCACCTGAACGTATGTACATATGAACGTATTGTTATGCGCATGCGCATAACAAAGCAACCGACCCGCTTCCAGTTTTGCAAGCCACCATTTGCAAAAATGACCGGCCGAGCATGCGGTAGAGACCGAGGACGCAGTATTAGGGGCCGAGGACGTAAAAATAACAAACCATCCCCGCCACCAGCACCAACACACCACCATCATTGACTGCAACAGGTATTTGAATTTGGTCCGAGTGACACCAGCATTAGATCAATTGAGACCACGTTGTTACGTAATTTTTTTGTTTGCGCAAACACTCATCACGTATCAACGTAAACGTATGTACGCATGAACGTACAAACATATAACTTTTTATTTATACGTTTGTACGTTCATGCGTACATACGTTTTTGCGATCAGCGCAAATCCTCTAACAGAGGCCGGGGACGTCGAAATAAAAAACCAGCTGATATTCTGGGACGATTGAGACGACTGGGACACAGCAGTCTAGGTAGGAATTGTCTTGAAGCGCTTTTAAAATAAATTCAGTGTAGCCAACAGTTAACATTTCTTGGTAATCTATATTCCATAATGTTAATACATCTTTGGAAAGAAGAAAATATCATAAATAAAATCAAAAGGAAATAAACAATTCAGCTTTTCACCCTTAACACTACATACATAAATATGAACAATACATTTCAAATTTTTTGTACTGTACTGTATGTACTTTAGGCCTTGCTTCGCCCACACCTAAAACAACCCATCTGGTCACTTACTTAGTTGCCTTGCCAACCTTTTTGCCACTGCTCTGCTCGCCCCATTAATATTCTTGTTTTCTAGAATCTGACTTGGTTTTTCCAAAGGGTAAACGTTAACTAAACTTGTCCAACATGTTGAATGAAGATCTGTTATTAAAACTTAATTAAAAGCGCCAATTTCTGCCTTTTTACCTTAGTTGAGAACTGACCAATCCAATGCTAGTTCCCAACTACTTGTAAAGTACAGGTAGTCTATTTATTATACTCCAACTGAGTACTTGATACAAAAAAACCAATATATTGAAATTGGAAATACTGAATTCTAGGTCCTTCATCATGGAAGAAGACATGGATATGGCAGAAAAACAACAGATTTAAATTCATTAACCAATAAGAATAATGAAATTTGTGGATTGTTAAAAGAACTGTCCTTTGCTCTGGAAAGTAACTTGAATTATGGGACGGCTATTTCCAAGGTGGTGATCATTCATGATATTTCAAATGAAATTTACGGATACAAATTCAAAGATTTTATGTAAATATGGATTTACTTTTAAATTATATTTATATTTAAAAATTGAATTTGTAAAATTTACAGTAGATTTGTGGAATTTATAATGACTTTGTGGGATTTATATTGGATTTATATTGGATTTATATTGGATTTATATTGGATTTATATTGGATTTATATTGGATTTATATTGGATTTATATTGGATTTATATTGGATCTATATTGGATCTATATTGGATTTATATGGAATTTATATTGGATTTATATTGGATTTATATATTGGATTTATATTGAATTTATATATTGAATTTATATTGGATTTGTATTGGATTTATATTGAATTTATATTGGATTTATATTGGATTTATATGGAATTTATATTGGATTTATATTGGATTTATAGTTGGACTTATATTGAATTTATATATTAAATTTATATTGGATTTGTATTGGATTTATATTGGATTTATATTGGATTTATATTGGATTTATATATTGGATTTACATTAAATTTATATATTGGATTTATATTGGATTTGTATTGGATTTGTATTGGATTTGTATTGGAATTGTATTGGATTTGTATTGGATTTGTATTGGATTTGTATTGGATTTGTATTGGATTTGTATTGGATTTGTATTGGATTTGTATTGGAGTTATATGAATTTGTTGAATTTGTGTGGAATTATTGGTTACTAAATGTAAACAAAAACAAGATTTAGATGATTGATCACCCTGAGCTATTTCTAAACTAATTTTCTCCAACAAAAACTTTGCCCTCTGCCATCAGCTAGATTTTCCATGTTTTCTCCAGTTCTAAAGATTAAGCCCATATGGAAATGTTGCTCACAGAATACTTCTTGCATGGCCTTTGGCCCACTTAGATAGAAAATACAAAATTTCATTTCTTTAATTATTCTAAAACCAAACTTCACAATTGTCAAACCTCACAATACAACTACAAACACTGCAATACTTCGTGATTAGTGTATTCTACATCACCTTCAAATTGTCTTGACACATCCCTTCATATTTATTGGTGTCATCATCAACCTACATGCAAGAATTTTAAAATTAAATAACATATAGAGCTTAAATTGTGTTTATCTTAAAGTTGAAGAATATTATAAATAAATTTCTGAGTATGTATAATTAAACATTTATTTCCTTGAAGCTACACATTAAACTGCATGTGATTTGAGTTGTCCTGTCTTAATCTCACCCTTGAGTACTAAGCAATCATGTGGTTTATGGCTGATTGCAGGTGTATATAAACTTCATTTATGACTCATCAACTGTAAATGAAACTATAAATTAAGAGCCAAAAGAGTTATTGACAAGAAACTTGTACTCTGGATTGCTGTTAATGGCACTTGGACATCAACTTATGGTGTGCCATATAATAAATAGGACACATCAAGCAAGATAGGAAAAAAGAACAACAATTCAACCAGTGATTTCTGATAAACTCATGCTGCTTGCTCCACTTGATTCACTCACCTGCACTTCCTCTTACTGACTCGTTTCATTGGCTGAACTGTGAAGTCCACTGCTGTTTTTATGGTCACCAATAAGAGTGGCACTTTGGCTTGCCCTTTGGCATTACCAAGATCTGGCCTAACTCACCCTAAACTATTTATAGGCAATCAAGAATGTGCAACTCGAGATTTATAATGTATTTTGGCTTGATGAAAACAGTTGCCTTGAGCTGGAGCTTGTAAAAAATTGAAGCTGATGTGGATTTGCTTTTAAGAATGCATCACAAATGTTACTCATTCCATGTACAGATTTTTTTGCACTTAACTCATTTGGGCTGTGAAATGGCTGAACTTTAAATACAAATACTAGTCAATGTTTCAAACTTTTTATTTCCATTATTGATTTTCTTTGCATGTTTTAGCAGTGAAATCAATTCTTTCTTAAAAATCTCCAAGCAAAAAAACATTTTACGTGTTTTGATGGTTAAAAAATTCCACATACCAAGCAAATTATCACTATCATGTGCTTGCTGACCTCTGATGATGGCCAGAAGACCAAAAGGCCTAATAAAACACATATTTTATTGATTATATAAGTTTCAACAAATTATGGCCTAATTTTTTTGAAGATTCACAGTTTTCTATTCTGGATAGAATAACCTTTACCCATGAGAATGGTAATGTTCTTTGATTCCATCGATCTTTACAAGAATGAAAGAAAAGTCTTTGGAGAATATCCTTTTAAACAGGAATCCACCTACAGTCACTTAGGACGAATAAATGACTTATCCTTTCAAAATTGAATGCACTTATTGCAGTAAAAGCTTCAGAACAGTTTCAACTTGATTGTCTTGTGCTCCTATTCCCCACAACAGTAAAACTACATGCTTAAGATGAGAATCAGTATATACCTGCAAACGTAAATTTAATTTAATAACTACAGCTCATTTCATTTGATGCATAAAATCTGTTCATACAAAATTGAATGATATACCCCTTAAAGTACAAATACCAATTATCACAATTCTCACATCGAAATCAGAACTGTTTGTTTACCTACCTAACTAAGTAATGAAGATAATCCAAAAAATACAAATTTTACTATGGCTACAGCCATCGCAAAAAGCATAATGTACAGTGTTGGGCCCGCTAACTTACAAAATTAGCTTCGCTAAAACTTCGCTATGTGATACAATTTTGCATCTAGCTAATTGTCGCTACTGGTAGCGCTAAAGCAGAAATTTCTATTTCTTCTATTTTTTTGCTAATTTTTCACTATAATTTTGCTGAATATTCCAAAAAACTTTTATGTCTATGCAAAATGTCCAGGATCAGATAGATATTGATCCATTTCATTTTTCACAGCTCATTAGCATCGCTAATTTAGCCTTAGCGGCGTTAATTTACCGTAAGCTTCGCTAATTTAGCGTTAGCATCAAAAATTTAGTGTTAGCATCGCTAATTTAGTGCGTTATAGCGAAATATCATCAGCAAACCCAACACTGAGAATGTACATACTTCCACTTTTGTCAATTTGCATTTAGAAGTGTGAAATTGCTGCAAATTTATACACAAACAGAGTTCTCTTCAATTATTTAACCAAAAAGTTTGGAAGTCATGTCCTCTTGGTTTAAGAGTGTGTGTGTGTGTGTGTGTGTGTTTAGAAATTAAAGTTGTTCGCAAAGCGAAGTAAAAAAAGACTAAACCAAATACAAGGAAAAAAGTGCACAATGGTTTGGATGGATTGAAGCAGCAGTATTATCTTGAGCAATCTAAATCGCCTTAAAAGTGTATTCACACTGAAATCACCCTACGATACTATTCCCAAAGGGAGTAATCGAGTAGAATGTAGTCTTTAAATTGACTCTTATCACACTGGCCGTAATAGTGCACGTATCGTATACCTCTGATGGCGTTATTACGTCCTTCATACACACTCATTACTTCCTATTTCGTTGAACCATTTACTCTCTTGATTACATGCTTGATCGAGTGCACCTGATTTTTTCCCACTCTACTTTTTGCTTTTTTTTGCTTCACCTTCTTCTTGAAAACCAAAAACAGAAATAAAAATAAAAATTTTAAAAATTGGTTTGTACAATCACAAAATATTTTTCTCTAGTCATTTCTATTGAATTTCTGTTGCAAACGATAAAAGTTATTCAGGTGAACAATATTGAGATCATCAATTCAAGTTGTAAAATTTGATTCACAACAGTGTTCGCACAGTAATAGTCAAATAAAATAAGCTGTGCATACACAGAGGCAAATATATTGAAGAAAGCAGTAAAGTTTGGCAAATTCCAATATTTAAGATAGTGGCAACAAATGGCATACCTAAATCCTTCATTTCGGGCCCGGGCGCTTATTTATTCTAGCAGTTCTTGATCCCAAGCGGCAATTAGAAATCGGGCGGTAATCAAAAAGTTTTAACATATTCCCTCGGAAACAACAGCATGCCGGTAAAAGCGAGTCTGGCCAGTTTTTGACAAATAGACAACTGGTCATTTTTCCGGCATGTCGTAAAATTCGATTCAGTGCCGTAAAACGTAATACGGTACTTGCTTTATCCGGCTTGCCGGATATTCGAATTATCTTAATCTTTATTCACAGAAAATAACCTTATCTACGGGATACAATTTTTATCTAAAACATCTACGTTTAATTATGATTTTAAATTTTGTTTAATGACAATATGGATATACTCTAGTTAATAGATAGTAGAATAATGAAGATTAACTAAACTCCGTTTCCAAAACATTGCAAGAAACTCCCATTGGCTAGAGCCTTTTCCCAGCAATTTTTTAATGCACTTAAAAGAATAATTCGAAAAATGACCATAAAAGTGCATAAACGAACATAAACGAACATAAACGAACATAAACGAACATAAACGAACATAAACGAACATAAACGAACATAAACGAACATAAACGAACATAAACGAACATAAACGAACATAAACGAACATAAACGAACATAAAACGATCAAAAAACGATCATAAAAATGACCATATATGGTCGTTTTTAATGGTTTTTTGTATTAATGTGCAAGCAAACAGGCTCCAACCAATGGGAGTTTCTCGCAATGTTTTGGAAATGGAGTTTAGAGTATATCCATATTGTCATTACACAAAATTTAAAACAATTTGTGCCCCACTCAACTTTTATCAACTTTTTGAACCAATCGGTAGTTTTTCACCATCACCATAACAAAATCCTTAAATCTCTAAAAGCAAATTCCATAATCTTCCTGACTTATTCATTTCATGTTCATCATAACAAAACTTTGTGTTAAGTTTATGCATTTTCATCCTTGATTCATTCAGATAAACCAAATCCCATTTTTTTAGATGATTTCCTTTCTTTTTTGTATTAAAAAAAACAAATAACAACACATGACCAGACTTTGTAATAGTCTTTTGGAGTCGTTATTGGAATAAGGAACAAAAGGGATTATTTGTCTTTGATTGCCTACTCACACAAGCATGATTTGTTGGCTGAAGCAAGCACCAGAGTACTAACGATCTTCAATATCGTTGAGTTTCTTATCACCTACTGCCATGTGATAAATGTGAAGGATCTGTCTTCATGTGAGAGTGCCAGGTTAGATTTTGTGTATGTAAACATAAAATATAAATTCTTAGAAGAAAGTTAAGAGTTAAAACTTTTGATGGGAGGAAAAGAGCATATTAAAATTTCACTTAGTATTGCGAGTAGTTGACATGCTAAGACAGTAAAGAGATCCTCATTTCTAATTTTTTTCTCTCTTCAGTGAGTTGAGAATATTGCAGAAGTCTCAGAAAGTGCAGAAAGGAAAGAAAGTTAATGAAGTCTAAGTGGCAAAAGAAATATGTAAATTAATTGAAATGTTGGTAACAGTGATGGAAATGCTATTTATTTTTTTAGAAAAACTGGATTTGAATAATTAAAGACAGTTTCTGTTTACAAGATTAGCACAAGTTATGATAAAAAATTGAATTGAGATGATAAAAATAAAGTGCAAATAAGTTATACATTCAGTAATTGGTAAGTGGAGGCATGTACAGTATGCAAGACTGAAAAATCATTTAATTTAAGTATTAAATGTAATAGATGCAGTCCAAAACATGAAGATTGACAGCATTGCAATAACGCAAGTTGTTAGTCGCGCAAGAAGGGCTTAACCTGGCCAGTTAGTCCCTGCTAGACCTTTTCTCAAGGCTACGCAACCTGGTCGTCAGATCAGTGACTATAGTGGCATATTCCAAGCCCACTGGGATGTCCAGCCATCTTCCCTGAGGGAGATTAAGTGCCTAGATGGGTAAACTAGTGGTCTCTGGAGAGGATATCCCTTCTGATTAGACCAGATGGTCACAAAGGTAACCAAACTCATCAATAATAAAGCACGCAAGCAATGATATAGCGAAGCATTCTAAGACTATACTTATTAGGAGTATTCATAAAAGTGCTGTCACTACCTCGTTTTAGCATGCATGTACCTTCCAATCTTCACAATACACAATAAGTAAAGTCCACTCGTTAAAATGAAGTAGCAAAGCTTTTATAAATAGCGGCAATAGTGACCAAAGTGAGAATAGTGCTATACCATGAATACCCCTAATAATAATAACTTGGTTTGCTAACAAGAACTACCGCTTAGGCCAGTTTTACCCTGAGGACCCACTTCATCTTCTTTCTTCGACCAAGTTTTATTCCCCAAGTCTTATGGCCCTATATACGTCCAGCATGGATACTCTAATACAAGGCACAGGGGATAGGATTCCATCCCCACTTCAAGAGTCCCGCAGCGAATTCCTAACAGACAGGAGTTTTGTTAGTTAAGCCTAGTACTCACAACACCATTCCGTGGCAGTATGTGCATTTTTTGCCATTCCGTGAACGGAATGGAGATGTGAGTACTAAGCTTTAATGGGGGAAACCAGCGTACCTGGAGATAACCCATGGACAACAAGAAGGAGAACTCTGAAAAACTCTTTCACACATTTTAGTAAAGAAGTTGGAGCCCAGAATCAAACCTGGTACCGCTCTAACCACTAAGCCACTGCACCTCTTAAGACTATACTTAAAACTAGCAAGATTTGCATTTTAAATAATTTTATTTAATGTTTGAAATCTAATAAATGTATCTATAAATGTTGGAGGTGAGGAGTTTCTTGTTGTTGTGTTAAGAACTTCCGCAGAAATGATTAACATAGGAGTGAGTTTTTGAATGTGCCTAATGAAACTCTTTGGTCATGTTTTTAGATGGTAACACTTCACCATGTAGCCTTTGATTATCAAATTAACAGTATATTATTTTTTCAAATAATACTCTACTTTATCAACCATGAGCTATTCAGTAAACGCCCTGTAAATAGGACACCCTTGAGACAGTCCAAAAACCGAAACCGTCCAAAATGTCCTTTCTACAGACTACAGAGCTGTCCCAGGACACAACACATGAAAATGTTACTTGGGACAGGCTTGGACAACTTAGGATCCTGCTAACAGTGTATCCTGTCTACACTCATAGAAAAAAGTCGCCATTTTACTCCATTTCTGGAGTTATGCGTTGTCCTTTGGCCAACTCCATAATCAGAGTAATGGTACTCCAAAACAAGAGTTTGGTGTGTGAAAAACTACATTTTTGAAGTAACAGTACTTTGAAATGGAATATCAAAACTCTAAAATGGAATATCAAAACTCTAAAATGGAATATCAAAACTCTAAAATGAAATACCAAAACTCTAAAATGGAATACCAAAACTCTAAAATGGAATACCAAAACTCTAAAATGGAATATCAAAACTCTAAAATGGAATATCAAAACTCTAAAATGGAATATCAAAACTCTAAAATGGAATATCAAAACTCTAAAATGGAATATCAAAACTCTGAAATTGAAGTACGGTGTATCACATATGTCACGGTATGTCACGGTATGTCATGGTATGTCACGATGTGTCATGGTATGTCACGATGTGTCACGGTGTGTCTACAGGGCGTTAACTGTACCCGTACATTTAACAATTCAGTATGACTTGATACAATTTTTTTACCATCATTGCCTTAAAAAAACAAATTATCTTAAACCACAGAAATTAAAGTCAAATTCTGAACAAATGATTTAAAAAAATACATGGTTTTTGCTGATAAATTATTAACCAATAAACTTGACTATAAGGAAAGTAAAATTGTTCGCATTATTCACCTGGTTACTTTCTTTTTTCTTGGCAGCTATAGGCTTTTGACTTGGAAATGAATCACTTGAATGCCACAAACTGGTCAGCTCCTCCATCTTCTTCAGTAGATCAAGAACCAAGCGACCATTGCTCTTTCAAAATTGGCATTTATGGATGGCGCAAAAGATGTCTTTACTTATTCATTTTAGTCCTTATGGTATTGATCATCATCAATCTGGCCTTGACCATGTGGATAGTCAAAGTGATGGATTTTTCTGTGGTAAGTTTCATATTACATTTTATTTCCTTCCAAAAAAATTACTTTGCTTAAATATTCCATACACAATTTCCTGACTTTATTCCATAATTCTTTCCCTTCAAAACTGACTAAGTGTAAAATGATATTGAAAATTCAAGCACACAGCACTTTAGTGTTGATTAATCTCACAAAACTGTTGGGATAATTTTTCAAATATTCAATTTCTTTTTGTTTCATTGCATTATTAGCATTTCCCTTTGTTCTTTTCAGTCTAAGATTAATTCCATTCATAAAGGAACAAATGGACAAAGCAAATATCAGAATTTTTATTATATTCTATATCAACTTTGAATTTGTTTTATGTAGTTGATGAGATTTTAGGACAGGTAATAAATGCAATAAAAGTGTTGATTGTGATCTGAAATTAGATGCAGTAAAATGTCCCTGCATAAATCCATTTTTTATTATGTGGTACTAAAAGTTGCTAATTAAATGAAATTCATTAAGGAAGTGATTAACACAACAAACTGATATTATCACCTTATTAGTGCAGGTTAAATGACACTTATTTTAGAATAATATACATACTCATTCATACTTATTTAGAAAACTCCTAAGAAGTAGAGTAAACAGTCCAAAAAACCTAATAGACTAAAGTGACCCATGGTTCTTCCATTTTAAGTTATTTGTTCTGACAAATAATAGGAGCGTTCAATCCTGAAAAGAAACAGCACTTATTTGCCTGAAATGACTTTTGAAAGGCAAATGTGACGTAATTTACGTCATAGTTGCCTTATAGAAGTGATTAAAGTGACTTTAGAGAAAAGGCAAACACAACTCACTTCTTTGCCTTATAGAAGTCACTTCTTTTTACTGCGCATGCTCAGTGCTCACAAAAATAGCTTTAGTGCATCCATCTTGGAAACGATTAGATCGTTGATGTTTCTCAACTCCAAATTGAAGTTCTAGTGAATAAAACCTGCTAATTTTGTTGGTGGGGACTTTGTTAAACAACATCTTAACGATTCCTTGAGAAATTGGCGTGAAAATAGGTAAGAGTTGTCGCGATCACGATTTCTAACACTAAAGTAACTGCAAATATCAAAAGAATAAGTAAATGTCCGCGAGTTCAAACTTTAAATCGCGAGGTGATGCTGTAAAACCAGGCTTACTCGTGGCTGGTGTCTAGGGGTTATGATATAGAAACTTACTCTAATCTGCAAATGTCGAAGGAAATAAGTGAAGACTTGTTTCATTGGATTTATAATTTAAACACAATGTTTATTCGGGAATAAGGTTAAATATATTAACTGACAACATAATTGAATGATTTCCAAAGTAAGAGTTATAAATGAGATGATTATTATTCGCTTTAACAAAACATATATAAAGGTGATTATCAGTATGACTAGAAGGTTCGTTGAGTAGGGCGTCGGCTGAGTTTTGGCGGGAAACGGGCGAGAGTCGTTCTTCTCAATCGTCACTTTTGGGCGGAAAAGTAAGACTCGTATGCCACGGTCTTACTCTGCAGTTCGTAGTTTGACCTCAATGGAGTCAAACCACGAGAGAACTAATACACTGACTTATATTTACCGTCCCCAACGTTCCTAGTTGGACAAGTAACTGGTCGGTTGAGTCTTTTTCGTGCCTCTTTGATGATATCACAAATCAACGGGTCTGGGGTGAGCAGAGGTTGATGATGTGATCAGGTCAAAGGTAAAGAGAAAAAAAGTCAAGATCCAGGGTGCAAACTAGTGAGTTGCACTGGGACGCATACACAGATCGCATGGTCCCCTGAAATTCGGGTGCAAAATTCGGTTGAGTTGTTATGGCAACACCCCACGGGGCGTGCCGTAACAGAGGTGAAAGTGTCTGGAACACGTTCAAGACTAATTAGGGTCGAAAAATGACAAAATATCAGTAGTTTATTCAGTACAAAAATAAGTTTTTGGTCACTGCAGAGTTGCGAAAAATGACGACAAATCAGGAGGACGACAAATCAGGAGTACGGACAACACCGAATATTGTGGATGCGGAACACGCACCTACGTCAGCCAGGATGTTCGCTGGTGTCTGTCCAAATATTTTGTCATTTATTTTTCACAATTTTATCTAATTTTTAGCAGATTCTCATAGAATATATTAGCCAGTAATAGCCAAGATGTAATAGACAATTTCTCAACTAAATGTAATTGGTATTCAACAGTTGAAACAATAAATGGAAATGCATGAACAAATTTAAAGTGTGTTCATTGAGAAGTCACTTTTCTATAAGACAGATAAGGAGAAGTGACTTTTCCTTTTCAGGATTGAACGCACCTAATGAAAAAAGATAAGTAACTTCTCTTCAAATGATCTACATGCATTGAATATGTACTAGTATTAATCAATGTTTAATGACATCTTCAATACCTTTTTTATTACTCCATAAGTTTTTCGAATCTCTCGGGTGTTGATACAATAAAATAAAAAATTTCTTCAAACACAATACAATAACAAAGAACCACCGAAAACGACCTGAAAGAATCGAAAGGCCCATAGAGTAATGAAAAGTGTGTTGAAGATGTCATTAAACTCTTATTATTATTATAAAAAATATTATTTTACACCCACTATCCTTTAACTTGACTAGGTATACGTATACAGTATATACAAGATGGAAAAAAGTCCTTTCCTCGACCATTATTAAGCAAAGTATAGTAAGAAATATAAAAAAAAATTGCTAATTGGAGTATAAATAGGAAATTAAGTGGGGGCCACCCAAATCTGACCTCAAATTTGACCTCCAAGGTCATCTTCAAAGTAATTGCATAATGTTTTTCAATTTTTTTTCATAAATTTTATAGAAAAATGTTTTTAATAAATTGTTTTTAGAACAATTAGACCATGCTCTACACTTTGTAATTGCAACTTAGTAGCTACGATGCACGGTTTCCGAGATAATATTGCAATTACCATGAAGATGACTTTGAAGGTCAAATTTGAGATCAAATTTCCTATTTACTGCCATCAGCACTTTTTGATATTTCCACTCCTTTCCCCATCCTGTATTCACATTCTTTTTTCTATAGATTTCTCAAAATTTCACCATGCGCATGCGCATCACAACTTCAAATCTTTTTCAATGATTTTTTTCCTTCTGGAAACAACTTCATTAATGTTCAAACAAGAAATGCAAAAACATGACCCCACTAACCTCAGTAATCCATTAATAAAATGACAGAACACAGCGTATATAAAAATAGAACGTGTGATACGGCACACATGTGGACACTTAATCAATAATCTCTTAGTTAAAATATAAACAAATAAAAAAGATTTAATCTTAGTTGTTCATGCGAGTTATTGGGCATAAAAAATCATGGTTTTCCGAATCCCTTAATAGGCAAAATGCATGTTTTAATCCATCAACGCATCGCACGTGTAAGATATGTTCTCTTTTGAGAACAAAATGACGGATTAAGAGAAGCCCAGCATTCCCCGAATAGAAAGCTTCTTCGTCTAATTACTCGTGTTAATCGTCTGCCACGATTCATAATCAGTTTTACCGGTCCCGCAAGTGCTGTCGAATGAGCAGCAACGGCTCATCAAGAGCCGCCTCACCATCTGTGTCCTTTTGCCATTCTTTTTGACACTAATGGGCACCACAAACATCAAGGTGAATCGTGTGAATGTCACTCACATCTTTTTTTGTTTGTAATAAGTTTAGCAAAAATTAAGCAATTCCTTCTGGGAAAATGTAGTTACACCAGAGGTTGCTCTTGAACATCAAAGCAGGACAAAACAGACTAGAGCACTAAACAATCGTTATTTGATAACATTAACAATAAAAATTAAAGAATTTTTAATAATACCCTATATTAACTTCACTTTTGTGGCAATAAATGTTTGTTTGTTTTGTTTGTTTTGTTTGTTTTGTTTGTTTTGTTTGTTTTGTTTGTTTTGTTTGTTTTGTTTGTTTTGTTTGTTTTGTTTGTTTTGTTTGTTTTGTTTGTTTTGTTTGTTTTGTTTGTTTTGTTTGTTTTGTTTGTTTTGTTTGTTTTGTTTGTTTTGTTTGTTTTGTTTGTTTTGTTTGTTTTGTTTGTTTTGTTTGTTTTGTTTGTTTTGTTTGTTTTGTTTGTTTTGTTTGTTTTGTTTGTTTTGTTTGTTTTGTTTGTTTTGTTTGTTTTGTTTGTTTTGTTTGTTTTGTTTGTTTGTATGCAAATCTCATGGATGTTTGAGTACATATTGAGACTAGTTAAAGTTAGGTAGGCCTTGGCGGTGTTAGAAACAATCTCGCGAAGCGCAGCAAGCAAGATTCGTTTTTAGGTTACCAACATTTTTTGTAAAATATGGTACCGTAGTTTTGACATTTTTAAAGTTGATGCTGGACGCAAAAGTTACTATCGGAAATAAAGAAAAGGTAGTCTAAAGAAATCGCGTCACTTCTCTCACTACCTTTTACCATCACATATCCAATTATAGCCATCCACGGTTATTAGCCAGGGGTAGCATAGTCGGACAAAACATATCCCATGCTGCAATACCTGCAGCTGATAAATTTGTTTCCGAGGCAATGCCTAGGTAACAGGACGATTGGACAACAGGACAAGATGCTTCTCATAGCAGTGCCAAACACCAACTGTCTCAACTGCATTGCATTCCTCAGCTCTCTAACCCCTAATTCTTCTGGTAGACATACTCCACTTCTGGTGACCATCCAATCTAAAGTATTGCCATCTGGTGATGGGTAGGATGTGGGGCCATTAACCAATGTGTCTGTCAGTGGTGGAAACCATGATAATCATAATCCGTCTGATAATCATAATCCATCACAAATAACAAAACCTTTTGTGATGTCACACAAGGTGCTCTGCCTGCAGGCCTCACAAGCTTAAAAGGTTTTTGTTGTATCTATATCTATATATAGATATATGCGATATTTCGCAAGTAGAAAAGGTTCAAAAAAGTGTTTCTCTGGTCTGGGTGAGTGAGAACAAATTTGTAGTTTTTCAAACAATCTGGTTAACTAGTACTGTGTTGAAAGTTTATTCACAACTGGTGAAAAAGTTTACAGAGGAAGTATATATAGGAGAGGGAAAATGTGATGGGTCACCACTAGGGTGTTGAAAGGTCAATGCCAACTTGACAATAACAAGCACGAGGCCAACTATAAAAAACAAAGCCATATAACTCCAAAAATAAAGTAATAAACATAAACAACAACATCTCTATCCCTTGGCTAAGCCTAACAAAATTTCAACTACATTTCTATAAATTTTACTAAATTTCACTAAATTTCACAATATAGAAGAAGGTTTCCGTCCAGCTGTAACATGTGTAAAGCGCTCCAGTTACGATTTGCGCATTTCGCCGCTAGATGGCGCACCGATTTTTAACAACGCATGGCGTCATTTTTAAGTCTTTTTTAAGCGGATTCGAGGACAATTTGGTGGAAGAAAAACGATTACAGCGTTTAAAACAATGTTAAGCCATTGGAGAAGGAAAGCAACAAACCGGTGTTGCTGAAAGAACCAAAAAAATCGTGTATAGATTTCACGGATCATTGGTGGCAAGATTTTCGGGATTTAACGAGTTAACCGGGATTTCACAGATTTTTAGTGACGAGATTTTGGTGATTTCACGAGATTTTAGGCGTTAAACGAGATTTCACGAGTCATTAGTGACAGAATTTTAGGGATTTAACG
The DNA here is from genome assembly GCA_000239455.1 of Strigamia maritima. Lineage (NCBI taxonomy): Eukaryota > Metazoa > Arthropoda > Chilopoda > Geophilomorpha > Linotaeniidae > Strigamia > Strigamia maritima. The sequence goes on along the minus strand of JH431435.1, from coordinate 74,736 downwards.
GATTAAACGGGATTTCATGGGTTAAACGGAATTCCATGGATTAAACGAGATTTCTTGGGTTAAACGAAATTTCACGGGTTAAACGGGATTTCATGGGTTAAACGGGATTTTGGTGATTTAACAGAATTTCCCAGTTAAATGGAATTTCATGGGTCATGAGATTTTCAGGACTTAACGGGATTTTACAGGTTAAACAGGATTTCCCGGGTCATTGGTGATGGGATTTTACAGGTTTGCCGAGAAATCACGGGTGTTTAAACTTTAACAATAAATTTCCTATTTTTTTCTACGATGACGAAATATATCTATACATTAAAAATTTGAAACTTTTATATACCGGAAGCAAAGCAACAAGCTACCTGCTTGTTTGTGATTATCACACATATTTTGCATATCAGTCAAAACATTCTTTTGACTATTGTTTATTATCTTAATCCCTTAATCTCCTAATCCCCTGTAACTGATAATAAAAATTCAGTCTTGTTACTGTCTCACAACCAAGCACATGTGTCAATTCCTTGCTCTGCTAGTTTAAATTGCTAAAACGTTGTTAATAACAACAGTTTTACGACAACAAACATTTCATACCGGAATAATTTTTGCCATCCTTTAAAATGGCCTAAATCATTTTTAATTTTTTTTAGAACACCTTTAAAATCATTTTGTATCTCAAACAGCTCCTTTAAGCTTGGTGAGGAACATTGTTGGCCACTCCTGGCATGGCGCTGTTTCTGACAGCACAGTTGGTATTCCCCATGTTAAATGAATTGGTCACAACTGGTCACAACTGGTAACAATCACACAAATTCTTAATTTGGTCTTTGGCTTTTGGCTTTTATCTCTCACTTTTTCATATTGCCCTCTGCTCATTTCTACAACTTCAGCAATCGGTTTTAATCTTTTAATATTTTTCAAACAATCTCTGAAAAATTATTTAAAGATTTTAAACAATGCTTCATCCAATGGACCAATAAAAACTGTGATGTCAAAAACCCTTTAAATAAGTTGTCTGGACTACAAAACCAATTTTTAAAAGATGTTTTAAAAAGTATAATACTTGTAATATATGACTTTTAGGATGCTGCTTTGATAAAAACCATAAAAATATGATGTTGTTTAAACTTTGCAAACTTACAAAATTGAACAAAAACATGTCACTCAAGTCATTATACAGTGACTGTAACTGACAAAGACATTTTTTAATTAAATACTAATTCATTTAGTAACACTTGATCTTTAACGCTTCAAACTCATTAGGCAACACAACTTAAAACTCGATTTCGCAAGATCTGCATTTTAATTTCACGCCCATTAATTTGATAAAGCGTTGAAAATTGGCAAGAAATTGTAGACAATTTGAATTTGTTGCTCAATATCGGATGTTATAGTGGTGCAACTTGAGCAGCCCCATCTTTCCAGTCCCAGTGTCACTTTGCCATGTCAGGAAAACGCCATCCACTAAAACATTTGCAGAGGTAGCATCATGTTCACTCCAGGGAACCAGTTGTTGTGAGATATGGAAATCTTCTTAACATCAACACACTCCACCTTAAGGGAAATGTCGCTTTTCGTGTTTTTTCGTGCTACATTACTCCAATTTGATTCCACTAGGATGGTCCACCATTTTTTCATCATTTTCCATGTTTATAAATCATTTTAATTTTTAATCTTCTCATTTCTATTTTCTATACCCTATAGGAAGGAATGGGCAAACTGAAAATATTGGATAAAGGACTCAGACTAGAAGGAGAAGCCGAATTCGTGCACACTTTTTATACCACAAATATCAAAGGAAAAAAAGTAAGCCATGTTTAATTTTTTCATTATTATCAAAAGCTTACCATTTTTCATAACTAAATAATGGATTAGGAAACAGCCAAATTAGATTTTGGTACCGTATTTCTTCGAAAAGAAACCGCCGTGAAATATAGCCTGTCTTCTAATATATAAGCCGCTCATTTCACGGCAGGGCTCAATAAAGACCATCCTCAAGTATAATCCACCTGCAAATATAGGCCACCGGCAAATATAAGGCGCAGCTTTTATGTCAAATCAACAAGTGAATTTTTAGTCATAAGCTTAAGTCCCAAAAAATTTGCTGTTTAGTAATTTGTTCTTTAGTTGCCAAATTAACATTAAGTCTTTATAATTATAGTATAAAAATAAGTGATCAAAGAGTTATGTCTTTATGGATTTTATTAAAAGTTGAAAATCTAATCTTATTTGATCATCTGTGAAAAAGATGATGGTTTGATAGAGAATGAGAAATTCCTTGTGAAATGTATAGGGCAAGGTTTGGGAGGTGATGGGTCGTCCAGTTTTTCATCCATCATTGGTCGTAGGGCTTCATTACCCCATTCTTTCACATCAATAGCTCGAGCTCGTATTGATCAAAAATTCTGCACCGCATCCGCAAAATGACAAAACAGATCATCTTAAACAAAAAAAAATGAAAAAAAATGAAGAAAGTAGAGTTGTTGAAGAATTTCAAGAATTCAAATATGAAAGTCCTCAACGACTTCATTTTTTAATGAATTTAAAATGCATGATATTACATTATTTTCAATTAATTTGAATGTGAATAAGTAGTTTGACTCCAAACGAGTAAACGAGTATTTTCAAATCCACTTACTGTAATTTCAGTAGGTATAGTACACTACCGGAACAGAAAACAAGATGTTTTCAATCTTCTCTCGTCGAATTAAATTAAAGTCAGTTTTCACACATCAATTTTAATTAGTCAGTTTTAATGTGATAGATTCTTTATGTAGCGTGTACGACATTAGGCGTGTATGGACGTAGTAGCCGCTTACGCTGGTAAACCATAAACCATATATTCTCTCTCTCTCTCTTAAAATAAAATTCTATAGTGTTTGAAATGCAATTCTTAGCTGTTTTTAATGTTTTCAAATTTTTGTTTAATTTTAATTCAAATTTTTTTCAACATATATTTATAAAAATCTTAATACATTAAAAGCCACTAATGTGCTTTGCTCTAAATGTACCCGCCAAGCAATTTAAGTCTTAGGTTAGTCAGACATCACTAATGGCAACATGCCACAGTAACAGCACAAAAATATCTGTTTGCTATCCAATCAAACTATGCAAACTCATCTGACAAGAACACGGACTGCTGTGCCGCGATTGGCAGGCCGCAACTCGCGACTGGTATAGTGGTTAAACCAAAACAGATTAAAAGCTGAGCGCCTGGATGGCACCGATTGGTCCAAATAATCGCATCATCAGCATCGCACACATGGCCAAGCGTAAAACTTCAGACTTAGCATGGATGTAGCCACAAAATAAAATCATAACTCCGTTATACTATGCAATCCAACGCAATTATGATCCGCTATCTCTTGCAGCACTGCCTTAAGGGGGTTGCACACCCCACGGATTACGCTAAATCTGGCCACTAGATGGTGCTACGGCTCTAACACTATTCTATACTAAATTTGTTTCCTGTGAACGCCTTTAATAATCAACCAATTATCAATTTTTTTAGTTCTATATGTTCCCAAGAACTTTATCTATTTCTGAGTGTGGCCCAAAAAGAAAAAGATTTTTAATTTGTAAGGGAAAAGCTGGGGTTTTGGACCCGATAGATGGCTGTATTATAGCCGGGGATCGCGTTTGGCCTGGCGTCAAAAAAGGACGCAGATTAGAGCAACTTTTGGCTGCGATCGAGCAATGGAATGCAGCCGATTATTGTACTTATCCCTAGCTTTAGTTGGACGCAGATAGGTGCACATGTTGGCCGCGATCAGTCGCTCGAATGCGGCTGATAATCGTGTTGGCAGCCTGACACTTAGTTTGTCAATTTTTAGAGAAATTAATTACGGTAATCAATAATTAAAAAAATATAAAATTTTAAATGTAAAATTTAAAAATAAAATTTTTTAAAAAATAATAACTTTTTAAAATAATAATTAATTCATCCAAAAATTGACAAACTAAGTGTCAGACCACCAACACGATCATCAGCCGCATTCGAGCAACCGTGTGCAACCCTCTTAATACTTCTTATCGTTACTGTTAATGCGAACACAAGTGGAAACCCACCTTAAAAAATAAATGGGATGGACATGAAATAGAAATTGGCCTTTGCTTTTATCAGGTGAACATCTTCGAATAACATCCTGCGATGTAGTCCTAATATCATATCATATGATATAATTTTTGGAAAATTGAAAAATGCTACTAATTTTAAAGCCACGAAAAAAATTTATATGATGTCATAAAGGTTGGTGAAAGTGTTTTTAATTTTAAACATATTTTAGGAAAATGTTACAACAATAGTTTATTTACAATTTTAAAACAATGAATTGTGATGACACTTTTTTTTAAACCCAAGCCATCCGCCTGTGTTAGTATTTCTGTTTTTCCTAGAGATGAAATCCAGGAAATAGAACAGTCAAATGACATGGCTTGACTAATCGTGTACAAGCATCAAGGAATTTGTTTAATAGCAAGTGCTCTTCTATTTCACATGCTTTCTCAACATAAAAACTTTTCCTTGATTGAGTGCCTACTGGGTGCTACCAGACGTAAATAAAGGGTGAGAAGTATGACATTCTATTGTTCATGTCCTTAAAGAGCCTGTTCATTGTGATGATGTCATCATCGTCATAAAATATGATTTCCATTGTTAAGTATCTGATAACCAATTTTACAACTTGCCACCACATAACAATTGTTTTAGCATTCCAATCGAGCTGAAACTTTTAAGATATGTTCATCATATCAGTATCTGAGCTAAGGTAGCTATCTATTTGCATAGATTTCTATGCAAATAAAAATTCAAAGAGAAATTGCTGTCTTTAAATACTTTAAATTATATTTTAAATTAAAAATAATTTTTTTTATTGTTTAAACAATTTTTTGATGTATGAAAAGATTGAAGTTGGCACTTATTTAAAGGTTTTCTTCTGTCTTATCTGCATAATTAATGTAATTTCGGTGATTGTGTGAAGCCATTTCCTTAGCACAGATGTAATGAGTTCAATTTAGTACCATCACAAGAAGGGGAAAAAAGAAAATAATTTCTGGATATTTTTCTTGTAGGGGAGTTTTATAATTTGCAAGTGTAATCACAACTGGAATAAAAGACTTGAGCTCCTGAAGAAAAGTTAATTAAAATCACACACTGGGTAATTATATAACAAAAAAGAAAAAAATTGATGAAAAGTCACATTTGCCTGAAAATTACAACTCTTGATTATCATAATTATAATTCTCAGGTTCTTAAGAAAAAAAATCAAGTTTTAGTTTGATTTAAACAGGAAATATTAAGAGCAATCATGTAAACTTGAAGAAAGTAACATTAAATCCGTGAGGGGTAAAAAATATTATAACCAGAAAAATCTCTTGACATTTGAAAAAAGTTGAAAAATTAGAAAAATCTCTAAAAAAATTGAATAATTGCTTGAAAAATTGAAAAATTGAAAAAAAAAATGAAAAGTTGGAAAATCTCCAGAAAAAAGTTGAAAAATCTCCTGAAAAGTTGGAAAATCTCCTGAAAAATTGAAAAGTCTCCTGAAAAGTTGGAAAGTCTCCTGAAAAGTTGGAAAGTCTCCTGAAAAATTGGAAAGTCTAAAGTTGGAAAATCTCCTGAAAAATTGGAAAGTCTCCTGAAAAGTTGGAAAGTCTCCTGAAAAGTTGGAAAGTCTCCTGAAAAGTTGGAAAATCTCCTGGAAAGTTAGAAAATCTCCTGAAAAGTTGGAAACTTGCTGAAAATCTTTTGAAAAGATAGAAAATTGCTAGAGAAGATGAGAAATTGCCAGAAAAGATGGGAAATTGCTAGAAAAGATGGGAAATTGCCAGAAAAGATGGGAAATTGCCAGAAAAGATGGGAAATTGCCAGAAAAGATGGGAAATTGCCAGAAAAGATGGGAAATTGCCAGAAAAGATGGGAAATTGCCAGAAAAGATGGGAAATTGCCAGAAAAGATGGAAAATCTTTTGAAAAGATGGAAAATCTTTTGAAAAGATGGAAAAATCTTTTGAAAAGATGGAAAATCTTTTGAAAAGATGGAAAATCTTTTGAAAAGATGGAAAATCTTTTGAAAAGATGGAAAATCTTTTGAAAAGATGGAAAATCTTTGAAAAGATGGAAAATCTTTGAAAAGATGGAAAATCTTTGAAAAGATGGAAAATCTTTGAAAAGATGGAAAATCTTTGAAAAGATGGAAAATCTTTGAAAAGATGGAAAATCTTTGAAAAGATGGAAAATCTTTTGAAAAGATGGAAATCTTTTGAAAAGATGGAAAATCTTTTGAAAAGATGGAAAATCTTTTGAAAAGATGGAAAATCTTTTGAAAAGATGGAAAATCTTTTGAAAAGATGGAAAATCTTTTGAAAAGATGGAAAATCTTTTTGAAAAGATGGAAAATCTTTTTGAAAAGATGGAAAATCTTTTGAAAAGATGGAAAATCTTTTGAAAAGATGGAAAATCTTTTGAAAAGATGGAAAATCTTTTGAAAAGATGGAAAATCTTTTGAAAAGATGGAAAATCTTTTGAAAAGATGGAAAATCTTTTGAAAAGATGGAAAATCTTTTGAAAAGATGGAAAATCTTTTGAAAAGATGGAAAATTGCTAGAAAAAGATGGAAAATTGCTTGAAATGTTGGAAAATTGCTTGAAAAAGTTAAAAATCTCTAGAAAAATTATAACAGTTCGTGAAAAACAAAAATTCTCTTGCAAATTTAAAATTCTCTTAAAAAATTGTAAATAATCTCAGAAAATACTGAAATATCTCTTGAAAAATCTCTTGAAAAATTAGAAAATCACTTCATAAATTAGAAATCATTTGAATAATTAAAAATAACCCCAAAAAAATAAAAATCGCTTTAAAAATTATAAAATCCTAAAAAAAATTTTAAAAAAACTAGCTTAAAAAAAAAAAAAAAAAACAATCAACAAATTGACAAACACCACTTTCAAGCATTTAAAAACATCAAAATGCCATTTTTCAGTTTCCTCTCCATAAATCATCTTCTACATCACACATCTGTTGATATAATTCCATTTCATCCTTTTAGGACCGGTCCCTCAAGATCAAATCAGGGAGGAATTTAACTCTCCATGCGAGGAATCATGCGGGAGACATCAACACTCGACTCTTTCTCGGTACCTATCTCCCTCTTTTATTTATTCCTCTGTTTATTCTCCTTCGCTGCCATTCTCCCAAGATGGCTGACATTTATACTCAATTTATCGAGTTTCCACCAGAAGATATGTCCGGATGTTAACTCACTCGACATCTTTCTACTTTTTTTTATCAAATTCACAAAAAAATATCCCCCCGTCAAAAAATCCGATTTATTATTTGTTACATCTATCACGAGGAAAATTACATTTCTTTCTTTACATGCTTACATAGGGGATCAGAAATTAGAAGTAATGGCATCACAGTTCAAGATCTCAAATTCGTTGGGGAAAACACTTTTCTATGCCGCTGATGATAGAATAGACGTAGCAGCCGAAAGTCTCCATGTTAAAGGTAAGGAAACATACTTTTTACTTACGATTTGTACGATTTGTCAGCTGGAAAACCGGATAATTGAGTTGCGATTGATGTGTTCATTCCCTGTATAAGCCGCCATTATCTAGATCGTCCTGAAACAGGCCCGGGCTGACTGAAATGGTTCAATTTGATCGGTGGATTTATAATAAACGTTAAAGTCATATTTGATTCGAAAATGATATTTTATGATTTATTTTAATTTTAAATGGATGTTTAGCTCGATGTTTACAAATAAATGGCGAACTTTTTTTATTTGACGTCATCACGAGGTCCACTAACGTCATTACAGTCAAATTTTTGTGAAAAATGAAAAATCAAATATTATTTCATCCCAAAATTATTTTTCTATATTATCCGTAACATTTTAGATGCAATTTATTCAACTATTAAAACTTTATCCCAGCTGAAAAATATAATTAAAAGTGCAGATCTCCCCAAGCACAAGAATATTGTTGAAAGCAGACAGCAATGCATGAATGTTCTTCATTTTTCACGGGTCAACCAAGTTCACTCTTGTGAGAAATGTAGTGCTAAGTTGATGGAAAAGATTAACACAAAAGCACTTGGCAAAACAAAAAGGTTTGAGTGAGGTCAAGCGTGAAGAAAGACAAGTTACTCTTGACTGGTACTGCTACTTGACTGCGTACAATTTCCACAAATGAAACATTTAGTTTTTAGACTTTCTTATAAAAATCAAATGGCATATCCAGTGACAATTATATAGAGAATGAACATTTCAGTTTATGAGTTGCATAATTATTCAATGAAAGCTGGCAGCCAATGGTAATTTGCCAGGCTAGGTCCATTTGTAGAGGTGTTAATGTGCAAAATGTCTGACATCAGCATTAAATCATTTCACTTTAGCATAGTAAGGCCTAGCTTTAATTAAATTTTTGACCCAATTTCTCTTGGCACCCCAAGTCTCTTAATTGCTGGTATTAATTTGAATTTTAAAGTCGAAAAGAAAAAATGAAAAAGAAAAAGAAATTGAAATCTAAAAGTTTCAACTGAGATAGATCACTGCCAACTTAGCAATGGCATAAATGCATGTAAGAAAAACATTTTCTTGTCCTTTCAGACTTCAGTGTGTTTTTGGAATGTTCCTATGTCATGCACTTTCCTCAATTGCACACACAAAGTACACGTGGTAGGAGGGGTTGGCAAATTTCTGTTCAAGTACATGCCATTACTCACACTAATACAACGGTTTTAAAGAAGAACTGACAACTTATTGCTGAATCTTTTGGGAATTTCTTTTCCTTCTATCACTCTTTTACTTCTCGTAAAATCCATAAAATGTTTCCTCGGAGATGTTAAGTTATTGCTGATCTTTTGTAACTGTCGTAAAAGAGATGGGAAGAAACCAATTTATTGCTGAATTTACTATTTTATTTTTCTATTTTATTTTTCTATTTTTTCATACCATAATATACACAATTGAAGAAATGACTCTCTTTCGAAGGCATTTCTAGTAACTTTTACAAATTGTGAATCAACTAAATTCTAAATAAAAATCTTGCGCTCTACAGCATGTACAATCTTTGAACAAAAACTAACAATCCGGATTCCGTGGATCAGAACTTTTCCCGAGCAGCAAATTTACCGATCAACGAATTTGTCAATCTGCAAATTTGTCGACATGAAATTGAATCTTCCGAATCATCACTACAGCGTGGCTTCACTGCTATACGGCCACGGCATCCTTGCCTTTTGTGTTGATTCAGAGGATCCAATCTCAGTGAATTAGCAATTTATATTAATACCAATTTTCTTATTGCCAAAAATTTTCCGATTAACAAAACAGATACCTATGTGTACTTGGTAGTATTGCTTTTATTACTAGTGGGGGAAGATTCTCATGGAAACGAGGGGATTTGTAAAGGCATATATTCCACTGAGGACGGTATAGCAGATATATCAATAAACATATCTCATAGGAAACAACATTTTCTTATCAGCTGTTTTTCAAATTAATAAGACTAAGTTTTTATTGACTTTCTATATTATAGGAGTTGGCGGTGCAGTTTTTCATGGTTCAGTCCAGACTCCTGTGGTGATGTCAGAGTATACTAGTGACCTCACGTAAGTGTGACGTTGATCACAACCAAATGACTTGCTGATAGGAAAATCTCATTGCTGACAGATCTCCAAATTACAGAATAGAATCGCCAACGCGATCTTTGGTTTTCGATGGCCCAGAAGGCATAGTCATGGAATCTAGAGCAGGAGATGTGAAAGCTAGTTGTCTCATGGACCTCAAACTACAATCTACTAAAGGCGCAGTAAGAATGAAATGTGTTTTTTCCCCTTCCTTTCTTTGTTGCAGAACTTTCTTTTATTTATTTTTTGTTGTCATTATTTTATTGATACTCAATTTTTTTGTTGGAATTGTCCATGAAATGAGAAAAAATTATAAGATATTGCTGAAAGTTGAATCCATAGTCACTTCTAGAGATCATGTCAACTTATTGTAAGTCATAATTTCCATGTGAAAAAACTGCCCCTTTAATTGACACTTATTTAGTTCCAGTGTTTGGTTTCAGTATAAATGGGAGCATAAAACTCCAGTAAACAATTTTTTATTGGTGACAATTATTGTTGTTTATTGTTGTTATGGTATGATTTTGAGCGTTGTTTGTTAATTGGCTAAATTGCTTTAAACCATTAAACATTTAACTTTCAGATTTGCATTGTGTTAATTGCAAATTTTGTTGTTAATTGATTTAAAGGTGAGAGTAGACTCTGAGAAGGTATTTCTAAACAAGTTGCCAGAAGCAGTGACATCAGCCAATGCTAATGACCAAAGCAATACCCTTCAATTGTGTGCATGTTTAAATGGAAGGCTCTTCCTGGCTCCATCAAGAGGACATTGTGTGGCTGATTTTACAGTATGTAAATAAAAGAGAAATGAAAAAAGAAAAAAACATTCTTTTCTGTTATTGACAACCTGGAACTGTGAGTGTGGTGCCTTTCTGTGAAGATAATCTTATTCAATGGATTCTGACATTTGATAAAGTGAAAAAACAAATTAATGTGTTGTACCAACTCAGGTTATGGAAGGAATTTTAATTCAAGAAGAAAAGTGTGGACGGTGCTATAAACTAATAACATGTCTTTTTTGTTATTAAAATAAATTAATCAAAATTTGCTGGCATTTGCAATGTTGTAACTTTAAAACAAGTGCAGTCTTCTTTTTTTTCAGCCTCAAAATGGTGTCAGACAATTTTTTTTAAGCAGTAAAAAATGTTGATTTTTTTCTTTTTTCCTTTTTTTTGGATAGAAAAAAATATGATATATACAGTATAAAAAATTTCTTTGCAAGGTGCACATATTTTTTAGACAGTGGAATTTATTGGAGTTCTTTTTTTGAGTATACACAAGGTTTTAAATTGAGGCTATTTGGGGGTGAGATATCAACACGGCGATGACAGCAAAGGTTTTTCAGCTCTGTTTACATGACCATTTTGTACTGACTTATTTCCATCATTTTCTTGTACTGGAACATTTAAAATATAAAAAAGTAAAAAAAAGGTAAACAAGCAAATAAAAAACTGAATAAGAATTTCTATCTATTGGTTCTACTAATGCACTTTCAAAACAAAATTTTAAAAACTTACTTTTTGGATTATTGATGTTGGGAGTTTTTCTTATTCCTCCACTTTTATATTTCAAATAAAAGTGATAAAGGCTAAAATATCCACACCCAAGTAAACCTGTGTAAACAGCAATAATTTGGAATGTTGTTGTATCTCCCAAATACTCTTTGAGGGTTCCACCAATCAAGCTGCCAACACCACGACCTGTCAATAAAAAGAAATGTCATTTACATTTAAATTTGTGTATTAACCTTTATAATGGCAATATTAAGTTATTCAAACAATTGAGCTCTCATTTGTTGCTGATTAACTAATTGAGTTATTGACCAAGTAATAAAAATTGATTTGAGTTAATAGAGTATGCCTAGTTTCACATGTCATGAATTAGTGTTGGCTTCACAGCAGTACAGTAAAATGACTCAATTCAGTAAATGGTGCCAATTTCTTATTGAAAGTCGAGTTTAATAAGTGTTAACCAATCAGGAATGTTTTTTTATTGAGGCTCTGATATGCTTATAGGCAATAAATCAGGTCATATACCGGATAAAGCAACTCATAACAACCAACTTGCTTTCATTTTTTCATTTCCTCTGTATACATCTCATTCTGCTGGTGAATTACACAAATAAATAAATAAATAACAATAGCTACAACTTAACTTCTTTCCAAATAGTAAATTATTTCAGTTGTAATATAAAAATACATGAAACCTGTGGTATTGAAATTAGTAAATATTGCAGAGAAGCCCACAAAATTCCCTATTTTGTTATTTATACAAATAAATAAAAAATTATACTTACCAATATCAAAATGAAGCAAGAAGACTAAAGACTGAGTGGTCACCTTCAATTCTGGGGTTGTTAAAGTATCAGCATAAACAGTAAACGCAATTCTTGGCAAATAAACACTAAAAACCCGCGTCGACTCTAACAGCAAAGCCCACCACGGATTTACCAAAAACACATACCCTACACTCCTCACACTATACACAAAAAACTAAAAATCAACAAGTTTACATGCCCCACTTTACCCAACATCCACTTGGACTCATAGATCAATGGCAACGATGGAACGACACTCACCAACTGTGTCAACCCAATCAACAACCTCGTGGCCCCCAACTGCAACAAATACAAATATAAAAAAATTTCCATATATCCCCACACAATCCCCATTGCAAAACACACCACAAATAACACCAACACTGTCTTATTGGTCAACAAAAATTTCAGTCCTTTGATCATCCCTTGATTTTGTCTCTTTAATTCCAAATTTGGCACAAAAAACAAAGAAATGATGCTCAACACCAACATGATGTCACTCATGATAAAACATGATGCATACGTCTCTTTTCCCTTCCATTTACTCACATAGTCAATGACAAACCCCGAAAGTGGCGCGAAGATACCCAATGCCAATATACCCATTGTCTGCTGCCGTCCGAAGGATCCGCCATACCGGTCAATGAGTGTGAGATTGAGGGCATCACTCAATGGCTGACATGCACTCAAAATCACTTCAGCAAGGCAGCGAAGCCCCAAGTAGAGCCAAAATGTAAGGGAAATAATTTTCTTTGGCTTCGAATTTGTTGGTGCATTGTCCACTTCTATCTCTCCATTGCACTGCACTTGGCATTGGGGACATTTCAATTCCTTCAAGAAGTCCTGCATTTGGCTCCTGTCGATTTGGCATTGGTCATCAGTTGATTGGGGGTCTTTGAAGAGGACTGCGATGAGTAATTTGTCGTTAGATTTGAGGGATATGCAAGTAGTAGTTTTTTCAGAAGATAGACACAAGTTGGTGTTGGCATTGCAATGGTCAGTGCATTGGGTTAGTTGTATTGTGGTCCAGTTTGATGGGTCTGGTAATTTCGTACATGGGGTTTGTAGGAGGGCACCATTTTGAGAGCAGATGAATTGGTGTGTTGTTGTTGTTGTTGTTGGAGGTTGTTGAGTGGGTTTTTCTATGGGGGGGATTAGGAGGAGAGATGTGAAGGAGGTTCCTGTGGCGAGAAGCATGATGGATAAGATGAGTTTGTAACGTCCGGTCTTGTCGGCGATTAAGCCGATGATGGGTTTACAAAAGGCAGCTGTGAAGGGAAGTATGAGGTTGATGACTGCGATTTCTTCTACTGTTAGGCCAAGTTGGCTCATGTGTAAGGTGAGGTAAGGCCAGCAGGAACCAATGGCTGAAATGTTTTGAGAGTTTTCATTAATTTTGTACCGGTATATCATGTGTTTTGTCTTGTGTTGTAAACAGTCTAAAGTTTACGGCAGGCACTTTTTTTAAATTATAACCAATTTTATGTTAGAAATAGTGAAGAGAGAGAGACTTAAGTTTATAGACGCAAGCAGCAACTTAGACCATACAAGTCTTCAATCTGACTTACTGAAACTTAGGAGTTCTCAGGTATTTTCATTAAGGGTAAAGTACATGTCGCAAAATCTGTAGATGCATTCAGTTTTTTTTTAAGAAACTAAAGACAAAATTTTTGCATTTTATATATGGAAATTTAATTTTGTTTTTGTAATACCTAAGAATAAAAACTATTAAACTTTGTATTTCTAAAGATTTTTTCCTTCTAAAATTGAAGGATCAAATTGTCCAATTTAGTAGTTTTAGCATAATATTTTTTTTTGCTTCATGGAATTGAAATGCAAATTTTTTATTTCTTTTTTAATGATTTTTTTTTATGAATCTTACCTCCAAGAAAACTGAATAAAAAAAATTTGAAGGCGATGAGATTTCTGTTTATTTTACACTTCATCTTTAATATTGTGATAAATCAATTCCCCAAATGATTTAAATGTCCTGTAATTTTCTTCTTTTTCTGCATGTTAAAAAAAGATAAAATAAATAAATAAATACACTGGCCACTGAACAAAACGAGTTTATGATGTCATCTCATTGCATAATAAAAACCGTAAAAATTTAAGACACAATTTAACCTTGGAATTCTATTACCTTTATAAACATGTGCACAGAAAACAAAAATATCAATCAAAAAAATATCAAAACTAACTGAAATAAATTATTGACATTTAATTTTCAAATTTAAAAAATTACCTAGATAAAAGAAACCTAAAATTTACATATTTATTATCCAGTTTTAATAATATTTATTTTTTCAATGTAACCTTGACTATCCTCATTACATTTCTCATAATTTTCAACATATTTAACATTATGAAGCTAAAAAATTTAGTGAATTAGGTCAAAAGTACATGAGAGGGGGAAAACATTTGTTGCACATGTTATCCTCTTTTTGTTTTTTATTTAAACACCTGTTCATAATTCAATACTTTAAAAAACATAAAAATATATGAATTATATAATATAATATAATTTTATATTTTATTTTAAATTAATGTTGAAAATGATCTTACCTTTGCTCATTCACCTTTCTTCACCATACTTTGTCCCACTTTACTTGGCTGGCAAATTAAAGCCTTGAATGATGTATTGACTTACCGGAATTTCAATTGTGCGCATGCTCCTGTTGTCAAGTCCTTTAGCATCAACACATTGGGGGAAGGAAAGAAAAGTAAGTCCCAATTTTAGGTTTACAATACATACATAAATGTGGAAAAATTCCTGTAGGAAATTGATTGAGGAGAAAAATTCCAACTTTATTTTTTGTCTAGTCATCGCCATTATATAAAATTAAGTTATATGTGAAAGAAAAAAATATGAAGAATTTTGTTTTATGATTTTTTTTTTGGGGGGGGGGGGGGGGTATTTTTTTTTAAATATCAAAATTTCTGTTGAAGAAAAAGATAATGTTGGTCAGGAAATAAATGCAGCTTATGAAGCCAGACGTGGTGGCCATTATCATGAAAACATCAACAAATCCCAGTCGATGAGTTAAGTAGCCACCGGTGAAACATCCCAATGCACGTCCTGTAGAGAGAAAATAAAGTAAAAGTGAAATTAATTTCCTAGCTAAAGAAATAAATTGAAACGAAAATTATCTATCTAATTTATAATTAAAGAGAAAAAAAAAATTTTATTTGGTTTTGTAAAGTGATAAAAATTGGTATTTGTTTTAACATTGTAAAAAGTGATAAAAATTTGTATTTGTTTTAACATTGTAAAAAATGATAAAAATTTGTATTTGTTTTAACATTATAAAAAGTGATAAGATTTGGTATTTTTCACTTTTCAGTTAAGTATTTTTAAAAAATTGATATTTTGGAGTATATTCAAAAAATTCATATTTTGGCATTTTTTGGCTTAACTAATCAACAAAATGGATATTTGGACTAACTATTCAATAAATTGATATTTTGAACTTAACTATTCAATAAATTGATATTTTGGAGTTAACTATTCAATAAATTGATATCTTGGAGTTAATTACTTAAACTATTTTTTTTGGAGTTGAAAATTGATATTTTTGAACTTTTTGAACTTTTGGAATTAACTACTTTATAACCTTTTTCAAAAATGTAAATATTTTGTTCTGAAAAATAAAATAAATTTCTAACTTTTCACCCAAAAAATCATCTAAAGTTTTCTTCAGAACAGCGACGAATGCATAATCTCACAGGCTCCATAAGAAACCTTTCAACCGAATCCTCAAAATTACACTTCTTCTCCCTTAAGTAAGAACAAGTCTAAAAATAACATTAAATTAAAATAATAAATTAACTCAATAACTTTTGCCTTTTGCAAGAACAACAAAAAAACGCAGCAAAGGGAAAATAAGTAAAGTAGAAACAACAAACAACCAAAAAGATCAAATTTAATCCAACACATGACCTCGTCAACATTTTAGCCAATCAAATTAAAAATTATCATTTTACCCCAAAGGAATTATGACACTGGCTGACAAATGCATTGTATCGAAAGTATACATTATGGTCAAAAATCATTGTTTCGTAGCCCCAAAACTTGTTACAAATGAAAACGCTTGTATTGTTGCGCATATTTTTGGGCGACGCTTTTTTACGTCATCCAATTCTACAGAATACAATTCTACATAATCCACGTGCAGCAAGAATTGAAATCCATTTGTTCAGGCAGCCATCTTGGATTTAGCGACATATACGAGGGGATTAAAATGAGATACAATACTATACTCTATTTATTATTTCGTGCGCGAAACTCCCATTGGTTAATGACCTATATTGTACTGAAAGTATATATTGCGGCATCTTATTTTAATCCTCTAGTCAATCCGAGTCGAAAAATCATTGTTTCATAGCCAAAAAATGTGCGCAACAATACAAAAACCCAAATGTAAATAATTTTTTAAAAATATTTTACAAGCATTTTCATTTGTTAACAATGGTTAACATTTTTGGACTACGAAACAATGATTTTTCGACTCAGCTCAACTAGAGGATTAAAATAAGATGCCACAATATATACTTTCGATACAATATAGGTTATTAACCAACAGGAGTTTCGTGCACAAAATGATAAATAGAGTATGTATACTTTCAATACGACACAATTCTCAATTCTGAGCTAATGACTGAATTTTTGATCCTCTTCACCCTTAAAATAAAATCTAATTGAAAACTTCTTCCAATTCCACATATCGAAGCAACTTTTTATTCATAGAAAAAAAAATAAAAAATAAAAATCTCAACTGCCTAAACCACATGTTACTCACCAAAGTTAAAATGTAGAAGCATTGTCAGCAGTTGTGCACTTGCGTGCATATCACGCGGCACAATTTTCGAAGTGTGATGAAGAAGCGCCAGCCACGGAACTTGCAGACACAAGCAACGCATACATTCCACCAGCAGACTCCACCGAACATCCGACACAAACACATAAACCGTAAACCGAGCCGCGTACGCTATAAAACCCACGATAATACACACAGTGCTGCTCGTCTTCTCGATCACACTCCCGGACTTGAACAAAACTGGCAGCGCAGGTAAAAACGCCGCAACCGCTGTCAGTCCAATAAACGTCTTATCCGCGCACAACGACTCAAAAAACACCGGCAAAAACGCGTCCGAGTACCCCCAGAGGTACCCCAACAACAAAGTAACCCCGAAAAACCAAAAAAACTCTTTATCGTGTTGCAAAATGCTCCGATGACACTCGAAAATCGACGGAAACCAAGAGAAGTTTTCGCGCAATAAAAACGCGATGCAAATCGTCACCACCATGAGCGCTGTCATGCAGTGAAAACAAACGTCAAAATTATTTTTTCCACTCGAAATTGATTCCCAATCAGCAAATGCGCCCGATAGGGGGCTGAAAATAGCCAATGCGGCCATTGCAATTAATTCCACATTATCACCCGACGTCATTAATAAGACAGTAACGGTCGATGACGACATTTCCGCGACCCCTCGTGTCAAAATATACGCAAAATACCAGAAATTTGTTAATTTTTTTCCCGATGCGATTAAAGATTCGCTCGGAGTGGCCACATGGGTCCGGCTGAAGCAGTGGATTGGACAGTCCAAGCAGTAGACTGAGTCGACTCGGTTTTCTCTAACCAGTGCACGTTGCGTTTGGAATTCGCACGTGGCGTCAGTTTGGTTCAAGTTGCGTTCGGAGTATTCGATGATTATGTCATCGGAGTTGTAGAAATTCTCCACCAGTTCGCAGCTCGTCTTGGCGGACCCATACCCCCGGAAACAGATTATGTTTTTTCGGTGTGCGATTTGTGGGCTTGCAATGCAGGAACAGTTGTACAGTTCCAAGTGCATCCAGTGGTCATGGGCCAGTAAATCGACGCAGGATTTGATGTTTGAGTCGCATCTTGGGAGGTAGATAGTTAGACCGTTTTTCGAACAATAGAGTTGGACTTGGAGAGGTTTTCCACCATGTTTTTCACCAGGGGCGAGGATTAGGAGGATGTTGAAGGCGATTAAAGATGTTAAGATGTTGGAAACGAGGATTAGGCGGAAATTTTTGCTTTTTTTAAGGAGATAGGTCGTTAGGGGGACACCCAGTGCACCGATAAGAGGGATCAAAGAGAGGGATATGGATGTTGTTTCGATGGTGGCGCCGTTGTGGAGGAGGTGGAGGTTGAGGAAAGGCCATATGCAGGCAATTGCTAAAGAATTGGAGATTTTTTTAGTGGAAAAATCGATTTTTGGTGTTTAAAGGGTAAATGACATCAATTTTTTTTATTCGTTAAATGGATCGAGGATGTTTTAAAATACTTAAATTATTTTTCTTGAAAGATAATTTTTATGTATTTAACATAGGGATTACACACTGTCCTCACCATGCTCAAATGCGCTGTTCATGCAAAATGATTTTTTTTTAAACGTGTAAATTTTAAAAAATAAATAAAAATTATTGAATAAGCCATTTTTGAAAATTAGTTACAGTATCTATGAAATTTTTGATGTCTTAAATCCTTTAAAAGGTTTTTTTAGGATTGTTTTAAATAAAAATATGTACTTACCTCCTGTGTGGAAAAAGAGAAGAATTTTTTCGACTAACATGATCTGATGGAAATTTAGTTATGGTACTGTTTGATTGTGGAAGACAAGTGAATTGAATGTAATATCATCTGGTTTTTAGTCACAGTTGAAGTAATTCTAAACTTGTGAGGATTGAGTTCGAGTTGGATATGGAGGAATTAATTATTGCTGGAATAAAAATTTAATTTAAATTTTTTATATATATGGATATTCAGATTATTAGAATTAAGCATAAAGTTGTGAAATTTATTTTCTTTTTTCTTCTGAAATTAATAAAAAATTAATGTATTTTACATGCAAAAATATTCAAATTTAACATTTTGTAAATCTTGTAATTTGATATTTTGTTTTGTACTTATTTATTTTAATAAAATACATCAACTGTACAAACTAATTGCTAAAAATTGCTAAAATATTAATATAAAAGTATGAAATACATAAAACGCATTAACCCATATAAATATTCAAACCCTAATGTATGAAATTTTTCTTTAAAGGAATGTTGTTTAAAGTATGGATTTATAAACAAAATTTGTCATCTTTGATGATTTTTTATATATAAAAAAAATTATATATACCGTACAAAAATGAATTATTTTGTTGGTAACATAGGTCTATATAATTGTGCATCACCATTTGTTTCTTGTCGATCCCAAGAAGCATTGTGACCATTGCCAACTGGTTCTTCAAATATAAAAACAAAACAAAAAATAAAAATTATATAAAATGATAATGCAAATATTTTTTGTCGCATTTACCCATTAATACTGGTGTCCTTTTTTCTTTAAGATGGAAATGATAAATAGCAAAATAAATTAGACCCACACATCCGGAAAGTATGGCAGAACCCTGATAAGCAACGCGTGTTCCTAATTTATCCATGGCGTAACCTCCAATTAAAGTTCCAACTCCTCGACCTTTTTAAAAAAAAAATAAAAAAATGTTGCAAAATTAATTAAATAAAATATAAAGTTATATGTAAAGCTTTTGATCTATAAGACACTGTATTATAATTTAATTATTTTTATCACCTGTATTTATTAATTTCTAATACTTGTAATATTGCATTGCTGACAATCTGCCATAAAGTGGCATTTTGTAGTATCAGATTAAAAACATAATAGAATTTTTTGAACATAGGGACCATATAGTTACATGGAGCCCTACTCCAATAGAAACCCATAAATCTGCCAGCAAGTACTGCAGCAATCTCTTTTTTGTATTTTTGCTTTCTGTAGTGTAAATCAAGCTTTAAAAGTTAAAATGTTACAGTTTGTATTCACTGAATACAACTTGCTTTACTTCCATGTAATTTCCTTACCTGATATCACTTCATCCATGCAAGTCAATAAAATTGTGATAAAGGCTTCATTCATACATACCTTTGAGAATTTATTAAAATCCAAACAGTAACAATACAGTAAGTTGAATTTATATATTTTCTACCTACCGGCATTATAATGCATCACTATAGCCAGTCCCATAGTTGTTGGCAGCAACAATCTTGGTGACAATTGAGCACAGTATGTGACAGTGCTCAACCACATGAGATTCAGTGTGAAGACTTCCAATGTTTCAAAAAGTAATGCCCACCATGGTCCTGGGATATAAGCATATCCAGTAAAGCGAAGCGAATAGACAAAAAGTGCTGTTATCAGTAGATTTGCCTTGCCACATTTTCTCACTATCACATCACCAATGAATAAAAATGGCAGACTAGGAACAACACCAGCAGTCAGAGTGAGACCCAACAAAAACAAACTTGCACCTTGTGACTGCAAGTCCAGATAAAGAAAAGTCTCAATAAAGCCAAACTGAGACCCCAAAATGAATATAACAAAGAACAGTGTGACCAGTTCTGCATTTTTCAACACTTTTCCAACATTCTTGCAAAGCCGCGGCATATAATCCGTTCTTTCGGTGTCCAAAAACACAACTAAAATTGCAGAAATTAGAAGCAAAGCATCAAAAGTGATAAAAGCAGGTGTATAATCCATATGATAAGGTGGGTCACTGAACAAATCACTGAAAAACCCAACTACAGGAGGAAATATTCCGATAGCAGCAATGCCGAAAAGAATTTGCTTTCCGTATTGACCCTTATGTTTGTGGACCATGTTGAGTATAATTGCATCCATAAGTGCAAGACATGACTGTGGAAATAATTCAGCAATAACTCTTATGAAGAAGTACAACCAAAAAGTAAGAAATGGATCTCCTTCAGTTTCGATGCATTGTGGACTTTGCATAATAGCTGGTTTGCTCGTTTCAGTAATATCACATTTGACATGACATAATTTAGAAGGTAATTGGCATTGCATGCCTTCAAATATGTCACTTGATCTTGGCCTTGTGAAGGTCCTCAATTGGTATTGGCATTCTTTATCAGTGCTATGTACTAGAAAAAGATGGTTCAGGTAGAGAACTACGGATTCATCGGTTCCGGAAGCATTGTATACGTGACATTCATGGGGTCTTTTGTTGAAGCAGAGTATAGGTTTAGCTAAGACAGGTATTGTATCATTCTTTTCTGGTTTCTGTTCAGGAATGGTTGCATCTGGAGGTACAATTTCACCTTCCGGTGGTGGCGGTAAGGCAATCGGAGTTTGGGATTGCGGTTGGGCATCTGAAGAACAAGATACTATGCAGTTTTTAAATTCCAGTTGGTAATTGTGATCTTTCAGTTCGCATCTATTATTGCAACGTTCCAAATGAATAATTCCTGCTTTGGGACCACATGTGAGTGTGGCCGTGGGACTTCGGGGATGTTGCCGATAAATTGGTGGAACAAAAAGTAAAGCACTGAAGGAAATGCCGGCAAGAAGTAAACATAGCACCAAAACGAGACGGCGTCGCCCTAATTTTGCAGCCAAGGCCCCTGCACATGGCGGTCCTAAAAGACTTGTGAAGGGAATGACCATGTTGATGATTGTGATCTCTTCCAGAGTAAAACCCAAACTTTTCATGTGAACGGTAAGAAATGGCCATATGCATCCAAAAGCTGAAATATGAAAAATATATATATATTTTTTAAAGTTATGAATAGACAAGTGATAAAAATGTATTCTGCACCAGAGCTCTAATGTGCTACAATGTTCTAGACCATTGTTTGCTTGCTGCTACTGCCACACCAATATCTCTTTAGAAGCAGATTTACTAATTCCAGTCCACATTTTATATTTCATCATTTCAATCATTGTTTTCCTGCTGATACTGCCAATAACCCTTTAAAAAGTAAATGTACTTATTCCAGACAACATTTTACATTTTTAATGCATGTTATATTGTTATTGGTTAGTAACATGCATGATATCATTATACCAGCAATAAAATCAGCAGTTCCACTAATTTACATTTGCTACAAAGTTGTTTTGCTATCAGCTGTGATCAACATAGCAAACAAAAAGCTTTAGTCATACAGAACTCCCTCCACCCTCCCCAGAGTAAGAACTTAAACCTGGGAAATTAAATTTTAAATATTAAAAGTTTCCTTTATGATTTAAGACTTTATATTTTATTTTCTCTTTTAAAATTTTAATTCATCCAATCAAAAATCAACTAAATTCTCTAATGCAGTTTTGGTTTAAAACTCCAGTTACCTCCATATGTCCAAAAAATGTAGAGCTTCAGGATCAACAAAGGTCTATTGACTTCAGCCATCTTGAATTCAAATGGAATTTAATTTATTCGATGTGATAAAAATCTAGTAAAAAAAAAAAAATTTATAAAATGTAAACAAAAAAATATAATTTCAAAATTTAATATTATTCATAAATTTTTCATGACCATCTTTAAATATTTATTCGATGATGCAAATTCACGACCCCAACTTTTTTATAATGTGATTTTTCAAGATTAAAAAAAAGAAAAAGAGCAAACCAGGTCAATCACATTTCTATCTGACCTGTATGAGTCAACCATAGAAAAAGAAGGTGGAGTTTAAAATTGATTGATGGACATAAATAGCGTGCCTAGCAAGCAAAGTAATTGAAGAAAAGTTGTGACTTGTAAGAATATAAAATAAATAAAAAAAAAATTAGAATTTAATCTTAATAAAACATCAATTTAAAAGAAATAATAAAGTGAGACGATTTTGCATAAAAATGTTGATGGGGAAATAATTACCTTAAAAGGCATGAAACACTCCATATTGGAGACATGAATAGCGAGTCACTTCTAGTAAATGCAATAAAAATTGCACCGATTATTACCTTCAAAGTCTCTCTTTGTCCGGGACCCTGTCATTACCACCACACGACAGCAGCAATAGAAATAGTGAATGTATGAACACACCTTTCCACTTTGAAAATGCACTTTACACGCGACATTAATTAATGAAGTGTAATTTAACACAAAAAAAATAAAATGTGAAATAAAATTTAATTCTGTGATAATAATTTTTATCTACAGCAAAATTGTCCATTTCAAGCTCCCATTTTAGTAAATCTCGATTTTCCTTTATTATGTGTCCATAAACTGATGTTTAGATTTGCTACAATAATAATATTTATCACCCAAAAGCACTATGTGATCATCCTTCATTCATTCTGGCTTTAAGAATTATAGTGGTTGCTCCACAAATAACCACGAGGTCAATAGAAAAGAAAAACCTTCCACCTAGCTATTACAGTGTAACACATAGCATCATTACCTGTCAATAATGTCTTTTACCCACTCCAATATACCGTATTTTGTCGATTAAGAACCGCCCTCAAATTACGGCCGCGGCGATTATTCGAAGTTTATTTATCAGTTTTGAAGTAATGTATGTTTAATACATTACTTCAAAACTGATAAATAAACTTATTACATTATTACATTCGAAATAATGTATTAAAAACGTTTGCAAGTACTGCATATTTACTCTGTGTAGTAGAGAATAAGTCAAAGTGATTTCAAAATTGGTTTTTTTTTCTCTACTATTCAGAGTATATACAGCAACGTACGTACGTTCGTTTCATGTACTCAACTTTTTAAGTTGTATTTAACTTTAAAAAGTTGCGTACATGAAACGCAATTTACCGCAAACGATTTAAACGCCGCTCTCGAATTAGGGCCGCACCCCTCGGCCGCAATTCGTAATAAACGCCGCGGCCCTTAATCGACAAAATACGGTATGTTTAAAGCCATATATGCATTTATAAAAGACAATTCCCAATATTTATGTCAAAGTCAATGGTATCAATGATTTTTTCAAGCATGTGTTGTTAAAAATCTTGCTTTAGCTATCTCCCATTAAAATAAACCCAAGAAAATATAACTGATAAAAACCATGTACTACCATGGCGGAAAGCCGTAACCCGTAACTATAGGAATTTCAGAGTCTATGGCCAAATATCTATATTGACTATATAGATATTGTGCATCTTGGCTTCTGTTGTATATTTTTTCTAACATTAAAAAACTATTATATAAACCAAATATAATATTAATTCGTAGTTTATGCTTAAAAAATTGAATTTTTATTGAATTACTAAGTATTCGCTACTAAGTATGACACGTACTCAATTAACAATTTATTAGTCTTGAATTCTTTTCAATTAAGAAATGAAATGTAACTTTTTAGCAATTATTTCTTAGCAAACAACTCATGCTTTACAACTTTCTAATTGAAACTTTTTAGCTATCTCTTATGATTACAAAGTTAGAAAAAGTTTGACCTTGAATCTAAAATTCAAGGTCATTTTTAATAATACCATTTAAAAGGCAACCCAATTCATTCTATTCAACTGTATTAACACATTGAAGCTATCTTCATTTGTGCAAAAGTTATTCAACTGATACAATTGTCTTTTATTTATTCGGCGTTAGAAAGTCAAAATGTTCCACCGGTCTTAATATATTGTATATTACAGAAATTATAATTTTCAAAATTCTCAATCTATTATAAATCTAATTCATATGCACAAAAATAAACCATTTTCTTGTGCATCAATTTTTTTTTCAAGGTTTAAGAATGTAAATTGTATCATTTTTATGTGCATTTTATTTAATTGATCCATTCCTTTCCTCCACAATACCAAACCAATGTAAAAAAAAATTAATTCCTTCTTTCCTTGAGGGAACTCTAATGAGATGGACTCGTTAATATTAAAATAGCAATAAAATTTGAAGTACTTTTTCTTATCAGAAACTCACATACAGCTAATCGAAATACGATTTTCTCAAAGATCATGACAGATTACATGAGCTTCGTGACAAACTCACTGTATCTTGTTGGACCACCTTTCTAATGAATAATAATCAAGAGTCTTAGTTGGCAAATAGCAAACATTAGTTGATTTCTGCAGAAAATATTCAATTTGTAAATTATTATTATTTTTTAAATTTTTTTTTTTAAAATTGCATAAGATGAGTTTATGGTTTTAAATTTAAAGTTTATCACATCTTCAGGATGTTGATTTTTGTAAACTTAGTTTCACAATTAAAATTAATCCGGTCTAATTACCCATAAATAATTCATAATTCTTCATTTTATTAGGTCTGTGACCACAGTTATGAGCTATTTTTAATCAAAACAAGTTTTAAATTTAAAAAAATAAAAAAACGGTAAATAAAATCAGCGCAACTAATTCAACTTTTTTCTAATTCAGCTCTTTTAAAAACAACAAAAAACATCAGAAGTTATTATTAGATCATTAGTCTACACCTAAAATAGAACAAAATGGTCATTTATGAGACTCGTGATGTCATAAAATCTCAGAATTGAAATAATAACAACTAAATATTACAATAAATCGATTCTAAAAAAATCATAAATTACTTCAAAAACTGTTCCTGAAGTCATGAAACCACTATATTACACCAAAAATAAAAGAAAATGAGACTAATGACATCACAAAAACTCAGAATTGCAATTAAAATATCTAATAAAAACTTTTTAATTAATTTTTTTAAATTTTTAAATTTTTTTGCTCTTAAATTCTACAAAAACATTCAATTCAACCTTCTAACACACGAAAAAAAAACATTAAAAATCATGAGATCATTTGCCTTACACCTACACTAGAATAAATTGAGACTTCTGACGTCATAACATCTCAAAATTGCAATAAAAGCATCGAAAAACAACAAAAAAAGGCAATTTTTTTATTCAATCTTTCATATATTTTTTCAAAAATAACAACACAATATAATGTTAAAACCTCCAGATAATCTCCCTCCTTTTTTTCACTTTTCTTCAAAATTCAAAACTATTCCTTAAACTCAAAATAAGACATTTCAATGCATTGAACAAGTCACTTGCTCAAAGATACCAATCACAAAAAGCAAAAAAAAGAAAAAAGAAAAAAAGTGAGTCTTTGCAAAGCTTATTTGGTCTATTACCCATTTGGCCATTTCCAACCTTCTTTTTTCTCTAAACACATGACTGCTTATCATTTTTCTCTATCTGTGCACGAAAAAGGTTTTGGGAACGAGTTTACCACTAAAGATCACCGAGCCCACTCACAGCCCTCAACTGGCCTTGAGAGAACCCCCCTGGGGTAAGGCGCCTCTACCTTTTGTCTCACCTGTATAACTCACAAATTGCAAATTATTTAAAGCTCAATTTCAAAGTTCATAAAAATTCAAAATTTTTGTCCTTTATATTAATTTATTAAAAAAAAATTAAAAATATGTAAAATTATAGTTCAAAAGTCATTAACATACATATATTTTTTTAAAAATTTTTTTTATATTTTAAAAATGACAAATTATTTTTCCATTACAAATAGGTGTGCTAGTATATGCAACGTTCATTCAACTGTCCTTAATATTTGAAAAAAAGTGGGTGGGGCATAAGTTTCGGTAGTTTTAAGATGATAAAATGTAAATAAATTGCACTCACCTTGAGATATTTAATTTTTTAAAAAGTAAAATTCCGTTTTCCACATTTTTGTTGTTGTTATTTCTGTGTTTAGTTGAAAATGTTTTTGTTAAGTGTGAATGTTGGTGGCGTGGGCCTACTTGTAAGAGTGAAAGTTGCCAGGTTCTCTGCTTCACAGCTCTGAGTGAGGTCATTGAGGAGTTGGTTGGTAACTGGGCCTGAGGTGAGTGAATCAACAGGTGGGCAGTTTTGTTCCAGTTTCTATTGCTCCCTTCGGTCTCACACAGTCCTATTTCATGCTCATGTTGCTCATAAAGAGGAAGGTTTCGTCATATGTGGGTATTTGTAACTGTGGAATGGTTTAAAATTGTTGGGATTTTTGAATGTTTTAGTTTTTTGTGATGAATATTTATATTTTTTGCAGATAATTTTCTGTTTAAAATCTTAAAATGTAAGGAAATATCATAAAATGTTATAAAATGTCCAAAATATACAAAAACATCCAAAAAAAAATCAAAATAATCCATAAATGTTCAAAAAACTATAAAATAAAAAAAATCATAAATAATAAATTTCATTGAACTTGTATTAGTACAAGGAAATAAATAAAAAAATAAAACAAAACCTAATTTATAGACAACAGGTGGCACTTTGAATTAAAGAAAAAAAATCCTTCCACCTAAACATGTCAACACAAACTTATTTGATATCTATAAAAAATAATAAAATAAAGAAAAAATATGTTCTTTTTTATCAAGAAAAATAAAAGAGAAAAAGTGTTTTCACTGAATAATTCTTTGTCAATAAAAATATTTTGCAAAAGATAGTCTCTTTATTATTGCATAGAAAAGGATTAGTTACATTGCCAAGAGGAAATTTTATACAGGGGATTAATAACCTTTCTTTTATTTATTTCTCTTTTCATATTTATATAGTCTTTTAAAAATAGTAAACAAATAAAAACCCTAAAAGAAAAACAGAAAAACAACACACCTTGGCACTCAGATAAATAAATATTAACTGAGGCAATTTTAGAAATGGATGATAGGCACAGAAATATTTTTTTTTCCATCCTGTCTTCAAAATTGTATCAAAATTTTTTGTCAAATAAGAAAAGTGAGAAAAAAGATTGTCAAACTGAGAAAAGCACAGCTGCCACACCTTAAATAAACACCTACTTGTATGTAAATGTAAATAAGTAGCTGAAAAACAAGTTGTTGTTGTTTTTTTTGCATTGAAAATGCACACAAAAATTATGTGGATGGAGCAATAAGATGTACTTGGTGATATCATAACTTGACATTACAGTACATACATTTACAATAAGGTCAACACTAATTGAAGCAAACAATCTCAACTTTTCATTATAATGCATTTTCTTTTTTAATTAATTTTTGTATTTAAAATGCAAAAATATTTTTTTTCTTCTGAAGCCTTATGGAATAAACTTTTTCCAAACTTAATTGATGTTCAGGCCCCTACTTCCTTCAATTTGAAGTCAGTTGATTTATAGATTTTTTTTGTAATTTTATCCCTTGAACATTAAAAAAAAACAGCAAAACAACATTTTCTAGACATTGGTGTGATCAAGGGGCACAAAAAGACAAACAAATGGGCATTGTATTTTCCCGAAATATTTTTTTTTATGAATTTTTAGACATTTTTAAATTTGGCACTATTGAAAAACATTAGCCAAAATTTGTCCAGTTGAGCCCCATCAAATTAATGGAAGATAAAAAGATATAAAGGAAGCACAATAAACTTAGTTGTACTTGAAAAATCTCATAAATAAAAGTCAAAGAACAAATTTCCAGAACAAGACGGTGACAAATAAATAGTAAGCACAAATGTATAAGTGTACATCGTAATTGGCACATCCCATAACACAAATAATTCTGGAAGATCTAATGAAATCATGTTAAAAAGATTCCAACAAGATTGTCCACAAGAAGAAAAACATTGAAAAGGATGGCCACATATGATCCTGTAGATTGTCATACATACAGTAATTATACATTAAAATTGTCATAAAAGATTTTCCTACATGTAGTAATCCTACAAGAAAATATCCTATAGGATTGTCCTACATGCAGTAATCTTTCAGAAAAATATCCTTAAGGCATGATCTTGCAGCAAGATAACCTATACAGTATATATAGATTTTATACATAATTAGTACTCCTACAGAAAAATATCCTCTAAGATTGTCTTCTTTTAATAATCATTCAGGAAAATGCCCTGTATTTTCTTGTAGAATGCCTTAATGTAGAATCCTACTAGAAGACATCCTATGGGATCTTTCCATATAATCCTACAGGAAGACATCCTATGGAATTATTCCATATGATACTACAGAAAGCCATCTTATGAGATTATTGTTCCATGGTACTACAGGAAGACATCCTATGAGATTGTCCCATATAATCCTATAATTTATCATGTGAAAAACTGTCACCGACCAGCTCAGCAAATTTCCATTGTAATTTCCATATGTAAAAACCTCATTAAATTTTAAATAAGCACTCAGTTTCAACAAATTTAAAATTAACTTCTGTGGGCTTTGCATAAATAATAACAACAACAACACAAACAAACCACAAAAAGTGAACCATAGTTGTGCAATCACTGACCAGTTGTAGTTAAAACCCCCAAAGTTTAACATGATATGTATAATAACACAGTCCACCACAACTTAAGACAACAAAACCAAAACATATGTATAGACACATTCAAAAATGATAAATGGGGCCGATGTTAGCTGAGCAAAACCAGTTATTGCATTCAATAGAGATTTTCCAAATATAACTATACTAAACCAAGTAAAATTATTTGGTCGTCTTCACCACTTCTTCCTATTTTGGTATACAAGATATTTTATATCCTTTATATAATGATATATCCTTTTATAATAATTTTATCGTCCGGGATCACAGTCCACTTCACATATATATAACATATATATATTAGTGATAGGCTAAAAAGGCACACGACAAACCTTATTTTTTTCAACCATTTAAATAAATCAACAGAAGTAACCATCAGTTGTACATTTTTCCTTTGGATGTGCAAGGAATAAACGTCCAGTTTCGCACACACACAACTGATAAGCCCGCACTGTTGTATCTTTAGAGTTTTGAGTTGTTTTCATTTCCGGTAATTTGCTTACATGGAAATAGATTTTTCTTGAATCTAATTTCACCTGTATTCATCGTTAAAATTTCATGAATTAGTTGATGATTTAATTAAAAATTCATATTTTATAAAATATATTTACAATTCCTTTCCTTGATTGGAGTTTCAGATCCATCATACTGCTAGCTTGGATTTCACCAGAATTTGATTCCATTTTTATGCCTTGGGCACCGTCAAAGTCTAGATTTCTTGTTGGGGACTCCAATCTTTAAAAAAGTAAAGAGTTATCCATGATTAAATTTTAGCAGATAATAATTTTTTTCTATGCTTGACAATATGTACATTTGATCCGACATTTTTTACTATTTTGTGCCCCGTGACTGAAAGTTTTCAGCTTTTCATCTAAAGAGCTACGTATATCCGAATAAGCCGATAACCATCAGTCCATCTCTGAAATGATCTCACACAACGCTTAATACCATTTGAATGTCCTATTGTGATTCTAAATGCCTAATGATGTCTGACCATTTTGAGACATACAGATGCAGTGGCAGAAATACTATAGTGCAAACTCTGCAATGCAGGAAAGCCTTTGCCAAAACTAACTTAGAAAAATTTGACGTAACTTAAGGAAAGTAACGTATGGTTTTGTTCACACTGTTTGTAAACTGTAAATGTGCATCAACCAACCACGCAATTTCTCATTTCATCTCGTTTTTCTGCGTAGAAGCAGTTGTCTTCTTCATTGGTTGCGTAATTTCTCAAATACTTTCTCGAAGTAAGAACTTGAATTAATCTGTCTAAAATCCACACATCTATGGATTCTAGCAGTTTTCT
Source organism: Strigamia maritima (assembly GCA_000239455.1). NCBI lineage: Eukaryota > Metazoa > Arthropoda > Chilopoda > Geophilomorpha > Linotaeniidae > Strigamia > Strigamia maritima. The sequence goes on along the minus strand of JH431435.1, from coordinate 44,437 downwards.
GTCTACTCAGTAGCAACAGTTTGATCAATTCGTTGTCTTATATTTAGAACTGCCAATTTCGTACTCAAAAATAGTCACCTTGATTTTTATTTTTTAGGCTGTTTAAGTTCTAAAAGTGTCTTAACTTAAGCTATTATAAAGTGCCTAAAACAAAATTTAGACACCTAGATTTGCAGTGTATGCCACTTTGAAACAATCCATTGGTTGCCAATGTATTTTTTATTGCAGTCAACATATTAATGTCAATTATTTTAATACACAGTGGGCCAAATGTTCAATCAAGTACCCGTTTACAGCTTACTGAATTAAAGTAAATCTTACTTCAGATCAGACCTGTAGTCGGACTGTATTTCAGATGTTTCAACAGCTCCAGTAAAAACTGCTCCTCCAATACCTAAAAAAAATAAGAATAAAAATTGCAATTGCCATTTTAAACGTCAATTTCCATTGGGACACACATAAATTTTTTTTCTTTCAATTAAACCATAATGAGGTGTAATGAATTAATGCCGGCTTCCTCCCTCATTTCCTCAACTCAGTAGAGGTGTAATATCATTTGGAAAAAAAGGGATGGGAGCATGCACCAATCATCCACTGCTGATGAGATTGTTGGCAAGTCATAAAAATGGAAATGATGGCCGCCCATTAATGGAGAAAGAAGAAGGTAAAAGATGGAAATATGCGAGACCATACAGATGAGGAGGAAAAAAATGGGGCCAAATCAATATCGCCGCGAGTTCGGTTTTGAAATAAGAAAAATATAAAACTTCAATAAATTAAAGATGTTTCGCATCATCAAATCCTGTCCTGGGTTATTTTTAGCATCATTTTCATATTTCATACTTTTCGATTATTATTTATTTATAAAACCGGATTTAGCGATTAAGTGATTTTATGACATCAAAAATTTCATAAATGAATAATTTTCGTCATCTCTTAAAAAGGATTAAGGATTAAGGATTAAGGATTTTTATTTATTTTTTTTAAAGTTTAAAAAAATCTTTTTGCATCTCAAACAGCTCATTTGAAGTTGGTTAGGGACATTGTTGGCAGAGCGCTGTTTGTGACGTCACAGTTGATATTTCCCATAGTGCACGCCACAACTGGCAGCAATCGAAAATATTCTCGCTTTGGTCTCTCTTATCTCGCACGTTTTCATATTTTCATGTTGTCTGCTCGTTTTTGCAAGGTTTAAACCCGTAAATATTTTTCAAAAAATGCCTGAAATTTGTTTTAAGGGTTTTAAAACATGCTTCCCAGGTAACACCAAATGTTGCTGCAACATTACTGCAATGTTTGGAAATAACATTTGCAATGTTGCTGCACTGTTCCGACTAGCACTTTTTTTAACATTGCTGCACTGTCTTATTGGCAACATTGCCGTAACGTTGAAAGAATTAAGTGTCATGCGGAACAATGATGCAACATTTAAAGAAACATTGCAGCCACATTTTAAGTAACCATTGACAAAAATCTAAGTTGATTGTTGATCAAATGTTTGTTGCCAACATTGAAGCAACATTTTAAGTAACATTGACAAAAATCTAAGTTGTTTGTTGATCATTTAACATTAGCAACGTTGCAGAAATGTTGCGAAAATACCGTAAACATTGCCAACATTCAGGTGACATTCGGAACATTACAGCAACATTCTCGTGTTACCTGGGATTGATAAAATAGACTAATAATAAATTGTCGTAAACCCTTTAAATTTAGTAATAAAAAATAATATTTTGAAAATGAGTCTTACCGGTCACCTTTAGTATCTCTGCACCAACTGTGACTTCTGAATCATTGGCTGAGAAGATTTGTGCACCGCTTGAATTAGTGACTGTAAACTTGGATGCAAATACTTCAAGTTTTTGGTCTCCTGAAATTGTTATAATTAATGAATAAAAATGTAAAAATAAAATAAATTATTAAGGTTTTATCCATTTACATATTTACATATTTCTAAACAAAGTAATTAAAAATGTATGTAATTCATATTCAGTAGATTGCCCATCAATTAACATTCGCAAATATAAATAAAATTCCAAAAATCCTAAACTGACATTTAATCAACTTTAAACAAACATACACGTTTAAAATTTTAGTGTAATGACAATATGGATATACTTCTAGTTTAATCTTTCATTATTCTATCTACCATAGGCCTTTCGACTGTTTACCAGTCTTCTTCAGTGGTTTTATCCACTTTGTAAAACCACTGAAGAAGACTGGTAAACAGTCGAAAGGCCTATGGTAGATAGAATAATGAAAGATTAAACTAGAAGTATATCCATATTGTCATTACACTAAAATTTTAAATCTTAATTAGGATATGCATTAAAAACAGATGTTTTTAAACATACACGTTGCATCTTAAAATCAATAACTTACCAAGAAATAATTGAGTTGAGATGTCGGCATCAACATTTCTGGCATTGAGCGTTAAATTTCTTGCTGATTCAATTTTCATAGAATGGTCCTGAAAAAAAATATATAATAATGTAAAAAAAAAGAAATTACTCTGGGAATAGAAGAAAAAAATGTATAAATAATGTCAAGATTAAATAAAAATAAATTTGAATTTTTTTCAATTTGTCTTGAAATATGTGTGTTGAGGGACCACTGTGGATGGGTGGAGGAAGGTTTTAAGATTAGTTTATGTCAAACGGCTTGTAAAGTGAACATTAATTAGGATGCAAGACAAATATTCATTGACGTACAAATAACAGACTATAAATTTAATTTCAGGCTCCACCCTTCATTCTTTATTTCTGTGCTAATCAATTGGAATATTCTTTAATGATTTGCTATATGGGGAAATCTAAGACACTTTTAATTTCATCATTTAATCTCTGTTTAATAAATGTGTGATTAATTAATGGATATCGATCACTTGTCCGAATGATCGATTGTCCGAAAAGGAAAAAAGCTGACCGGTACGTTTGTCCAAATGATTTCTGACAAACGTACCGTCGGACAAACTTTTTACTGACAATCAACCATTCGGACAAACGGAACACGTTTTTGTCTTAAAAACGTTTTTTTGTGCACACTAATTTTGGTTGATGTAATCTCAGCTCTTAATTCCTATAATCCTGAGAAAAGTGACCAAGTTGTTCATGAAAAATCCTCATTATTACGACACTTAAAGCTTGGACAAATGCTTAGTTCACACTGAACATGACGTAACGTAACGTAACTTACAAAAATTTTACGTAATTTAAGGAAAGTAACATATGATTTTGTTCACTCTGTTTGTAGACAGTAAATATAAATCAACCAATCAGGCAATTTCTCGTTTTATCCCGTTTGTAATAGGACATTGGTTGCCATAAATTCTTAAGTTACGTTACTTCTTACTTCAAAATCGATTTTGAAGTAGGAAGTAACGTAACTTAAGAAAATACAGCAACCAATGTCTCATTAGAAACGAGATGAAATGAGAAATTGCGTGATTGGTCGATTTACATTTACTGTCTACAAACAGAGTGAACAAAATCATATGTTACTTTCCTTCAATTACGTAAAATTTTTGTAAGTTACGTTACGTTACGTCATGTTCAGTGTGAACTAAGGATAATACCTACACGTTTGTTGTCTTTTGTTACTTGTTAATAAATAGCTCCAAATGCATACAGCCCTGACAAAAGTGATGAAAATGTCCAAGAGTCAGCTCCGCTTTATTTATTCGTTGCTAAGATTAAGGACCCAAGTCCATTTAACGTTCCAGGTACTAATTGGAAACCTAATGCAATATTGATGTTACCAACTGTTACCAACTATACCAACTTTCAATTACTAATTTTGGTGTTGTAATCTCAGCTCCTAATTCATATACAGTCCTGTATCTTTGTATATTTGTTTTTATTTATTTTTATCTTTTTTGATTTTTTTTATTTTCCTTAATTTTTATGAATTATATAATTTTAATAAAAAATTTATTCTAACTAGTACCAGATGGCACTAAAATCGAAATTTTTTTAAACTTTTTGGTTTTGGTATTTTTTTTATTTTTTCAAAAAAATATGTAAGTGAAATTGATAAACTCTTCAGAATTTATAATAAATTGGCACTAAAATTAAAATCTACGGCTTTCATTTGAAATGAAAAACGTTCCATGTCAACGAATGAATTTACGAATCAAAGCCATTATTAATCTTTTTAATTAATTCCATTTTATAATTCTAAATTTTTGATAAGCAAATGAAATAATAAAATACTATCAAATGATGAATGAAGTCTGGTAAATATTAATATTTGACAGGTCAAACTACAAAGAAAATTCTAAAGACTTAATTTGTAACTTAAAAATAGAATGGAATTCAAATTAATGACATTTAGTCCATAAAAAAACAACTTATAGTGCATGTGACAACATTCTCATTTGTCCATGTGAGCAAGAAACACATTCCAAGCATTGCCAGCAGACCATGGAAAGCACCTGTCACATGATCAACAAGATGGCTGATAAATGGTCAGTGATGGATGAAGATCCATGGTCTACAACTTCCCCTTAGCCATCCATATTTATGGCCCAAAAACATAATCCAACATACCTGTCATGTTTCATCTATACCAAACATGGTTTGTTGTCCCATCTAACCTTTCTTCCCTCCAATTCATTTCATATAAAAAATATATATGTAATCATTTAAAGTAATTCTGATGATACAATAAAGAAAGTTAAATCATCAAGATTTATTGCTCTATCCTTACGTTATTAGAAATGTAATTTACCTCTTCTCCACCTATAAACCTATAGGAATCAATTTTAAGCCTATAAAATATATTTATTTAAAATTCTAAAAGAAATATTCACAATTAAAATCTGCCTAATGATTTCAAACACTGAAAACAATATAATGGATAGTTAGTTATATGGCTGAATGCAATAGCAAGTCAGATGTAAACCAAAAGAAGACAATACTTATTGCATTTGGTCTTCAATATCTGTTAATTATTTGCTTCTAATGTTAGCAGATAGATGATGACAATTGATGAGTTCTCAGTTCAGTAGATACAGGAGTACAGCTTGTCAACTTAGTGCTTAGTGACCTACATTGAACCAAAGCCTATACTGATCTAATGATAACACCCCGACCGGAAAGTCTAGTTTATACTAAAAATTTTCCAACGGCTAAACGAAGAGTAACAGAATACTTGTTGTCTAAGGTTGGTAAAAGACCACTATAGTCGCTGCTATATCGCCATTTGCGTTCAACAATCACACCGTATAACGAGAATGCTAATGAGTAACATAGTTCCTGCTCATATAGTTGTAAATCATACAAGATCATATATTATTGTAATCTATATATGTATTTGATTTTGTGCCTCCAATCATCTGTTTTCATTCTGCAGTCATTAACCATTCTTACATTCTTTCAAATAACATGTCCAGTTACAATTAACTTGTGAGTAATTGTTGCATTTAGCCACTTGTACAGCCCCATAACATTTAAGAAAGAGCATTTTGTTGTTCAGAGCATGCAAGAACATATAAAGGGTAGCCAGAATGTACAACCACAGCAGTTTATGTGTTATGTTGATACATGCTTAATTGCAACATCTGGCAGCCAAATTAAGTTGATAAAATTTTATTGTTTTGATTCCAGATGCTTCAATAATTGTCAAACCACTAGACTATGTATCAGTGGAGTATAACTTTTAATCATGTAAAATGCTGTGCTGTGATTAAACCCCCTGCAAATATCTTAAAAAGCAGAAAATGTAAAATAAAATAAACAGTTTCTTTCAGGCTCGTCTCTTGCCCCCTAAAATTAGGAATAGTTGTGCAGCATCAAAATGGTGCATTCATGTATGTAGGATAAGCTACAGTATTGCTTTTATGCATCTGTCATGTTTGACATGTGAACTGTTATGAGATAGAATTTGGCAGAATAACAAATAAAAACAATTTTTTTTAATAACACTAATAATGAAAATAAGTAATTGATTAAATTACACCAGCTAGTAATTAATTAGTTTGTAAAGAAAAAACTAAGTAGATTAATAATTAAAGAAATCATTAAAATAAAGTAAATTGAAAAAAATCTCTCTGAATTTTTTTTTCAATAACCCCCTGATGCAAATCAATTGCAATCTGATAATTAATTTTTTAAAAGGTTTAAGACATTTTTTATAGTTTTAAATCTAAACAGCATCCGTTTATAAAACCAGAAATCAGTCTTATTAAATTTTCAAGACTGGCAGGTCCCTCTTATGTGCCATAAGACAATTAGGGTTCTCTACCGGTATATACCGGTAGCAAAAACCGGTATTTTGAGAGGTTTTTAGAAATACCGAATACTGCTTTTAATTCAATATTGGTACCAGTTTTGTCACAGCTGTTTTTATAATGTTTGTCACGTGGAAACTCATATACATTAGTAGCTGATGGTAACTTATTCTCCTGGGCCATGGCCCCTATTGCCAACAGTGCTAGCATTAAAAATTTCTCTTGTTGTTGACTTGTCGTGCTCGTTCCTCAACTCCTCCTTGTGTCAAGTAGAGACTGTTGCTAAGAAAGATGTCTTAACCCTCAGATGCCTAACATTTTGGATCAACACAAAGACCTATTAGTGGTGTCAATTGACATGTTTTATATACTCCGAGTTGAAGCGCTTTAGTGCTGTTACCATGGTTACCATGGTTTTACCAACTGACGCTAGGTGTCACCAATTGTAAAAATCAAGACACTCAGTCAAAATGTGATCATTTGAACAGCATGCAAGGTGTTTAATCATTTATTTATAATAATTTTGTATATTAACTTAATTTTAATTCTAATTAGTGCAATTAATTGCAATTGATATAAAATGTGAACTGAACATGTGCCGACTGCTTTGTTTATTCTCTACTTTGCATATAGGTGGCGTTGTATTTTAAAAGCGCTCTCACTAAAGAGAAAAAATGCAGTGAAAACAGCAAACGTTTTAAGCTGAGATTTTAAGGGGCTCATATTTTCTCTTTACAATAACTTTTTTTTAAAGTCTGAAAATTACTAAATAAATTGAGTGTATGTAAAACCACTTTTTGAACAGCTTCAGAAAATTTCAGATTTTTTAAAAAAATTTTTTAAAAAAATTTGTATTCAGAACTATTGCCTGTGTCAATTGTCCCATAGGATAGGCTTCTGAGGGTTAAGCAAGTCATTTGCCATAACTACGACGTCCAAAACGTCACATGTAATAAGTTTAAGTCAACTAAGTTAATTTCTCTAAATAAAATTGAATGCACCTGTTGATTAAATCTTCAGTTTATTTTCTTTTTTAAAAATACCAAAAAATACCAGTAAAATAATAATAATACCAAATACCAGTACCGGTTTTTCCCAAAACAAGGAATTTGAAAAAAACCTACGCTAATCACAATGAGTATTGTTAATGTAAAATGGCTTAAAAAAATTTGCTTACCTGCCGTGCTTTGATTTCAGTAGCATACAATCCATGCATAAACTCGGCATTTCCTTCCAGTCGTAATCCATTGCGAACAATCCGTAATTTGCCCATGCCATCCTGCAAATATACAAGACCAACAAGAGTTTTAAACTATGCGCAAAATGTGCATCGCCTACAAAACGACCAAACATTTGTGCACTTTTGCGATAGGCAAAGTCAGTGGTCGCTAGTGCCAAGTGTTCACTTTATTTATGACGCCTTCCACACTCCCTCCCTCGAGAAGATTGCAGCGACAACAAGGAAAACGACCCCCTCCTCATCACTTCGGACGCTGTACAGCATGGCAAAGCGGTCGAACGAAAAGCTGCCCACAAGGGCTTCCGAGCCGCTTTATTACGAATTCAGTGGTTTCAACCCAAAGAAAATAACATTAGACTTTTAAAACTTTTACACAAGTAAGCATCGTCATCGCTTCCCCTTTCAACCCCATCATCACCACACACCCCGCCCTAACAACTAACCCTAATCCAAATCAATTTATTATCTCCTTTACGCACATGTATATATACTTGATTTCACCTATTGAACCAAGACTAAATCAGCTTAAAAAGAAACTTGTAAATCACAATCATTTTTTCCCTTCTTTTTACCTGTATCCATATATTCTAATATATTTTTATATCACGTACGTAATTTTATTCATTTTATTCATTTTATTCATTTTATTCATTTTATTCTTCTAAAAAGAGGATTTTTCTTTAAAGCAGTCAGTTGCAAAGAGAACATAAGTAAAAAAGTTACATGTACGAAAAGATTAAAGTACTGTATAAGACATATGGTGAGGAGATTGGACTGCCTTAAATCCTAGTCATGTTCCTTTCTTGAAGTTATTCTAGTAAGTAAATTTTCTTTATACAGTCCAACCACAATATAGCAAACTACTAAAAAAATAAAAAAACATTAGCTACATTCGAAAAGAATCTTAATCTTAAAAAGTTGTTTTCAAAATCACCCAACTATGCTGTAGAAATGATAACATCACAAAAGCAGCACAACTGCCGAGGCCGCCAAGTAAACCGGTCATCAAAGTGGCCAGATCAACAACGCAACAGCCAAGCAAACACACAGCTCCTCAAAACAACACACTTTACTTTACGTGGCCCTTTCCTGCCTGTTGTGCGCCTATGATGTTTTCGGTGTTTTTATCTGTTTGTTGTCTTGGGTATGTGTTATCCGACACTCATACTTGCATGGCTCTTCGGAGTTACGTAGTGTGTGGTTTGTTTTCTTTTGTGTTTGCTGATGTGGTTATGTGTGGAATAAATTGTTTCGAAGAAGTAAAATGAGCACAGAATACAACCGCTGCACTTAGACTAAAAACTCCAAAATAAAAAAGAATTTAATCTGAAAATTTTAGTTTTTCTGGTCTTAATCTTAATCTTACTCTTTCCAACAATCTTATAGCAGTACATAATACTCAAACTAGTTTGTTATACGGCAGTTAATGACTAACTGAGGTTGCTATGGATGATTAGATCCTTGATTGAAGTTCCAATTGGCACTGAGTAGCTACATTTGTTTGGATAAAATTCAAATTGACATTCACCAAATTCAAATGAGGTTTGTATCTCCTGAGATTGCGGTTTTAAATAATTAAATTGTCTCAAGTGTGTTTGTGGCGGACAGGCGCAAATTTAATGACTATTCAGGTACTTTGGCTTCCAATCCAAGAACCATAATGAACAAAACTGTTTTTGAAGACAATTGCCATAATCTATATTCTTTATTTTAAATTTTTTTCTCCATCCAATTAAGTGTCCAGCATAACCTTATAATGCAAATTTCTTTCACCAAAATGATGTGATGACATTGATCAATACCAAGAGAAACCTACGGCTTCACACCCCAAGATTGTTGGTTAATTACAAAAAATTAAGACATCAATCATGTCCTGGTTGGATGTCAAAACCCAAGTTAATTACCTCCAGTTTAGAAAGGGAAACTAAAGGTAAAAGATGACTTGAAAAGCATGCAAAAGTATTGTTTAGGTTGTCAAAGTCAACGTACCTTTTACGGTTCGCTTACTTGGCTTTGCCTTCATACTTTTGTTGTTATTAGAATAATTTATTGCACTCTTTTGTATGTTTGCTTACACAAATACTACCAATTTAGAAAAGCCAAAAAAGTCACAACCTTTTAGTACAGAATTTGACATCAACGTCTCATTTATTCTTTGTGTGCCTATTATTACAACGTTTCCAACAAAGTGCATAATGCACTTTGACTTTAAAGACTGACAAATTGTATAAAACTAGATATTTTTATGTTTCTTTTTGATTAAAGATCTGGAAATAAAAACGGTTTTGCTCTTATTTTATATTTTATCGTTGTAGGATGATTTTAACGATTTACTTCCTGTAAAGCTGCGAAAAACCAAGGCATCATATTCCATTGAGACACTATAAGTAAGCTAGATTAAATCATTAATTTCAGCTTGAAAAATGTCGTGCGAACAGTTTGAATAAAGCTATTCACAAATTTAAACTTAAAGTATCATTTAAACGTGTCAACTGGATGTTAACTGGTCTTAAGTTTGTCGTCATGGACAGTCCAACCTCGTTACAGCAAAATCATAGTCCAGTGAAAAAATATTTTTCTTGTTTTTTAGTATAAACTGTAGGAAATACTATTTCTATAATGTATTTTATTCTGGGCTCTTAAGTTTTTAATTCACAGACATTTGAATGTTAAAATTCATGATCCAGCTGAAAACAAACAAAAATAACCCTTGAATAAATTGTGACAAAATAAGAGGATTAAAACTTCTTTGTTTTTCCTTTTGATTCTTCTTCCCCTTCCTATTCAGACCAGTTACCTATATTTTGTCATAGCATAACCCCTTTCGAAATCATGAGTTGTGTTTTTGCAACCTAAAACATAAAAACCCTATCAAAACATTAAAAACAATAAAAACAATAAAAACATGTCAAATTGTTATGTTTTTGACCATATTCATGTATATTTTGACGTTCTCTTTCAAATACATTACTTTTAATGTTCATTGAACTACCACTACCGTACTTTAATAAGAAAAATTTGCTTCAAAATTCTGATTTTGGTTTGAAATGCTAAATTGCTGGCTTATAGCAAAACCCCGTTATAGCAAACAATTTTTCTTATTTTTACTGGTTAGTTGTAACAAGATTGGACTGTATTATGGTCTGATTGCTATGTGGTTTGACATAATCTCATAGCAACTCGAAGTTAGGAAATGAGACGAAATATGACAAAACTGTTCGTTATAAAGAGGTTTTTTGATAAGAACGAGGCTAGCGAGCAATTTAGCATGTAAAACCCATTAAATAGTGACCACAACATATTTTCCTGCCATTCTCTAACTTTGAACTACGTGGCCTTGCTTTACGTCAATATCTTTTTATGCTAACTTATACACTATGGATGCTGAGCCGCGAGAAACACGAGAGAAAATCATCTCGTTCGGCTTCAATTGGAATGCGGCGTAGAATCAAATCCCAAAGGGAGCCAACGAGATGGGTTGAAGCAACAGAGAGAAAGTAAAATCCTTGCCCGAGCAAGAGGATGACATTTGGGGCGCCTCCTCAGGGCAACGGTTGCAGTCATGAGGGGATATTTCCACCTCGCGGGTGTCCGATGGCACTTTAATGTACCAATAAAAAAGATATGATGCAACTTGGGCCCTGTGTTTAGACTCCGGTCCACAAACCGAATCGATGAAAACCTATACTAAACATGTTGGAATTCCGTATTCTTCTCACAGAAGACGCGGGCAAATAAGAAGCGTGGACAAATGCCGAATCTGCCTCACAAATTTCTGATGTATGAATGATAATAATGTATGAATGTCTGATCTGACGCATAATGGAAAAAGAGCAGATCGGATTATTGTTAAAAAAGGTTATGTTGAATGTTTGTTGTCTGGATTTTTGTTATATGGTTGCACCTTTAAAGTATATACCTAAAGGTCAAAAGAGGAGATCCTATTAAACTTCTGTTTATACTAGAATTAACCTTAGTTAATGTATAAAATAATTTTTCTTTCATTTATAGAATGAAAGAAACTATCAAGCGAAAAGAACTTACAAGAAAAGTAGGTTTCACTGTGCTGCATTTGTCACATATTATATCTACATCAGAGACGTTTTGGTGAGAAATGTTTGAGTCCAAAGTCTCTAACTATATTGACCAAAGCACTCAATTGTGGGTCAATCATGCCTGCTTACAGTGAGAATTGCCCTTGACGCATTGTAGTGTTTCTTGCTAAGTTCATTTCTCAATGGTGCAAAACACCACCAGTTTAGGACTCAAAAATTTCTTTTCCCAAATACTTCTTAATTAAAATTAATAAAAGTTAATATCGAATAATCATATCGAGCACTCGTGATCCTGCCTTGCAAGAAAACTCGTAGTCGTATGATTATTTGATAATCTCCCTAACGCTTGGGATATTACATAAACATAACTTTCAATAAATCAGAGCAAGCGGAGCAGTTACTTCTACTTCAGATACACCTCAACCATCTCTAAAGTATGCTCAGGTTAAATAATAAAAAAATTAGAGTACTAATGTATGAATTCTTATGCTAAACAGATGCTATAAATATGTAAATTCAGAGAAATTTCAGCTAATGTATGTGTCTATACATGAACATGTTTTTCTTTAAGATATCAATTTCTGCTAAAAGACATGTTGCAAGACAAACTACTGCACAAATTGTATTTACTTCTGCTACTATACAAAACCATTTGCCGCAAGGTTTTCATTAATCAAGAATAGGTTAGAAAGGAGAACAGCAGCTTAACTACACATAGACTTGTGCTTAGACTTTTCGTGGCTCGGCTAAGAAACATTTTTGACTAAGCCAATTTTGCACTATATAAACAGATATAAATTTTGTTTTTATGACCTCAAGTTTACCACTGACTTGACAGTAAGTGACGTCAAGTTCAGCAGTAAAATAGCTAAAGAAGAGACGTTAACATCAAGTAAAACCCAATATTAGAGATGTTGTGGAATTTCAATTATAAGTCCTAACCTGTATCACTTATTAACAAAGTTTGAAAGTAACCATCATGTAGTTTTCGCCCGGCAGTATTCCGATACCAAATTCACAACGTAAACAGCACTATTGCCTGTTATTATTATTAAGAATGCATTTATTTCATGCATCACTGAATAAAAGCGTTTATGGACTAAATGGTTTAATTTTGGCATCAAGACAAAGAACGAAAGTGATGACTATATACAGTACAGTGTGTTCTTTTTTAAGTGTCAACCTAAGATATCTTTGAAACAAATAAAAATAGCACCAATTTGCTGACACAACTGAATGGGAAGTAACTGTTTTATTGACACTATAAAACTGATCAAACTTCTACTTCTCTTATAACTTTAGAGATGGTAAAAATAGAAAAATATTTTTAATTATAAAGTTGAGAGTATCATTTGTTTAGTATAAAAAGATCAATAAATCAAAATAATTATGTAGTTTTCATATAAAAACAATAGCACAAACAACTGCTCAACTTTTGGTTTTATGTGTTGCAGGAAAGCCAATAACCAGCTGCAAAAACATCAAAACTGCACAAATCATAATCACACATTAGCCAACTTTTGTTGATTTCAGTTAGGTAGGATTGGGAATGCTAGGAAGAAAATCCTTCAACGCCGTCTTTAGAAAAATTCTGGATCCGCGCCTATTTACGCCTGATTTAATAAAACATCTCAGACTAACACTAATTGATACTGTTGTGTAGTCTGTCCGCGAAACTCTATAGTCCATATTGGATTGGCTGAAACCCTTTCACAATGTATTCCAAAGAGTTCCATAATCCCATTATCAAATGACCAAATATGTACACTGTATTTCCTCGGAAAGAACGGCATGCCGGACAATGTCAAGTCAGACCAGAGTGCCAGACTTTTCAAATTTTCCGACATTTTGTCCATTTGATTATTAATTGACTAGTTGTCTACTTGTTAAAAACTGGTCACACTCGTATTTACCGGCATGCCGTTGTTTCCGAGGAAATACGATACTATACAACATCAAAATGGAGTCAATTTGCTGCGTGTGTTAAAAGGTACCAGCCAACATCCGACATGGCCTATAGAGTTGCGCAGACAGACTGTAGTCTAAAATTGAGAAGTGATTTCGAGGTTCGCGCCATCTTGTGACTACATCAAAATTCTGCAAGTGGTAGTAAACTTTTAATTTTAAAGTAAGGCGTTTCACAAAAACATAAACACAGACTTACAAAATGAGTAGAAAACTCCAAGACACTATTTCGCTCGTTTTAGTACAAGAATTTATGGAAGAATCTTCAATCTATCGTTCACATCACAGCTGAGTGACGCCCTTGATATACACAATCTTTGGCGCCGAAGTCGTAAAAAGACGAGTCTACCTGCTAATGGAGCAGATTAGAAGGGTAAAAAAGCCTTTCAATCGAGATAAATGTCCTGTTAAAAGAGTCGGTTGGACTTCCCTTGGGAGGGAAAAAGAGCCCAGTTCGAGTTTACACTCAAAAGTGTTGAAACTTAAGTCACGCTCAAAAAGACCGGCCGTTTTTCACTTTGATGACGGTGCTGGACACGCAACAAAATGATTGCGGTGCATTCATGCAAAGTGAAAAATGCATCCAGTCGAGTTTAAAGAGAAAACCTGTCACTATAAGAATCCATCAAAAGGATTCAACTGAAAGTATTAAATTGTCAAAATGTTCAGTCTTCGATTCATGTTTGAGAATCAAAGTCTGGATTTGAGAAAAAAATATTGTCTGGATGGATTAATGCCTTAGTACGGTTATATATGGAAAAAGAATTTCAACGAGTTGGTGCACTGGGTTTCCACAGTGCAGGAATACAAAAAAACACGCTTTACAGGCAGTATCTTACAGACAGTTCAGGGAATCGTAACCTAAATTTTTTTTACTTCTAAATAGAATAATTACTGTTTAATAATCGGTTTCCCGCTCCTTCTGTTGTGGAAATTAAGAACCAATATGAAACTTTGTTTCCATGACAACTGGAGAGTTATACAGGTCCAATATAAAACAAAAATAGAGTACTTACTCTTTTGATAGGTGGGCATACATGTGGAAATGTGAAAAACTATTTTACTATAATTATTCTGGATTTAGAATGTGGAACATCAGCTTACACATAAACTACCTTTCAACTGGCAAGTCAAAACTGTACTCCCTAAATTACTTTCGGTCATTATTAAGCAATGACCATTCTAAGAGTTAGTGACCGCTTCTAAAATAAAGACACAGTTTTGTTTAATTAAATTTTTGATTTTTGCAATAGGTGGGATTACGGTTGAAAGCTTTCCTGCATTTCGACCTACTGCAAATGCACAATTATAATGCTTGGTTCCCACTTGGCAGAAATTTCGGCAGAAAATTTTCTGCTGCAGAAAATTTTGACTGTAGAAAGCAGCAGTGTTTACAAATTGCCTTCCTTAGCTAGCATCCATTTTTAATTTCTACTTTTCTGCACTTTTTTGCCCACTTTTCAGTCCACACACAACAGAAAAACATACTTTTCTGCACAGCAGAAAATTTTCTGTCTGAATTTCTGCCAAGTGGGAACCTAGCATAAAGCTAAAGACACAGACGTCATGCCTTACTTAATACAAAATGCATAAAACTGTTCATTTTTAGATAAAATTACTCTAATTTTTAACAATTTTACCAAATAAAGTAAAGAAGGATACAAAGCAATAGTTAAATTTAAAACTCAACAAAATCTGCATGCATGAGCAGAAGGTGGATGTTGCTAGTAAGCCCGCAACAGAAAATCCTCTTATTATATGTATAGAGGATGTATCAGAATTCATGTTTACACAGAAACAGGGGGTATATAGAGGGGGACCAGAAGATCACGTTTCCACTAATCAAAAATTCCAAAAAAATTTTCCCACTTAGTCACAGCCCCAAAAACAATGTAAGATTTCAAATATCCCGCGACACGCATATCGCCCACAATTGCCAGGTTAAAGCGCAATTCTCAAATAAAAACACACAATCGGTAGCCAACAGCAGAAGTTTAACACAAAGAGCAATAAACTGTTGTTGGCTACCGATTGTGTGTTTTTATTTTAAAATTTGAGAATTTTTTTTGGAATTTTTGATTAGTGAAAATGTGATCTCCTAGTCTTCCTCTATACTCCCCGTTTCTGTGTAACATGAATTCTGATACACCCTGTATAACACTTCATGAAACTACATAATGTTGAATCAATATTCTGAAACAACAATCAAACAGTGGAATCATGGGTTGTTGATATGCATCATTTGTTTAATGTTAAATCAACATTTTGTTATGTTTGAATATTGAAAAAATGTAGGATTTTAAAAATATTCAACAAGTACACTACGGTAGGGAGTTTATCGCAGTAGGCCCAAACAATGAATTTCATCGCAAAAATTGGAATAAAAAATTACATTCTAATATTGAATCAACATTTCTAATTCTAATGTTTTTAAAAAATATTTTTCTTTTCTTGTTTCCTGGGTGCTTTAAAGAAATTAGTAGTGCCATTTTAGCTTTTTCTTTACCCTGAAGAAGTATAATAGCCTTCCGCACCACATTTACAATTCTAAATTCATCATATAAGTATTGCACTCTACCTTTAACAATTCCACAATAAAACATTACTTATGCAGGAAGTTTCTTGCAAACACTAAAGTAAACAACTATTTAGGAGAATCCTGAGTGGCTGACACAACAAAGTATAACTTAGAAGATTAAGGAGTTTAACAACACTTATTATTTTTCTATCAGCATCCAGTGAGAGGACCTTTGACAACTGCTCATAAGAAGCCATCAACTTTTTTTCTCTTCCACCTTCCCTCCCAAGATGGCCTATGGCAGAGTGCGAGTTTCCGTGTCGATAAGCTTCTTAGTCGCGTGATGGATGATGGCGACACCTATACTACGGCCGGAAGCTGTTTAGTTGGGTGCTTAACAAAACTTTTTCAACATCCAACTAGAAAGATAATGAAGGGAGCTAAAAGTTTGCCTTTGCCCTAACAGATTTTCATTTCCTGTTATGTGGAAACTTGCAATTGTGATTGGAAAACGTGACTGCAAGTGTGTAAAGTGCTAATTTAACTTATTTGGGACTTAGGTGATCATATTTTCAATTCAATAAAGGTGAAGTTTTTGATGATTGAATTTGGGTAGGTATGTTTTTAAGTAATTTTGGAAATTAATAGAAATTAATTTTAAAAAATTAATAGTTAGTGATTTTTTGTGGGATATAAATTTCTAAGATCCCCCATCTTAGAGTTTCATAAAGTTTAATGGTTAATAATGGAATTAGAGTTAATTTAATTTAATTTTGAGGGGCAGAGATCAGACAGTGCAGTGGTCACTGAAACACCTTTAAGACTGGTTTTTAGTTCAAGAGATCAATTAGAAACAATTGTCATTTGTAGTTAAAATTGTCTCTCTTTTGTAAGTATAAATATTTTTCATGATTATGAACCCAAGTTTGAATAATTTATAAAATCTGTACAAATTAAAAATAGCAAAAACTGCATTTTGACAACTCAAAATTATTTTTAATTTTCAAAGTAAATTTTTCAGTTATAATACCACAAGAGAGATGGTGATTGTTGCTGTAAATAGTTCGCTCACAAATTTTCCTGCGTAACAAATAACTACTACAACAATCGCCCGATCTCGAGCGGTATTCGATAGCGTATGAGAATTTATAATCAATAAATTAAGCAAATAATGATTAAGATGATAGTACATCAACATACAGTGTTATACTATTAGTGTAATCAACCTCCCATTGGTCAAAATTAAACAATAAAACCATTGTTAAAATAACTCCGCTTTCTCTAATTTTTTGATTTTAAAAATTTTCAACAGTAATATTACAATCGCTAGGAAGTTTATCAAAATACGCGCAAACAATAAATTTTTCTACATTGACAAACTCACGAGTGCATCGCAAAAATTAGGATCTGACACTCGTGGTTTATTCATGTTGTTAATATTAGGATTTTGGCAGATTGTGTTTTGGAGACAAAAATGACGACAGTGTTAACTGGTCAACAGTTTGGTAACATGTAATTTATTGTACACTTAATGCCCACTAGGAGAATATACAGAAAAGGTGAGATACTCACTAAAAGGTGAAATTACCATGTCACATTCTTGAGATATCTACCTAGCGGTGGATGTAGGCAATGCAGGTGCTCCAACAATTCAGATCCCAATTTTAGATGCACGAGAGGTTTTATTAATGGCGAAAAATGAATGATTGAACCTACTTCGATAAACTTTCTTGCGCTGTGTGTGACATTACTGTGGAAAATTTTTAAAATCAAAAATTTTGAACAAATGAACAATAAAGGTAATAGTAGACCACAATGCTATACTATCAGTGTAATCCGCCTCCCATAGGGGAAATTTAACAATGAAACCATTGTTAAAATTGCTCTACTTGCTCTAATTTATTGATTTTAAAATTGTATTTTTTCATCAAAACAATAAAATCAATAAAATCGATTTGACTTTTTTTTAACAGAAAATAAGCTTAATTCACCCAATTTTAAAGCTAAAGTTTTTTATGAATCAAAAGGAGGGATGTATTTCAAACCTGATTCAAATAAACTTAAGTGAAATTTCTTGTTCAAATTTGAGAAAAGAGATCTGCCTTCATGTTGATTCTACTCCCACTGTCATTGTATTAATTGCGACTGAATATATCACGAGTGCCCGCAAAAAAAGTTAAAAACAACTTGAATTAAACTTGTCAAAACAAAAAAAATATAAATAAATAAATGAAGCAAAACCTTACTTAAACTAAAATCTCATGAATATAAACCACGAGGTTAAGAATTACAACATATGATTTCTAATTCTAGTCCAATAGACTATATTATAGTCCATGCACACAGTCATTGAGAGATGACTATTCTGCAACAATACTTCAATTTGTCCCTGTTGTACTCTGTCATCATTGATAACTCATCCGTTTCCAGCACATTTCATGCAAAAACATTGAAATTGCCTCATTAGACCCAAGTGGATTCACTCAATTTCCAAGCAACAGGCTAAATAAACCATTCAACACTTAACAAAGATAATTGCAAACAATGTGGCACAAAATCTTTTTTTTCTTTAACACACATCGGCACCTTTTCTTATCTTTTTGTGTCGTTTTGTTTGCACAAACTCATTAGCAAGCACATGCTCCACATGGTGAAATTGCAAGAACAGGGTTCTTCTTTTCAGCCTATTTAATCTCTTTGGCAGCAGATGGCATTCATCAATCTTTGTGCTCTGTTGAGCGTGAGGAAAGAAAAGTTGGTGAAATGAGGAAAAATTTTTAATAAAGATTTGTTTGGCGTGACACCAGAACTCCCAAGTCCTCCAACAATGTCACAAAAAAGCCTACTTCATTTCACTCCTGATTCATGCGCGATTAATCACGGAAATTACATCTGACCTGTGTCAACAAGCTGCAGAAAATTGAGAAGCACAAAATGAAAATGGCTTTCCTAATGAATTCTTCATAAACAAATTTCCGAGATCAATAATAGTTTTTACTGCCATTTCAAATGCTCCAAAACAACAGAAGCTTTAAGGCTTAACGGCTCTTTTAGCTTTACATATACTAGCAGCTACATTTATACATTTACATTATACATTTACATTATACATTTATACAACTTGCTTTGGTATACAGTGAACGCTCTCTAGACGGAACATACTGTAGACAGGCCAGCCTCGCACACTGGACACATATTCCTGGAACCAAATCGTTTCAATCATTTTTCATACTAAATGCGCCCTGTACAAGGGCCAGCCCTGTACAAGGGCCATGGGACACTAGATCCCAGTCTCATGTATTCAAATACCAGCCCTCTAAACTGGCCAAGATCCACTGATTGGTGTGAAGTGGTTAAAAAATGGAATTTTCGATAGTGAAATGGTCAAAAAATTGAATTTTTATGCCGAAAAGGTAAAAAAAATCGAATTTTTATGCCGAAAAAGTTAAAAAATCAAATTTTCAATAGTGAAATAGCCAAAAAATTCAATTTTCGATAGTAAAAAGATCAAAAATATGAATTTCCGATAGTGAAATGGCAAAAAATTTCAATTTTCGATAGTAAAATAATCAAAAAATTAAATTTTTGAATCACAAACAACAAAAAATTTACTTTTTAAATCCAAAACTACAAAAAAATAATTTTTTATACCAAAAAAACCGCTCAAAATTTTTTTTTGAAAAAATTCTGTAGACGGCTTGTGTCCCATCTACAGGATGTCACCCACAAGGCCGGACACTGTAGACAGGATGCTTTTTTTCGGATCCGACGGTGTCCCGTCTAGAAAGCGTTCACTGTACATATATCTGTCATGTCAAATTAATTTTTGTAAGTTTATGGTGGGTATATGGCCGTAGTAATCACAGACAACATCTTTTCTGTAGTCTTTGGTTTATCCGAACAATATCAAACGTCTTTCCTCTTTAGTTTTGCTACCAATGGTGATCTCGCTTGGTTCTTCCCCAGGTAACACCAATGTTGCATGCAATGTTCCAAATGATACTTCTTCTAACATTGCTGCACTGTTGCCAACAGTGTAGCAATGTTGCAAACAGTGCAGCAATGTTGCCAACAGTGCAGGAATGTTAGAAGAAGTATCATTTGAAACATTGCAGCAACATTGCAACGTTGCAGCAACATTTGGTGTTACCTGGGTCTGCTATCTGCGGTCATCTCTATCGTTTCTAGTGCTGCCTCTGGTGGGGTTTCTCAGTCTCTCTCTCTCTAGTATATATGTGTCACCAAGTTAAAAATTTGCCACTGACGTTTCGATCAGTTTTTTAATGAACCAAAATGGCTGATTTACAGCTTCGATGACAATGCAATGTGTCTAAATCATTTTTTACTTATCCTCCACTTTACAGAAGGCAATGTTATGAGGAGTCACTGCCACACAACACCCTCTAGAAAAAAAGTTGTATTTTTCCGAAAGTCGGCTATGCTCATCTGACGGATAAAGAAAGGCTAGAGAAATGCAAAGGAATAAAACAAAGTTGTAAAAATAATAATAATAATAATAATAATAATAAATTGCCAGGGGTCGAGATCCATACGGCAAACTAAATCTAATGCTGCTATAGAAACAAAAAAATCAAAAGGAAAAACTCTACCAGCTACCGAGGCAGTTTTGTATTTGGTTCGCCTCCGCCAATTCCTTGCAATAAAATGTACGATTTTGTTTTATCATTTTATCATCTAACTTGAACACTTAATTTTTTAGGCAAGATTGACTTTGTGTCCACTGGCTTTGGCAGGAAGACGTGAACGCCCAATTCACTTAAAAATAAAGAAACTCATACGTATTTTAAAGTTTCAAAGATCCCAATACAGATTTTCCAATAAAAATCGATTTTAAAAAATTCTAAGCTGCAGGTCAAAATTCTATTTTAGAAATACTTTCATTTTTGCATCCATGAAGATGTGTGACATCTCAAACCTTATTCAAAACATTTCTTTTATTTTTGGTGTTTATTGGTCCTGTCTTGCGTTTTTATCATATCCAGATGCCCAGTAAGCAATATTAAGATGCCAGTGGTCTATTGACGCAAGTGCACAATTACTTCCACATCAGCAAAGAGTGGCAAATCAGAAACAGACTGTCAACTGTTGCTGAGAGATAAAAATAGCAAAGTAAAGCATCAAAAAATGATCCTTCCCTAGAGAAACAATTACTGGCCAATTGCTTTCACACCAACAATCTGCTATTGATTTCAGCATCTAATGCCATAAACTTGTCTAAAATCAACTCTTTATGAAGAATGAACCAAAAAACAAAATAAAAGAAAATATAAAAACTAAATTTTCTCATTCTCAATAAATCAAAATGAAAGATTTAATCTCACATTTTCTTCTTTTCTTTCATCCAAATTCCCTGTTGAATTACAACTTAAAAAGTTCAAATAATGGACGTTGACAAATGTTTCCTTCACATTTTTTTCTCTCTCCCTTCTGCTTTATTTTAATCAGTCTTAGTGCATTGTTCACTTTTAATTAAACCCTTCAGTTTTAAGTCTTTTTTTTCTCCACTACTTAAATTTAAAAAAATTAATTCTACTAATTGGGCTTGAAAGACAACACACAAATCTTGCCACTATAAACATTTTTTTTCTTCTTTTGTTTAATATTTATTTACATTCATCAATAAATTGTATTTTTTTAAAACTAAAATTGAAAAAGACAAAAATAAAAAATATTTTTATTAAGTGTAATAAAGTGAAATTAACCATTTGCATATTCCCATCCCAATGCAATAATTTGATAATGGACTTTAGGATGAGTTTCAAGCAAGATGATGATAGAGTAATTACTTCATTAACTCTGATGCACTTAATGTTATGCAGAGCAGTCCATCTCTACAATTTCCTCATAAACCAGGTGATGGATCCACATAGAAGGCCTTCAGGCACGTTTTCCATGTCAAATTAATTATTCCTGCCATATGAGCTCCTTCTTGATCATCAACAATTTTAACTTAAAGAAAAGAAGAAAAGGTTGTGAGATAAAACCATCCTCCCACATAAATTGACTTGTTTTCCTCTCATCTTTTTTTAACTCAAGAATTTATCAGCAGTAGAAACAATTAATATTTTTCAAATTTTAAAGTTGACTAACATGCAATTTTAAAGTTGAATACTTTAACCGTATTCTCCACACATATAGCAATAACTTATTTTTAGCAGATTTTTAAGTTTTCAGATTTAGCAGATTTTTAAGTTTTCAGATTTAGCAGATTTTTAAGTTTTCAGATTTAGCAGATTTTTAAGTTTTCAGATTTAGCAGATTTTTAAGTTTTCAGATTTAGCAGATTTTTAAGTTTTCAGATTTAGCAGATTTTTAAGTTTCAGATTTAGCAGATTTTAAGTTTCAGATTTAGCAGATTTTAAGTTTCAGATTTAGCAGATTTTAAGTTTCAGATTTAGCAGATTTTAAGTTTCAGATTTAGCAGATTTTAAGTTTCAGATTTAGCAGATTTTAAGTTTCAGATTTAGCAGATTTTAGCAGATTTTAAGTTTTCAGATTTAGCAGATTTTAGCAGATTTTTAAGTTTTCAGATTTAGCAGATTTTAGCAGATTTTTAAGTTTTCAGATTTAGCAGATTTTTAAGTTTTCAGATTTAGCAGATTTTTAAGTTTTCAGATTTAGTAGATTTTTAAGTTTTCAGATTTAGCAGATTTTTAAGTTTTCAGATTTAGCAGATTTTTAAGTTTTCAGATTTAGCAGATTTTTAAGTTTTCAGATTTAGCAGATTTTTAAGTTTTCAGATTTTAGCAGATTTTTAAGTTTTCAGATTTAGCAGATTTTTAAGTTTTCAGATTTAGCAGATTTTAGCAGATTTTTAAGTTTCAGATTTAGCAGATTTTAAGTTTTCAGATTTAGCAGATTTTAAGTTTCAGATTTAGCAGATTTTAAGTTTTCAGATTTAGCAGATTTTAAGTTTTCAGATTTAGCAGATTTTAAGTTTTCAGATTTAGCAGATTTTTAAGTTTTCAGATTTAGCAGATTTTTAAGTTTTCAGATTTAGCAGATTTTTAAGTTTTCAGATTTAGCAGATTTTTAAGTTTTCAGATTTTAGCAGATTTTTAAGTTTTCAGATTTTAGCAGATTTTTAAGTTTTCAGATTTAGCAGATTTTTAAGTTTTCAGATTCAGCAGATTTTAGCAGATTTTTAAGTTTTCAGATTTAGCAGATTTTAGCAGATTTTTAAGTTTTCAGATTTAGCAGATTTTAGCAGATTTTTAAGTTTTCAGATTTAGCAGATTTTAGCAGATTTTTAAGTTTTCAGATTTAGCAGATTTTAGCAGATTTTGAGTTTTGAGTCAAAATCCATGGCAAATTTTATCAGCTAAAATAATACTGATGATCCTTATCAAATTACTTTTTCTCTACAAGCTTCTAATTGAAATTTTTTCCATTTTTATTACCGTTTAGTAGTTAGAAAATGAATGACCTTGAGCACAACCTTGAAGATCAAATTTGAAGACAAAATTGAATAGCTCTTATCTAACCTTCAATTTACTCCTACCACCAAATTTATTATATCTTAGGAAAATAAAAAGTCTTGCCATATCAAGATTTGCCCCACACTGTATAGTAAATAGTTTCCATGCACTTAAGTGCAAAAAAATGATCCTTTAGGTAGGTGGTCTTACAGGAAGAGTGGTAAAACAAAGTTTTCTTTTTCATAAGCAATTTCACAAATTCTAATTTGTACAACTGTTTTACCCATTGGAGATCTGACAGTTTGCAATTCCATAATCCAGAGACCTTAAGTTGAAGCTTGCCCTGTCCTGAGGAGTGTCTGTGACATTTAAACAACACAACTATAGGTAGATAAATTAACTAATAACAAACCTCAGGGAATATAACTCCATGTGTTTATATTAGAGGAATATTCATTAATTATGTAATTAAATAAATAATTACACAATTTCAAAAACTATCTTCCCACAGCACTTCAGAATATCAAGCCTAAGCAACACATAAACCATGATTAACTGGTAAACCATAAGCCTGTTTTTAAATGTCCAGCAATGCAAGAACAATTATAATTTTTTAAATATAAACCATTATGTTTTGAACTTCATGTTGCACTTATGTGAAATAAATAAATAGTAGACCATTTTTTAAAAGATTAGAAGCAAGAAAAACAATAAAATTGTATGTACCCATGAAAGCTACCTTATTTACTCAATACAATCATTGTGGTTTATAATTGCAACCAAAAATCCTCATAACTATGCTTACAGCCAGCAGTTTTTGTTTTGTTTGTTGTTGCTAAATCATATATCAGTAGATAATTTAATTCCAAATAAATATCAAGTTTTTAAATGCATAAATATTTCAAATTTAGATTAAAATTTTAAATCAGTGATTGAAATGTGGGCACTATCTTAAATTTTGAGTTTTCTGTTGACAAACATTGTGGACTGAGTTTATGAGATAATTTGTCAACAGTATAAAATTCCACTTAAACATGATTGATGCCAGAAACAGTCCACAGTCTCACCTTGAATTCATTCATCTTTAACCTTTAGCATTATTCTCATGCCAATCTTCCATAAATTGTTAAACAGCAA
This sequence comes from Strigamia maritima, assembly GCA_000239455.1. NCBI lineage: Eukaryota > Metazoa > Arthropoda > Chilopoda > Geophilomorpha > Linotaeniidae > Strigamia > Strigamia maritima. Next base: position 19,854 of record JH431435.1, on the reverse strand, counting down.
CATTATAAAAATTTAATAAAAAAAAATTCAGACAGCAAAAGAGAAAATATTTTTCACATTTTTATATTTTCTACCTTCTACATCATTTATATCCAACTTTTTTTCTCTAAATATAAAAACTAATTTCTATAGTTAAACTAAATAAAAAATAAAAATAATAGTTAAATATTGGCATCATAAAAAACAACCACAACCTCAATATGTTCTCTGAGCAGCACGCAAACTAACCGACACAAATTTCAACTAATTTTATAAAATAATAAATAAATAAATAAATAAATAAATAAATAAAGAAATAAAATAAACAAAAACAATTTTTATTTTCATTTTATGAGTAACAAAAGAGCATCAGATGTTGATGGTTTCAGGAAAGAAGATCCAATTGCTGCCATCATGTGGCTAAGCTTCATAAACTGGCGTGTTATTCCCTCTTACAATTCAATCTGAAATCCCATCAAATTACATTTGGACTCGCATCAAAACATGCACAACATTGATCACACTGTTTCAACGCAAAAGGAGTTTCTTTGCGTGTTTGCCACTGCCAAACATGAATTGTGCATTAGATATTTATATGCAAATTCAAAGCACTTAATTAACCACCACTTAAAGGTCAAGTGCATCAAATGTTAATCTTGTTACCAATTAAAAATAGATAAAATCACTATTTACCTAAAAAAAAATGTTTGTGCAACTTTGACACGAAGGCTTTCCAACACAGCACCCTAGAGATAATCAGGAATAATTAATTTTAGAGACATTTATACATATCTAAGATATTAAGTAACTAGCGGTAACCCGTCAAAAATGACGGTTCTTTGTCTGCCGTCCCCTCCCCCTTGCAAACATATGCTCGTTTCACCAAGTTGTCAATATAGGATTTGCGCTGATCACAAAAACGTATGTACGCATGAACGTACAAAGGTATAACTTTTTTAATTTATACGTTTATACGTTTGTACGTTCATGCGTTCATACGTTTACGTTGACACGTGATGAGTTTGCGCAAACAAAAAAAAACAAAAACAACTTACCAACGTAACAGCGTATTGTTATTCGCATGCCCATAACAATCCGTTCATACGTTCATACGTTCAGGCAATGAACGTATAGACCAACGTAAGAATTCAATTCTTACGTTGATCTGTACGTTTTAACAATCACGTATCAACGTATCTACGTATGAAACATATGTTCATTCGTTGATACATTGATACGTTTGTGTAAATTTCAGGGGTGCAAATCCTCTAGTATCATCACATAACCTAAAGACAATCTCACATGCTGCACGTCGCGAAATTAGTCCTAACGCCTGCCGCGGGCTACCTAACCTTAACCAATCTCAGTAAGTACCCACAAAACAAGAAAATGTCTAAACAACATTTTTTATACACATATCGAAATGTTGATTCAATAAGAATGTCTTTTTTTTATCAACATTATTTCAACATTCAAACATAACAAAATGTTGATTTAACATTAAACGGATGTTGCTTATCAACAACCCAGGTAACGCCAAATGTTGCTGCAATGTTCCTAATGATACTTCTTCTAACATTGCTGCACTATTGGCCAACATTGCTGCACTGTTGGCAACAGTGCAGCAATGTTAGAAGAAGTATCATTTGGAACATTGCATGCAACTGAGAACCAATATTTCCACTGTTTGATTGTCGTATCAAGATGTTGACAGAACATCTAATGAATGTTGCATATTAACAACCCATATTATGGGATATGCAACATTCAGTAGATGTTCAGAAATATCGGTTGTTGATATGCAACATCCGTTTAATGTTAAATCAACATTTTGTTATGTTTGAATGTTAAAATAATGTTGATTAAAAAAGACCTTTCTTATGTGTGTTTATAAAAAATATTTTCTGAATGTTGTTTAGCCTTGTTCTTGTTTCATGTTCTTGTACTCAACCAAACACAAAAATGTAATGCTGGCATGAGCTCCCATTCTTTGTCAGCTTTATATGCATTGTCAGCCAAACTTCGTAATGATAACACCACCAAACTATACATGTTCCAATGGTTGAGCCATTGTAATAAGGTTTGGACGTTGCATCAATGTTTCGATGTCACTATATTGATATTGCCACTGCGCGGGCCTTACGTTGGTTGTCTTTGGTGTTGCCGTATTGTCAAGAACTCAAACAGACACAGAAACCAAACCCCAATATGATAACTCCCCCAAACATGTTCCAATGGTTGAGCCATTGTAATAAGGTTGCGCGCGCCTTACCCGTACTAAACGTAGCTCGCTGATTAAGTTAATTGCATATTTAAGAAATAGGGGATTGTGCAGTATGAAAGTAACATTTGTTTAAAATTTATGCGTAACCTATTTTAAATTCATCTACAGTACCACCATCTCATCATAGATTTATTTATGGCAAATTAAAACACAATAGCCTCTCTCTCTCTCTCTCTCTACCTAACCTATTTCGTCGGTCCTTCAGTAACAAACAAGTA
>JH431435.1:0-17353 GCA_000239455.1 Strigamia maritima | reverse complement strand
TCCTCTCTCTCTCTCTCTCTCTAACCCATTTCTGGCCTTCAGTACAAACAAGATTCTTTAACCAGAAGTGTCTGAATAAATGTTTGACTAAGTTTCCATTAAGAATGCACTGTACTTCAACTTCAAGGATTCAAATCATGATAATACTTGTAGCTTAATACAATTACAACAGCTTAAATAAAGAACTAGGGTTTCTATTCTAAAGATAAAAGATAATTTCACCTATTCTTCTTACTCTTGTTTCAAGGCTCTTTCCATTACTGCATAGAAATCTTATCTTTAAATTACTATTAACAATACAATGTGTATTTCAATAAAGTGTTTAGCTAAAAAAATCAATGAGAATCAATAAACAAGGCAATCTAATATGGTAATTCAAAAGTCTGCATTAGTTTTTGTTGCATAAACTCAGGAAATTAGAGAGGTAAATGATATAAATATAAAAATGTTAGAAGCCTATTCTGATGTTGATTCATGTAGTGGCATCAACTCTTCAATATTTTTCATGCCTTGCCAAATTGGATTCCTTTCAGAGGCTCATTAGATTCTAATTTGATAAAACAGTTGTGCAAGCTTAAGTCCCATACCACCTGCTATTCATCACTTCAAAAAAAATGGCAATCATTACTAAAAAAAATTAAGTGTCTCAATTTGATATTAAAATTTTTGGATATTATTAAAAAAAAGATTTTTTTATGGGAAAAGAGGGGGAGGTTAAAAGTAATAATTTAATCAATAATTGTCTACTTTTTCAGATAAAAAATTGTTAAACAATTTTTTAATTAATTTATGTCAAAAGTAGAGCAAGTGAGATTGGCATTTCTTCCAGTTCAGTGTGCTTAAATTGTGTTTTCTGTTGCTAAGAAGATTACTATAAACGGTTTAAAGTTAAAAACTAATTTTCAAATTAATTGAATAAAGTTTAGTAGTAGAAAAAAATAGAATCTAAATAAAGACACAAATCCCTTCCAGCTGCTTTGGATATTGTAAAAATGATAGCAAAATAAGCCAGCTACTAAAGTCTGATCGCGCATTTCTATAGTCTATTTACTTAACAATGTATTCGGAAATAAGCTGTTTGGAGCCGCAAATGGTCCAGATCATTAGGAAACAGGCGTGAGTGACTCAGATGCCAGTCCTCGATGACTTCTAGGTGCAAACACGCTCTGGGCGGCCACAATCTAAGTCACTTATAATGCCGAAATAATCATTATAAAGTCCAAAACTCACGGATATAGTTATCCAAACACTTAGAAATCCAAGAGACAGCAGAAAGACATGTGGGCAGCCATTTTTAATTCGAAGAGCAAGTGTTAGAGATTATTTAATCTCAAACCAGAATACAAACATATAGTAAAAAGCTATAAATAGCTCATAATGGCTAGGGATCATATCCTAGACTAGTAGGTAATTCTAGAACTAAAAACAAAAGCTAAGGTTTCAGTTTACATCTAAATAAGGCAGGAACCTAGCTACACAGAAATATACAACCCACAAACACAAACAAACAAACACGTAAACATAAACACATAAACACATAAACACATAAACACATAAACATGTCAACATAAACACATAAACACACAAACACAAACACATAAACAATTGAGCACTGACTCAAAAGACCAAAATTACACATAAATGAGTCAGTTCAAAGACTAAGCGATAAAAATTGTTATAAATTATTAGCAATGCATTACAGTAGAATAAAGATGACCTCTTGTCATCAGAACACACGAAAACAATATCTTAACCCGTGCAATGGAACCATAGTCCCAGCCCTCATATCTGTATGTTTTTTTTAAATAAATTTTTTTACTTTCTCAAATTTATCTGAAAATCTCAAGATTATGATGAATTTTTTCAGAATTTTTTGCAACAAATTAATTAGTAATTTGAAATGCAAAAAAATTGCCTCTTAGATGACCAGCAATTGATAAAAGTTGTTTTCACCAGATTTTGTGAAAAGCGCTTCTGTTAAGCGCCACCTATACTGTAATTATGGCAATTTTGCCATAATTAGTAGCCATGTGTTGTTATTCCAAGAAAAATTAATCAAAAATTTGCCAGGAAAAATAGGGAAAAATATGATTGTGCACACGTGCAGATGGTTTTTTTTCGCACGACAATACCTAGTGGCAAAAATTGGAAGATGGGACTAAAGTCTCATTGCTGGCTGTTAGCGTGGTTTTTTTCGCTGGGTATCAGAAGTTAAAGGTATGGGGACATTAAGGATGTCGCATACCTATGCAAAATTCACAACTTGTGTATAAAACAAACTGATCACACGTGTTTCAGTTTACCAAGACCTACATATTATACCATAGTACAAATCAATGATAATATTTATTTTGTGCGAAAAGTGAGTTTTCGATAAACCCCGAACTTATTCAGGGTGTCCACAAATTTCTAAATTTCTCCAAGTTGTGGATCCATGGTCATCATGGCTTTATAGAAACTGGTCACATGATCTTTGACCTTGACACGACCCTTCAAGGTTATGTTCCTTCAAGGTTAATATTATCTCAGAAAACGTGAATTGTCTTTACAAGTTCCTATTAGATAGGAAACTTCATTATAACTAACCACTAAAAATCCAAAAAATGTTTATAGTAACAAGGTTTTTGTTATAAGCAAACAATTCAGCATGTAAGACTTATATTTCCCCAAAAAAATTCACTAAAACGAAGTTAAACTTTTTTGGCTTTGAGAGTTGGAATTTCCATTCTTTGCATGCAGCTGATTATGAGGCAGTACAGTGGTCTCCACCACTTTAATCCTTATTTTCATTCTGAAGGCTGAGAATGAATCCAGACAATGGTCTTGCAGCACTTAACCAAGTTTTAAAATTGTTGCTAACGAGCTTTCTAGTTAGCTTCACCCATTTACTCCTTCTAAAAGCATTCATTAATACAGCTGGCCCTGGTAGGGTTTATTTGCTTTTGTCTCGTTTGTTGAGAATTGAATACAATTAGCTGGCAATTAAATGATAAACTAATCAAACCAACCAAGCTTTTTTCCATCCTTCTGGACTTTAGTTTGTTTAAGACTACACTAATCAGTTTCAAGAGGTGTGAGCAGTACTTTAAGGTCTTCTAGCTTTTGGTTAAAACTTAAAATCTAATTTAGCATTTTGTAAATAAACAGAATGATTTTGTAACTGCCAATTAACCAGCTGCAATAAAGTTTGAAGTTAAAAGTGAATTTTCCAAATTTTATTACTATTATTGTCCTTTGCATTGGGATTAATTTTCATCATTCAATGACTTGAAGTAATCATGACACAAAACAAGCCCTTAAGTAATGACAGTAAAATAAATCACTTTTAACTTGAATATTGAATGCTACTGTAGCTGGATGTTGTCTTTTCTGCTCTTTCCCAAAGTTGGGTTTAAAAAACTTATGTTGGCCTAATGCCCTATCTATCCTGACAACTGCTGACTGTCATGTTTGTTGGCCTACTACTATGTTGACCCAATGAATATCGATCTAATGTTGGCTTTTATGTCTGATTCAAACTGGTACAGTACATGAACTATGTCAATATCAAAATAGTTGTGCTCTTTTAGAACTTTATATCTGTTTGCATCAAAAACATTGTACAAATTTAACTTTTTTCTACAATATTCCTCAAGTGAGTGACAAAATCCAAAATCTATTTAGTATTTAGCATTAAAATTTCAGAGACACAGGAAATCCAGACATGTCTTAATAAGATTTTCTCACATTGGGAGAACTGAAGCAGAAAAAAATCTTCTAGGACAAATTGAATCAGAGCCAAACTATCTTTAAAAACATACTTAAGTGCCTCAAACAAAGTGAAATAAGTATATAATCTCAATAAAAAAAAAAAGTTTGCACAATCATATTGAACTGTCTAATCTAAGAAAAAAATCCTTAATTTCTTTCTTCATAATTTTTCTTTCTTTTAAAACCTTAAAAACTTTGTGTAATCTGTGTACATTCACAGCTGTTCACACAACTTCACCTAATAAATTCACTCAAAATGCTCCTGACATTTTTTCCACACTGAGAATTTTAATTAAATCACATTCTTTTAGTGAGCTATAAAATAAAGCAAATAAGGCAGAAACATTCTCACCCTTTATTCTTCCACCATGCAAATCAACAATCTCAAACATATTAAATCAAACCAATTTTCAACCCTATTTCATCATTCATTTATTTATTTTTTTTTGCTTCAATTTCCAAACTGAAATAAAAATAAAATAGAAGTTTAAATTTCCCCTTTAAGCATATACCATAGTCAAATTCACAAAAAAATTCCTACTGATGTTCTGAATAATTTGCTTTGTCTACAGAGACCAAAAGGCAAAAAAAGAAAAAAGCAAGTTATTGTGCAAAAAAGAGAGAAAAAAATTCACCCGTGGGAAATGGCTTAGATTTATGCCATCTACCAAACTCCAGCTTGCTTCTTTGACTTCTTTATCCCTTGAGCAATGAAAAGACTTTGGTTCTCAAGTGATATATTTCTATTTCAACAGACAAAGGACAATTTACAAAATAAATCCATCAAATATTGAATTTTAATTTGGGCTGAAAACATTAAAGGTATTTAATGCATGTTATTGGGAAATTTCAAATTCACACCAATAAGAGCAAAGAAATCATCCAGTTATCAGCAAATTTTCACAAATAACAGATTAAAAACAAATCATTTATTTAGTAGAAGGGCATAAATATTTTTATCACTTTTCTTGTTGATAAGTTATTCTAATAGCCAGAGAAATTTAATTTTGGTTTTTTAGCTTTTTCTAAAATGTTCTCTTAAAATACTACTTTTCTTATATGCCATTATACTGAATTGATGCTCTAAAACGTAAGTTAAGTTACGTTCAATGTGAACTAACCATTAGATTTCCAGCAAATTCTAAGGTTGGCTACACTGTATTTTATGTAAAGCGCTTCAAACCAGAGCCACCTATACTGCGATTTGCCAGGAAAAATATGATAAGTTCCAGGAAAAATAAGAGTGTGCACATTGCAGATGGTGTTTTATAAGTGGAGTAACAAATTACAAAATAAAGATAAAGACACTTAATGGATGGAGGAACACTGAACCATTGTCAGGAATTAACGTAGATTCTAATGTTTAGGGTATCTGAAGATAATCTTTCCTGCTTTTTTGGCCTGCATCTGTGCACATCTTTTGGAATATTTCGGAGTTTTGGAATTTTGAATATTTCTCAAAATTTTCATACGAAAAGTTAACCAGTTAACAACCTTTAACCAGATAACATTCCGGTAAGCTTGAAAGGATAGCTCAACGTCAAAGATCATGAGACCATTCTCTTCACCATGTCCAATTCCTTATAAAACCAACTGAAAAAACTTAATCCAAGGTAAATCAAACTTCTCATGGCCTTTCAGAATCAGATGTTTCACCAAACCACCAACTTATAAACATGTCATAGTTTTGTCAATTGCCATCTCTCACTCGCAGTTAGATCAACAGTCAAGATTGGATTTATACATACTCAATAAACTGTTACTGAAAAGTGAGCCATGTGTTATTAAAAAATTAAAAAAAAAAAACTTAAACTACAGAAAAGCGCAAGACTTTGACTATCCACAAAGTGAGAGCCATGTTGATGATGACCATCACCATCAACACTGAAATAAAGAGGTAAAGACACCGTTTGCGCCATCCATAGATGCCAATCTTGTTGGATGATTGATATCGCTGCTGGTTGATATCAGTTGATGACTGCGCTGCCGACCACTCAGCTGCTGATGCTGCCAGGTTATTGGATTCCATGGCTCAACAGCCACTCACCACCTAAAAAAAATTTAAAAAATAGAAAATTAATACTTTTCAAGTGAAATCTTTACATAACTTTTTTTCCACAATAAAATTATTGACAGTATACGTGTTTAGTTTTGCTTGGAAAGTTAAAAATCGAGTCAGTATGTCTGTTCCAGAAGATGAGCACATTGTGATTGGCTACACATGACCACAAATGACCATAGGAAAGAATCAGTGGATAGACATTTATTAGTTGTCTAAAAAGAATTGCTTATTTCTCTCAGCTAATAGTACTAAATACCATCCCATATATATCCAACTAGCCGACAACAATGATTAACCATGAGCAGGTCAGAGAAAACATCCCTTACAGAATTGGATCTAAAAATCAGATCTGATCTGATCTGTATCTGAATCAAGTTCAGACATGAATATGGTTTTTCTGATCTGGCAGATCAGAAAGTTGAATCAAGTTGAATGAGGTCTGATCGAATTTAATCTGAAGGTGTCATACCTAACCATATTCATCTCTGAACTTGATTAAAGTCAGATCAGGCCTGATAAAACCTGATTAAAGACAGATCAGGCCTGATAAAACCTGATTAAAGTCAGATCAGGCCTGATAAAACCTGATTAAAGTCAGATCAGGCCTGATAAAACCTGATTAAAGTCAGATCAGGCATAATAAAACCTGATTAAAGTCAGATCACCTGATAAACTTGATTAAAGTCAGATCACCTGATAAAACCTGATTAAAATCAGATCACCTAATAAAACCTGATTAAAGTCAGATCAGGCCTGATTAAGGTCAGATCTAATTATTTTCATCTCTGAACTTGATTAAGGTCAGATCAAACCATTTTCATCTCTGAATTGGATTAAAATCAGATCAGGCCTGATAAAACCTGATTAAAGTCAGATCAGGCCTGATAAAACCTGATTAAAGTCAGATCAGGCCTGATAAAACCTGATTAAAGTCAGATCAGGCCTGATAAAATCTGATTAAAGTCAGATCAGGCCTGATAAAACCTGATTAAAGTCAGATCAGGCCTGATAAAACCTGATTAAAGTCAGATCAGGCATAATAAAACCTGATTAAAGTCAGATCAGGCCTGATAAAACCTGATTAAAGTCAGATCAAGCCTGATGTTAATACAACATTTAATGAATGTTGCATATCAACAACCCATATTCAACTGTTTGATTGTTGTAACATCTAACAGATGTTGACTATAAACCATCAAGCATTCATCAACGTTCAAAAATGTTAAGTCAACATTGGGTTGTTTCATGGGTTAGTAAAAAATTTGCTGTATGTGTAAAAAGGTCCCACAAATCCTAGATTATGGACTTACACGTGGACAGACCAAAGGAAGAGAACTATTAACCATACACCAAAAAAAAACTAAATGAACAAACAATGCACAAACACCACCAATTTAGCTTACAATTTAGCACGTCTCAATACAGCCCGGTGAGCAAAGCTCGAAAGTAAGTTTTCTATTTATATATAAAGTGCGTTCAATTGTAATTCGCTTTCGCTGGTTTCCTCGCTACCGCCAATTTCCCCGCTATCAAACCGGAAATTGACAAACCTGACGTCTAAAAATAAAAATTAATTTTTATAAAAACCGATTTTCATTTTTATGACGTCAGGTGCGTCAATTTCTTGTTTGATAGCGGGAAATCATGGTAGCGAGGAAACCGGCAAAAGCGAATTACAATTGAACGCACCTATTGTTGTGTCCCCAAAAGACACCTAAGATAAATATCTTATAAAAATCAATTATATAGTAAATTATTAGAGAATCAATGATATGATCATAAATTAATCAAGTTAGTATAGTTAAACTCAATCGTTCAGTTACACTGATAATCAGGGTTGGCCCCGCTATTTTTAGCGGTAGCGTTTTGTTGCTATTGCTATCGCTAGAGTAGCAATAGCGATTCGCTACCCGATTTTGCTTATCTACCGCGGTAGCGGTTTTATCGCTGTCGCTAGACTAGTGATAGCAATTTTTTCGCTATTTTTCCGCTATTTCACATTTCGTCTCGTGACCATTAACAAATTCGTCAGGAAAATCTGTTACAATTTTAGCAAAAAAATTGTCAGTAAAACGCGATTTAGGCATAAAAACAATTTGCGGCCGGTGGCCGCGGGTCTCACATACTTAAAAACAGTGTGTTCTACATTCCTGTTTTACTGACATATCGTCAGTATAACGTGTAAAAATGATTCGAGGCCGCATGTCACACATGCTTATAATGCCGAAATGTTTGTGAAATTTAATTTATTTTAAATGAAGTTAAATAAAGAAACTAAATAAAAACAGGAATAAAAAACTTCATTAAATTTTAAAATACAATAAATAGCAACTAATGTTTATGCTATTTATTGTATTTTTAAGATTTAATAAAGTTTTTTATTTATTTATTTAGTTTCTTTATTTTCATTTAAATAAATTAAATTTCACAAACATTTTGGCATTATAAGCGTGTGTGACACGCGGCCTCAAATCATTTTTACACGTTATACTGACAATATGTCAGTAAAACAGGAAAATTTTTTCGCTAAAATTGTTACTAAATATTGTTGTGTCCCCAAAAGACACCTAAGATAAATATCTTATAAATATATAAAATATATGGAAAATGGAGAGTCAATGATATAATCAACTCTCGAAAAAGTTCAGTAAATCAGTTATACTGATAATATTATTATAAGCGGTAATTTGAATACTAGTTAAAAGAGAGCGCTTGTTGCGGAGTTGTGAATGTTTGACCAGTGAAGTCGCCACTGTCCAGTAATTAAGGGATTAAGATAAACAGTGGCTATATAAACTACTGCACAGGAAGTGCAGGGACTTCTTAAATCATTCTTATAACATTACGGGTAACAACATACACTTGCGTTTAAACTACCAACTCCGCCAAGTAGTAGGCTTAACACTAGTTCGGACTAGCCAGCCGAACTAGCACAATCGATCGAGTTCAGTGGTAATTATAATATCTCTTAATATTAATATGTTTCTTTACTATTTAGCTTGTGATAAAGGCAAAACTTTTGGCGCAAAGGAAACCAGCACGCTGTGTGTAAATGTAGCGATTAACACACTTCTATCCCCGCTCAGCGAATCATCGTACCGCTGTAAATGTGATAATATTACCTTTTTCTTGAACATGTTGTTCGAGGAGATATTACCTCGATGTGTGATTCCTAAATCACCTAGACGTAACTACGGCCGCGATATAAGTCCTATAAACGGCATTCACCTGTGTACAGTATTTAAGGAACCACGTGGCCTCGGAGGAATGCACGTCAGATCGAAGAATAGGGTTAACCCTATCTATAAATCTAACACACATTGGTCACAACCAATTATCAATAAACAATGTTACTCGAACATTGTTTATTCGAATAACAGATGAACAAATAATCTCAGACTAAATATAAATTTAGTGCTTTCTCAAGTAGTTTAACAATTGTTTAATTAAATGTTTAAATAAAGTATCTTAAAATTAAATTACTTGTCCAATTATTATTATTTTATTATTATACTATCTTACGGTAAATTGGGAACGCAGCAATATTTTGGAAAATAGCGGAAAAATAGCGAGAAAATAGCACTATTTAGCGCTAGTGGACCAACCAGTGACTATGATTTCTGCTAAATAGCGCTAGCAGAACAACTACACATAGAAAAAATGTTTCTATTTTACTCCATTTTGTCCCATGGCCAACTCTCACATTTAAAAGAGTAATAATATTTCAATTTCAGAGTTTTAATATTCCATTTCAGAGTTTTGATATTCCATTGCAAAGTACTGTTACTTCAAAAATGTAGTTTTTCACACACCAAACTTTCATTTTGGAGTACCATTACTCTGATTATGGAGTTGCATAACTCCAGAAATGGAGTAAAATGGCTGATATGTATCGCTATCAAGATATTGATTGTTGCAGAGGAGAAAGACACGCTTCGATAATGATTCTCAGCATGACTGAGTTCTTTATTACCAACACAAACTTATATACACAAAACAGAGGGAGCTGATTGACGCATGTCAATCAGCCAATCATATGGCACATCATGAACATGACATGCACGGACACAAGACGACTGGTGGCCAATTGCTGTAGCACCGAACACAGCAGTACCCACGACAATTTGGGACAAATTAAGCTGAAAGAAAGAGTTAATCTAAAAATAAAAGAGAAATTAAAACCTGAAAAATTAAAAGATTAGTATAAGCTGTAGTCGGCGAACTTCTGCGGTGGGCCACAGCTTCAATGAGCTCGGGGAGCACGAGGAATGGTGCGATTAACGGTGCGGCCCCTCTGAGGAATGGGAGCCGGAGCCGTGGTTTGAGCTGTGGTAGAGGGCTCTGTTGGTAGAGGGTCCGGGTTAGGTGCTTTGATTGCAGGAGGCACTTCTGGCAGAACTGTTGGATTTGCAACAGGGGCAGTAGTTGCCTGTTGACTGTCGTCTTGAAAGAATGATGAAGGGGCAGAGTCGATATCTAAGAAGTCCCTTCCCCTTTTAGCTGAGGTCTTGGAAGCCTGCCGAGATCTTAGCTGATCGACGTGACGGTTCCAAACAATAGCATTGGCTATTTGTACCATGTAGGTGGTGGAAGAGACTCTCGGAGGATTACACCAGAGATCCATCTGGTTTGACTCTTACAGTCTCGAGCATAAACCGCATCTCCCACTTCGAAGTTACGCTTGGTGTTTACCAAATCTGAGCTTGGGGTGATGCGCGGGTTCAGAAGGTGTAATCTTGTACGTAAGACCCGCTTGGTAAACTCCTCAGCTGGAGTTTTGGCAGTTGTTGCATGGGGAGTTGACCTATACGCGAAGAGGAAGCGTTGCACTGATTTGTCAATGATAGAACCTTGATCAAAGAATTTGGTCATTTGATGTTTGAAGGTTTTGACAAATCCTTCAACGGCTCCATTTGTAGCAGGGTGGAAGGGAGGAGAATAAGTGTGGCAGATGCCATTGCTTGCCATGAAGTCTCTGAATTCCGCTGCTGTGAATTGCGGGCCATTGTCAGAGTGAATTTGGATGGGCAAGCCATGTTGCGTAAACCACTCTTCAAGGGCAAGAATTGTGGCTGCTGCCGTAGTTGAGGGCATTTTCTTAACTTCACACCATTTGGATTTTGCGTCCACTGCCAAGAGGAACATTTGGTTGTGGAAGGGGCCAGCAAAGTCGATGTGGACCCGTCCCCAAATTTCCTCTGGAATGGTCCAACAAAGGTGTGAAGTCTTGGACGGATCCGAGAGCATCTCTGGCAAGACTCGCATGATTTGACCATGGTTTCAACATCCCTGTCGATCCCTGGCCACCAAACTGTTGTACGAGCAAGCGATTTGGTCCGTACGATGCCAAAGTGGCCAGCGTGGAGTTCGATAAGGATAGCCGGTCGAAGAGAAAGGGGAACTATGAGTCGGTCGCAGATAAAAAGAAAGAGACCAAAGTTCGAGATCGAGTCTTTAAATTTTTGGCAAGGGACCAGGTCAGGGGCCACTGGTCCTGAATGGCCTTGCGAACTGCCTGCAAGGTCGCATCTGCCTCGTAAGCTTTCAACAAGCAGTGTTGCAAAATAGGAAAGCTGGTGATGTGCCCCGTGAAAATGGCGTTAATCCCCAGCTCAAGGTCTTCCTTCCTATCTATAATAGGTTGGGGATTCCTTGAGAGAGCGTCAGCTACCGCGTTGTCTGATGCCGAGACGTGTTGTATAGAGTAATCATAAGCACTAAGGAAGACGGCCCAACGATGCAGTCGGGCAGCCACAACCTGATTGCAACCCTTTTTGTCACCGAAAATGGTGACTAGAGGCTTGTGGTCAGTGCGCAGCGTAAACTTTCTACCAAATAAGTAATGGTGAAATTTACGAATGCCGTATATAATGGCAAGACCTTCTTTCTCAATCTGAGAATAGTTCTTTTGGACCGGGGAAAGGAGGGAGCTAGCAAAAGCAATGGCCTGATGATGGTCAGAGGTGTCTTTGTGAGACAAGAATGCCCCAGCCCAACTGGAGAAGCATCAACTGTTAAGAAGAGTTCTTTCTTTTGATCATAGTGGGCCAAAGTTGCCTCTGCAGGGAGAGAAGATTTAACTGCTAACCAGGTTGCTTCCTGCTCTTCTGTCCATTCCCATTTAACATCATCACGTGTGAGACGATAAAGTGGTTCGAGGGCAGTAGACAGGTTTCAGATAAAACGACCGTAGTAATTTACTAAGCCCAGGAATGATTTTAGGGATGAAACATCAGCCGGGCGAATAGCATTTCGTAAGGACTCCAATTTTGAATCAATTGGAGAAATGCCCTTATTTGAAATGTTGAAACCCAGAAATTGCACTGATTGCTGCAAGAAGCAACATTTTGAACAATTTAAGGTAAGCCCATCTTTTTCAAACACCTCAAGAAATCGAACCAGATTTTGTAGATGAATAGCATTTGTGGCTGCCGTTATGCATGAATCGTCAATATAGGGTTGTGTACCTTGCAGTAGGGCTGTAAGCTGGTCCATTGCTTTTTGGAAGATAGCCGGAGCAGAGGAGATGCCATAGAATAGGCGATTGACCCTGAATAAGCCAATATGAGTATTTATTGTGCATAGTTCAGCACTCTGCTCATCCAGTTCTAATTAATTGTAAGCTGAATTCATGTCGAGAATGCTGTAGGATTCCCCTCCCGATAGTTTGTTAGTAATATCGGCAAAAAGAAGCAAAGGATACGCATTGGGCAAGATGGCTTTATTAACCGTACGGTTGAAGCAACCCGCTATTTTGACTGAACCGTCCGATTTTTTTACATGCATAATAGGAGTTGCCCAGCGAGAGGATGTAACAGAAGAAATGATTCCGTGGGCTTGTAGACGCCGCAATTCTTGTTCAATAGTATCCTTGACCGCCATAGGAACAGGATAAGCTTTGACGAAAGTGGGAGCAATCCGTATCAATGTGGACTTTCACTGATTTGGAGCAACCGAGTTCGTCGCAAAAGACGTTAGAATGACGGGTCAAAACCGTATTTAGAGCTTCAGCAGTAGTGGAATTGAGTGAAGGGGAAGGAGTAGTGTCCGAAGTTACAGAGAGAAGGCGAGCTCCAAGTAATTCGCCAGTAGCGGAGAGAAGACCAAACGCATGTAACCAGTCCCGACCAAGCAATGAAGAGCCATGATCAGAGACACAGAGAGATAGAAGAAATTTTCGGCCATTGTGTGAAACAGAGACTTGACAAATACCTCGCATGGGAATTGGTTGACTGTCGTAAGCAATCATAGGAACTGTCAATTTTTGTAATGGAATATCTGCACAAATGACTTTGTAACAACGGAAGCTAACAATAGTAGCAGCTGCCCCGGTATCGACTTGCATAGGAATTGACGCATTATTAACAAGTATGTCGATAACCAGAGCTTTCGTTCAAGTTGGACAAAGCAGAGTACCCTTAAGGGATTGATTTGAACGAGGGGACAAATTTAAAATCAAAGAGCCGTTTTCAAACATTTGATTAACTAAGGATTCAGCCGTTTTTGTAAGAAAAAAGTCGGCATCGCAGGGATCGACTGCCAGACATCTTTGAGTTTTGCGAAGTTGAGTACGACAACGTCTTGTGGAAAAGGGAGAAACCGAAAGACACAATAAATAAAGTGAACCCAATTTATTTAAGGAATCAACTCCCTGAACACGAGAAGCGTGGACAGGTGTTGCAGCCTGGCGTCATGCAAGATCGCCGGTGCAAATGAAATAAGAATAAAACGGCAACTCTTCTTTTGTATCAATGACACGAACATTTGATGAAGCCGGTTGCGAAGCCGTGCCGAGTGCTGATCTGCAAACAGTCTTAATATGGCCCTGCTTACCGCAACCATCACAAACAGCATTTCTATGCGGACAGGACGAGCGAAGGTGCTCGGCGCCGCAATCAAAACATATGAAACGAGAAGTGGGAAGAGTCGAAATATTTTTGTCTGTTTTAGATTTAGTGAAATTTCTTTTCTGAGTCGAATCGTTGAACTGGGCGTTTACAGGAAACGGGGTGTCGCTGTGCAATTTCGCGACTTCCTTAGCGGTCAGTTCCATAGCGGCGGCCTTTTTGAAAGCAGTATCAAACTTCAAATTTTCTTCGTTGAAAAGAGCCCGTTGAATGGGTTCTGAACCAGCCACGAAACGATCACACAAACGATTGGAAAGTTGGTCGCCAAATTCACAAGTTTTGGCTAAATGTTGCAATGCGATTGAGAATTCCGCCACAGTTTCGGATTGTAGCTGGTCCCTTTTATCAAAACATACTTTTTCAGCGACTACGAGGGGTTTTGGATCTTGGTGATCCCCCATTAGTTTTTTTAATTCAGCAAACGTTTTCTTGCCTGGTTCCGTCGGCGCGCACAGATTAAGTAGTTGCTCAAATGCATCAGCACCCATCGAGGAAATTAAGATCGCTACTTTTTCTTTGTCTTTATCGATCTTATTTGCGGTGAAAAAGGCCTCTATTTGCATAGTGTATGACGCCCACTTGTTCGAAAGTACGTACGGTTGAACGGTGCCCGATGTTGGGTCATGTTGGGTCATGTGGGTTTTGCGAGTGAAGAAATATTTATTTTGTTTATTAATTTGATTTGCTTTTGATTTAATTATTTATATTTATTTAGGCATTGTTTATATTGTGTAGTATTTCATAATTTATTTGTTTTGTTTACATTGAGTTTGTAGCAGACGACAGAGTTTAGTTCTTTATAATTTGCTCTGTTTGAGTTGCCACCTGCCATCAGTTTTTGTGATTTTGATTGACAGGTTTTTGGGTTAGAGATTATGTTAGAGAATATAAACATGTCTGCCGAGTAGGTAGTTTGTTTTTGGTTTTTGTTTAGTTGCTCATTATGTAAGTTTTTAGTTTATAATTTTAATTAAATTATTTTTCTCATTTGTTTTAAAATTTGAGTTTAATTTAGTTTGATTAATTTATTATTTGGCACTATGAGAGCAATTAGCTCGTGCCATGTGTGAGTCAAGTTGGCCCGTAGTTAAGCCTAACTCACATTGACTCACATTGTTGTCATCACTCGAGCCAGCCTAGCGAATGGCTGCTTAGCGACCGCCCAACATTTTAGAGGATTGTGACGAGCGTTACACGTGTGACCAAGGTTTTGGCTCAACGGGAAAAATCAAGATACCCAACATGGTAGCAGAGGTATGAAGAGCCTGTTTTCGAGGTGGAGCAGTGCGAAACCAACTTATGCGTCCGTTAATGCCCAATATTCGTCAATAGGGCCAGATCCGTGAGTGAAAAGTAAAAATAGAATTTTTCTCTCGCATTGAAATTTGTATTTTGATAGAATTTCCGAAAAAGCGCCAAACTTGGCAATGAGCAAGAAAAAGATGACAGACCAACGCGACTATAATCAGAGAAGAATCCAGGTGTTAAACCAAGGGAATTATCGGTCTTGGCAACAGGATATGAAGATACTTTTGCGTCAAGAAAACGTTTGGGGACTCATAGACGGGTCAACAAAGAAACCTGATCCAACGGACCCAAAAGTTACACCAAAGGACATTTCAAATATGAAAAGAGGATAAATAGCGCATTGGGTCACATCTATCACAATGTTGCTGATGATAAAAAGCAGTGTATTGCGGATTGCGACACTCCGTTGGACTCCTGGAACATTTTAAAATCCATTTATGAACCGAGTTCGAGGTCACGTAAAGCTAAATTTAATTTCTAAATTTAAAGTTGGAGCCAAATGAAGAAATGGCTGTGTTCATTTCAAGAGTAAACATTGCAGCAAAGCAATTAATGGACTTGAAAGAAATTGTTAGCGACGAGCATAAAGCCTATCAATATCTAGACTTTTTGCCAGATGAGTACTCGCAAGCAGTTTTTGCCATTTATCATTGGCAGGACGCCGACTTCACGCCAAATAAAGTGTCCGAGCAGCTTTTAGCTGAATATTCTAGATTAAGGAATTTACACGACGGAAATACGCATAAAGACGCGTCAACAGTTCTAACAACTGATGGAAATCGAAGTTAGGAATTTTTCTCAGCGCAGAACAACAATGATTTTTATTGTTTCAACTGCGGCATCCATGGTCACATCGCAAGAAATTGTCATCACCCAAGAAAGCGTGAAAATTTGTCAAAACGTCGAGATAATCGATCTGATAACCGCCAAAATCGATTGGATAGCACGAATTATCAGGATCGACGACGCGATAGACGACAGGAACTAATGGAACGCCAAAGTAGAAGTTCGAACAAGAAATGGATCCAGGCGAACAACGTAATCGAAGACAACAAGATTTTCAACCCAGATCACCGTCGGTATCAAAACCAAGAAGAAAAGAGGCATTTTATTGTTCGAAAAAGCCTAAAACAGCCAGAAAAGAAAATCCAGTAGTTACCTTGGCAACCATTTCAACAGATGATGCCTGGGCGATAGATTGTGGTGCATCGCACCATGTTTGCTATAAAAGGAAGTGGTTTAGTAATTTTGAGGAAGTTAAACCTTTTAGTCTTTACTTAGGTGAAGGAACCAGTCAGGTTCAGGTAAAGGTGATATTATGTTACTAACAAAGGTGGGAAATGATTTTTGTGAGTGTGAATTTAAAGGAGTTTATTTTGCGCCAAACTTTCAGGCCAACTTAATCTCAGTGTCTAAAATAGATAAACAAAAGTTTCATATTCACATATTTGATTCAGAGTTAACAGTATATAAGGAAAATCCAAATGAAGCCTTAATTAAAGGAAAAGAGAAAGAGGGGCTTTACTGGATAGCCGATGCAAAAGTGCAAATGCCTTTTAGCAAAGATATAAATTTGAAAGTGGAAATAAAACCTAAAAAGAGCGCAATTAAGAAAATTTGCGATGAATCAAGTGAATATGAGACTGATTGTTCAGATAAAAATGTGAAATTTTCTAACCCGCTTGTTGTGAATTCAGATAATGAATGAGATGATTATCACGAAATTTCTATTCTCTTGCAGACTGGTGATATGAGCGTATCGACTAAAAACGAGAAGAGAATCCAAAATCGAAATAAAAGGAAATTGAAGCGAGAAACAGGTCAAATCCAATTAGGAAATAGGAAAACAATTGAAACTATCAAGTTATGGCACTCAAGGATGGGTCATTTAAATGTTAAATCACTGAAAAAGCTAGGAAGAGACCAAACGTATTTGGCTTGGAAGATTGTGACTTTGCAGACAAATATGAATGTTCGACGTGCCGTATCTCAAAGTCTACAAGAGCTCAATTCCCTGAAATAAGGAAGAACTGACTACTCAACCACTTGAATTGATCCACATGGATTTATGGGGTCCAAGCCGATCTAAGTCATATGGCGGAGCTAGTTACATGTTCACCATTACGGATGATGCAACAAGATATTCTTGGATTTATATGCTGAATAAGAAAAGTGAAACGTTCGAAGTATTCAAATCATTTATGGCCAGTGTGGAACGTTTATCTGGACTGCAGATAAAGGCCATTAGGACAGATCGAGGGGGAGAATTTTGCTCGACTGAGTTTGAAAAATATCTCACCTATAACGGAATCCAAATTCAGCGGAC
>AFFK01018974.1:0-12139 GCA_000239455.1 Strigamia maritima | reverse complement strand
CCAGGTTGCATAGAAGAAACAGTCAGCCATTTGCAATCATGAAGGATAGAGAGTATTTAATCTCAAACCCAGAAACCTACAGAATGATAAAAACCATAAGGCTATAAATAACTCAAAACTAGAAAGGGATCACACCCTTGACCAGTGGGTGATCCCATACAGCTAGACAGGCACAGGGATTTCTGCTTACATCTAGGTTAGAGCAGAAAACACAAAGTGCACTCAAAGAAATGAACACAAACAATTGTGAGCAGATTCAAAACTAGGAAAACAGGCTAATATGAATCTGCAAACGTACTGAATATAAATATCAAAATAAAATACAAACACTTCAGATAATATTATGATGATATTATCAGATCATCATAACATCATAAAATCAAAACTAAAAACAAATGTGAACATCTTGAAATGTCACAAAAACACACACCAAGCACAAACTATGTGCATGACATGGTGTACACACATGTTTCCGTTTACCAAGACCTACATTTTGGACGTTTTTTTGACACGCCATCCTAGGATTCGAGGTTTTGTACGCTTACACGCTGGACGCCTTCATCATATAATTAGCAGAGACGACGCTGTATTTGGGTGTTTGGCCTTTATTACAGTTGTCTAGGGGTCAGCGTCAGCCTCCACCTGCTACTCATATGTCTGTACCATCGGTATTTGCTAATCAAACCCGACCCACGGACCATGGCGGTTGAACCAAGGTCCGTGCGGTCAAAATATCTAAACCATGCTGCAACCCGATCTACAGACTTGCAGTCACTGTTCTTGCTCATGGAGGCGGGGCCCAGAGAACTGGGAACCCGGGCTTCATAGGGGAAACCAGGGAGTTGGCAGAGCTTGGCCAATGCATGCCTGCACTGGTTGCTGGCTCACTAACAACTGTTGTCTCTGGATCCGCTCTGCCTCTACCTGCCTTCCCTAACTTCCTGTCTTGACCGGAAGTGGTCATGTCCGCACCGTCCACTAGGGGGACATAAAGCGGGCCGTTGTCGTGCGCCTGGGTAGTGACACGGTCACATCTCCCCCCTCCGAAGAAGTTGGGTCGATGTCGGCAGAACCCAAAGCACGAGCAACGGGAGAACAGCGCCGCAACATCCAAGATGAGGAGATAGTCTCCTTAAAAAAAACTAAATGCAACATACCAGCGGAAAAACAAACAAACCGAGCAACAAGAGAAGTGACACTTACCCAGGACGTGGCTCTTAATAAAATATTTTCAAAAGTTTTTACATTTTTATGATTTAAAGAATAAATTTTATTTTATTTAAATGGTTTCTTAATTTAATGGGTTTACTATGCAGGCTGTTTGCCCTTAATACTAATACTATTGTTTGAAATTTTAATTTTAATTTTGATGGTGATTCTTTCGCGATTCTCCTTTTTGTCGAATTTGGTCGGCTAAAACGTTTTTTTTTTTTAACAAAAAACAAAAATTTAACAATTAATAGGTGCGTTCAATTTGATTTAGATAAATTAACTTAGTTGACTTAACTGCTAAGTTGACTTAAACTCATTAAAAGTGACGTTTTGGACGTCATAGTTAAGACAAATGACTTGCTTAAGGTAATTAATCTCACTTAAATTGCGTTCAATATTGCCTAAATAAAATTCTTAAGTGTGTAGTTGACTTAAAGTGACAGGATATGATGTATTTGACGTCATATTCATCTAAAACCTCCTACTTTAGACATCTTAACTTAAGATACGAATTGGATAACTTAAGTTAAGATGTCTAAAGTAGGAGGTTTTAGATGAATATGATGTATTTGACATCATATTCATCTAAAACCTCCTATCCATCATATCTTGTCACTTTAAGTCAACTACACACTTAAGAATTTTATTTAGGCAATATTGAACGCAATTTAAGTGAGATTAATTACCTTAAGCAAGTCATTTGTCTTAACTATGACGTCCAAAACGTCACTTTTAATGAGTTTAAGTCAACTTAGCAGTTAAGTCAACTAAGTTAATTTATCTAAATCAAATTGAACGCACCTAGTGATTTAACCCGTTATTTGGGTTTGGGGCAGTAATCTTATTATTTTTATCATTAGCCACTGTTTTCTGGAGTATGGTATGTTTGTCCGACGCCGTTTGTCCGACAAACGTTTGTCCGACGCCGTTTGTTCGACGCCGTTTGTCCGACGAACGTTTGTCCGACCCCGTTTGTTCGACGCCGTTTGTCCGAATGGTCGTTTGTCCGAAAATTTTCGGACAAACGACCATTCGGACAAACGGTTTTCGGACAAACAGCGACAAAAAAAATAAAGAAATTTAAAAAAATTAAAAAATAAAAAAATAAAAGAAATTTAAAAATTAAAAATAAAAAATAAAAGAAATGAAATTAAGTTTTAAGGAAGTTTTATTTATTTATTATTTAAATTATCTATTTTTACAAATTGTGTGCAATACCACGAATGAAGTCTAATGTAGTAGGTAATGATGTACGTGAAGCCATCACATTAGAAATGCGTATTTCGCGTGCTTTTGCAAAGCGACTGTGGGGTCGTGGTTCACCTGCAATAATTCTTTCAATGATGTTTTCCATATTTGCTTGTTCACGTTGTAAGGCAATGAACATTTAAAAATGCCTACATGCGCTGTTCCTATAAGTTTTGCAAAATGATGATGCCATGATTCAACTGCATTTGTTGTCCTTGGTTGAGAATTTACTTGTCGAGTGTATACTGACCACAATGCTGGTGGAAATTGAGGTTGTGAACGAGTTCCGTTTAGTCTTAGTTTGCCAAGAACATAATATGTCTCGAACCAAATTAACAATTCAACTGCTTCGTTGTCAAACAATTGTTTTAATTGTAGATAAGCACGCTTTATCTTGTTAGCCGGCAAAAAAGCAAGTGCTGATAATTGTTTAACTAAAAACTGAAAATTTAAATCAGTCGTATATCGATTTTGAAGACCTTCTTGCTTTACATGTCGGTATATGCTTTGTGATAAATGAAACATACATCCTTGCATATTAGCTTCAGGAAAAACTTCTTGTGCAGCGTTAATTGCACCAATTTCAAAATCACTAATGATATTATCTGGATCCAATTCAAGGCCATAGAACTCAGTCAACCATTTAATTCTTGCAAACACCGCAATATATGATTTCTTCGTTTTTCTCTCCATCAAGCAATATACAACAGGTAAAATTCTCTTTGTTTCATCTGAGCCTCCAATCGCAACATGAAGTGTGAAAAGTTGAGTAAATAGTCGCGGCACTACTTTGAATGTCCCATCACAAAATATGCTTGATGCATGACACAGATGACGCAGATTTTGTACTGTTGTGAAAATCAAACTTTTGCCATCAACATCAATGGCTCCAGCTAGAAATTGTTCCCCAGTGAGTGTCTCTGTGAATGGTGTATCAAAGTATAAATGATCCAAATCGATAGGCTCTTTGGGGAGTTGATCATGTCGCGCTCGCTTGATAACCTGTCGTAACGCATTGTTTGTGGGGAGATTCTGACGTATATTCATATTTTGAGAAGCTAAGGTTGTTTGAATTACTTGTGCAGGATTCTCCATTGTTGTTAGAGCACGGCGTTTAAGTTCTGCTGCAACTTTGATAACACCAATACGTGCACCATCTGGAGGATGACTATGCTCAGATGGAGCTAAAGTATGCTAGGTTGAATGACATTTGTATTTGTCATAACACGTCCACTACAAGGACGCCGAAAATTTCACATTTCCAGTAAATTTTTCTGCCTATTTTTTTTGCATGTAATGTAAGCATAGCCATTGACACATTAATTTTGAATTTCCACGGTTTGTTGTTTTTCAATGGTAATATTCATGATGCAAATGATATGTATGTGTCAAGAATAAATGAATGATAATATAATGTAACATATATACAACATATATATAACAAAAACGTTTATTTTTGGACAAATAAACGTTTTTACGACAAAAACGTGTTCCGTTTGTCCGATTGGTTGATTGTCAGAAAACGTTTGTCCGACGGTACGTTTGTCCGAAATCGTTTGAACAAACGTACTGGTCAGATTTTTTTGATTTTCGGACAATCGACCACTCGGACAAGTGATCGATACCCGTTTTCTGTGGTTTTCCACATTTGTTGGATGACTGATCAGGGACTGTGTCCTTGTTGTCACCCGTGCGTTGAGGTGTAGCCGACTTTTTGTCGTCACTAGCAACAGTGTTAATTTGTGATGGTGCAGTGAGATTCTCCTCATTGTCATCATCGATATCAGCAATCGGCCAGCCAGCTGGCTTAACACTGGGAATGTATAGTCTCATTTCTGAAACATTCACGGGGCCCTTACTTTGTAAAGTGATAGGCTTTGCAATTTCATAAGCATTGCTACTAATTTTCTTAATAATCACATAGGGACCTTTGTATCTGTCTTCTAGTGATTTTGAATATCTGATTGCCGCTTTAGACAATGCATGAGTTTTAATTAGGACCAAGTCATTTATTTCAAATTGAACATCTGACCTATGTTTGTCATAATTAGTTTTGTTTTATTTGCGCCTTTTCTTTATTACTGATTGCAGTTTTTAAAAGGTTAGCCATCCGACTGATGAGCATTCTTAGTGCGTCATATGGTCGTTCTGGGTCGAAAGGGGCGTCATAAGCAATGTCTCTTTTGTCCCAAAATGGTCGAAGTTCTTTAAGAAATGTCGTCATTGCAGATGTTATACCTGCAGATATATCTGCAGTAGCAGATGGGGCAGTACGGAGTGCGAAATTTATATTTCCAATCACTCTGTCCCAGTGCTTATGCTCAGAAGTGAAAATCTGAAGCATTATTTTAATGTTTCTGTTTATCCTTTCTGTATAATTAGTCTGAGGATGGTATGGAGAATTGCGATTTGGGATAATCCCAGCATTCTCGCATAGTGCATTATAGATATTGGAAACAAATTGTTTGCCATTATCTGACACAATATAACGTGAAACACCATAGGAAAAATCTCATAATATGGGGAACCAGAGTTAGGATTTTAGCATTCTTTAAAGGAACCACTTCATCCCATCCAGTTGCATAATCTACAATGACTAAAATAAATTTATTTCTATTGGTTGTCATTGGTTTAGGTCCCATCAGATCGAGGCCGATTCTTTCGAATCTGCCAATCTGGGCTGAGATTGGTTGGAGTAAACCCTTTGGTTTCGTCTGAATAGGTTTGCAGTGCTGGCATCTGTCGCATTTTGCGACATATTTGACAGTGTCTTGTCTGCAGTTTACCCAAAAGTCTAAGTCTCTCATAGGTGACGTCACCGCCACCATGTCCACTGCTGGAATAGTTGTGGACCAGTGCTAAGCATTTATCTTGCAAAGATTTAGGAACCACAATTTTAAGTCCAGCTGAATTGTCTATGTCTTCTAGATAGATATCTGATTTGAAGGGGGCAAAAATGAATAACACACCATCTCTGTTTAGAGTAAACTCTGTTTTGAGCTTTGTGTAGTCTGTTGGTACATCAGGCCAAGGGGTGTTGTCCTCTGGGTCTGTTTGTAGCCAATCCATAATTTTGGAGAGATCTTCATCGTCTCTTTGAGCTTGCTCAAATTCTTTCATTGAAATATTCCAATGATAAAAATCAGTCAATAAAAATAGGGAGTACAAATGGGATCTTTCATACTCTGCGTCTTGATCGTGGATTGTGATTTCATCACTTTCCATACCAAGTCTGGAGAGAGCATCGGCAACTACAATGGTTTTGTACGTCATAGTGGTCCGCCCTGGTCCTTTCGCACAGTTGTGGAAGTGAACTGTGCTTCAAACGGTCAAAAATAAGCAAAAATCCATTTTTCAAATTTCGATGGAAAAGTCGGGATTTTTGGCTGCGCGCGAGCGACTGCGAGCCGCCGGAGTTATACGCGAGGTCCCGTCGAAATTGATCGTGCTCTAATAACGCAATACGTTGCGCTATCGCTTCTCTGCTGAACTGAGCATGGAAAACCTTGTCATTTGCTTGAAAATTACAGGTTTGTCTTAAGATAAAATCTAAATGACATTGGCAATGACCTCTAAACAGTTTCAAGCTGAAACTCTCTTCTAAATTGATGACAACTGCTTGGCTGTGATTATTATCACTTAAAACTGCTGAATCTTCATTGTATTGAGTAAAACTCACATATATTATGATGCAAAAACTAGAAATTATTTGAAGTTGCATGGAGCAAGAAAACAGCCATCTTTCCTTGACACAAGAAGGTTGGAGAGTATTTAATCTCGAAACCAGATAAAAACAATTACATAAAATGCCCATAGGGCTATAAATAGCTTTGACAAGCTTAGGATCACAAACTGGACTAGTATGTGATCCTATTACAAAGAATTAAGACTAGGCTTCCAGTTAATGAGTAAATAAAGACTGGAACCTAGCTTATAAAAGCATAAGTTATAAAGTGCTGACTCAAACAATTAAATAAACACATTAATGAGTCAGCTCATACAAAATTATTCTAAATTCTAAATTATTCTAGACCTAAGCGGCAACTCAGGCAAATCAATTATTAAGTTATAAATCGAATCAATTACAACATCTTGTCATAAAAACTAAACTAAACAATAACTTTCAGGTGCGGGTACTTAAGAACAAGATCCGCACCTGTGTTAAATACATAACTTATGTATTAAACACATCAGTCACACATGCTTCAGTTTACCTATGCCTACAATCGCCCCTATAAACCGAAACAGGTGTGAGCAAGACACGCTAGGATCTGACATCTTACAACACCTGATGCCAGAACCCTCAAAACAAATAAATACAACTAATCAGGCAATACACTAAAGACAGTGTCACATAACTTCTTGATGCGATCACTGACCAACCACTTTGTAAAAATATCGGCCACATTAAATTCTCCAGGCACTTTGCATAACTTAAAGTAGCCTTTGTCAAACTAATTACAGAGAAAATGATAGCGTATCCTGATATGCTTCGTTTTCGAGTTCTCTATATTGTTACTAGTGAACTGGATAGATGAGAGAGAATCAGAGTGTACAGAGGGGACATTAACTCGATCAAAGAGCATGCAGTTTACAAACAAACAACTTAGCCAATAGCTCTCTTTCACAGCGTGTGATAAGGCTATACATTCTGCCTCCATACTAGAACAGGCAATCAGAGATTGCTTCTTGCATCCCCAAGAGATGACGCAACCACCTAAATAGGTCATAAAGCCACCAAAACTCTTATAGCCAACAAGATCTGTGGCCCATGATGCGTCACTAAATACTGCTCAAACTCAACACCCAATAACTTAGAAACAGGACCAAGGTTGACAATGTTGAAGTGTTTGCCAATTTCATCCAGCAAATGCTGTTCACTTCATCATCTTGTGCAAAAAGCACCATGTCATCGACATAGACAAGCAAAAGTGCTTTGGTCCCATAGATGTAAACACAGTTAAAACCTGTGACCTTATCAAAGCCCACTTCATGCAGGGCAGCATCTAGTGTACCACATGCGACCAGATTGGTGTAGTCCGTACAGAGCTCGAACTAGGTACCACACACGACCTGGTTGCTTGGTCCCAACACCTTTGGGCAAATCCATGTAGATAGGATAGTCTAAAAACCCATACAAATATGTGCACTTAACATCTAAGTGCACATCAGATCATTGGCGCAAGACAACGAGTAAACAAAAGAAAAACCTAACTAATACAAAATTCACAACTGGACTGAAAACCTCTTTGTAATCCAAGTCGTATATCTGCCTAAAGCCTTGCGCCACCAACCTAGCACAAAATCTGACAATTAGACCCTCTGCATTCCGTTTAACTTTATAGATCCAAACCAAGAATGTGGCTATGATTTGGCTTTGGTTTGAGCTCAAAAACTTTGCACTCTTCCAAGGTGTCCAGCTCTTCTTTCATAGCTGACACCCACTCATCCTTTTCAGGAGATGCCATAGCTTCCTCAAAAGTAGAGGGCTCTTTAACTTCAGCCAAATAAACTCTAACAGTGTAACATTCTGGATCAGAGTCGACATTGTCATTTTCGGGCGTCATGGTCTGTGTTTCGTCATCATTGTCTGTGTCAACTGGAGAAACCGTATCGATTGGAGCCTCTGTTGGCTTCCAACTAAACTCATCAGGATTATAGGGCACATTTAGGGTTTTCTCGCAATAGTCTTGAATTTCTGGCCTACTTCTGAGGGGAAATCTGCGACCAGACGCATAGAAATAAATGTCCCATTGCCCTTTAGTTGCTCCAGACTGAGGCTGGACTTCCTCGTGTTCCCACCCCGGTTTGTTAGAAACTGTTGATATCTAGTTACTATTTAGTGACCAAGATATATTGTATTACCTGTTTGGTAATTTATGTCTTTATTATTAAGTGTATTACTTTAATTTACTTGGATTAATTGTGTTTTGATCCCTATTAGTATTTATCATTTGTTTATTGATTTTTTTTCCAGGTTACATTGCTTTGTATTATCTAGTTATTCTATACCTGTACTGTGTAGTGATGTCATATCCTGTCTGGATCATGACTGCACTCCACCTTTTCTATGTAGCCTATGGTGATATGTTTTTGTATCTCACCACTAGGTGTCTCTAGTTGTTGGTTTTTTCCAAGCCAAGATGGCAGCTTATTCAGCTCAAGCAGAGCTCCTGTATTTTTAAGTTCAAGTAAATGATATTTTTTTTATAAGTTCTGCTTTTTATATTTATCTCTGGTTATCATAAACATCCTTGGATGGCTTGTGACTGATTAAGCAGCCAAGTCACAACTTTTTGAGCACTAATTTGGAGAGTCATATGGAGTCAAGGTCATTCACTGCAAAATATAAATAGAGGATTTTTGCTTCCACTGCAAACCTGTTTTCTCCTAATTCCAACATGGTAGCAGAGGATTAGGACAGTATTCCATGCCCTAGGACCAGTTTGGGGCCAGAATTAGTAAGTATTTTGCTATTATTTTTTAAAATAAGCAAATATACTGCTAATCCTCATTTTTTTCAATTTTCATGTAATTTTCCATCTGGAAACAACACCTATATGATGTCTAACCGGGTCAATAAAGAGCAATTAACAGCCAGGATACCACAACTAGGCAATTCCAATTATGAAGTGTGGAAAAGACAGATGAAAATGTTTCTACTAAGTGAAGGACTCTGGGACTTAGTGACTGAAGAGGAACAATTGGATGATAAAACTGCGACTTCAAAGGAAAAGAAAAAGTTTCTGAAAAGAAGGAACAGAGCTTTAGGTCTCATTTATTGTCATGTGTCTGAGCTGAAACAGGCATCTTTAGATGAATGCACCACTCCGGCTGAATCATGGAAAAAGCTGAAATCTATTTGTGCACCAAGCTCGCGTGCCAGAGCAGCAGCCATGCGTCGGGCTTTCCTCCAATTGCAGTTGAAACCAGGAGAGGAAATGAGTGATTTTATTTCTCGAGTTGATCATGCGGTCAGGAATTTGTCTGATGTCAAAGAAGAGGTTGCGCCAACTCATCATGCGTACCAATATCTGGATTTCTTAACTCGGCAGTACAACCAGGCCATTTTTTCTATTTACCATTGGCCTGATGTGGATTTTGTACCAGCAAAGGTAGCGGAACAGCTGTTGGCCGAATATGCAAGATTAAAATCGCACATTGGTCGGTCGAATGGATCTTTCGATGAGAATGCTAAGCGTGCATTTGCAGCAGAACGTCCTAATGCATTTGCAGGTCCACAACGGAGTTTAGAAGCCATTCGTTGTTACAATTGCTTGGATTTTGGCCATTACGCGAATAGATGTCCACTTTTGCAAAAACAACGAGAGCAGTCTTCAAACCGGAGGGATGGCGGCACAAATCAAAATTCCAGACGCAGCACCAGCAGAGGTCGTGATCGAGATAGGAGGCAGCAACAACAACCTGATCAGAACAGAAGATCATCAGTGACTAAACCTAAATTCACCAGTGGTTTCATAACGTATCCGAAACCGAAATCATTTTTGAAAAATTCTAAATCTGATCTGTTAAATTCAGTGGTTATTTTTGGTTCAGTTAAATCTAATGATTGGTACATTGACTGGGGAGCAACTGATCATGTAACATTTAACAAAGATTGGTTTCTTAATTTTCAAGAGTTAGAACCTTTTAATTTACAATTAGATCAGGGAGAATCAAGTGTCACCGGAAAAGGTGATGTGATGATTACCGTGTTGGTAAATAATGAATATTCTCGTATTACGTTACATGATGTGTTGTTTGCACCACAATTCACCGCTAATTTAATTTCTGTGTCTCGTATTGATAAGGCACGTTTTCATATCCACATTTATGACTATTTATTAACTGTGTACACCGAAAATCAATCAGAAGGTATTTTGCAAGGTAAAATGACAGATGGTTTATATAAAATTGAGAGAGCCATAGTGCATACCGCATCTGGTAATTTAATTAATCATTCTGTGCAACATGCCAAGTTGATTGATAGCGGTAATGTTATTGAAAATTCAAAGTCAGAATCCAATAAGTTTGATACTATTCCTACTACGAGTGTTGATGTACCTAAAGGTAACAGGGTTTCTATTGTTGAGCCACATTATGTTGTATTTACTGATCCTTTGGTACAGGATAACTTTAGTGCTAAACCTGAACTTATTACTAATAATTGTCTTCTTGATATTTTCACAGGCATGAATATGCGTACTCGAAATGCTCGGAATGATGGGAATAGGCAAAGTAATCAGCATGTAGCAGCTACTACAGTTTCTGCAGAGGACATGACGCGTTTATGGCATTCACGGATGGCACATGTCAACGTTAAAGACATGAACAGATTGCTTGATAGCAAGGACGTTTTCAAACTTCAAAAATGCAAATTTGATTTGAAGATTGTTTGTAATTCCTGCAATTTGGACAAATCTACTAGAGCCAGTTTCCAGCCAAGTGGAGAACCATTATCAACCAATCCGTTGGATCCAGTACACATGGATGTCTGGGGTCCGAACAGGGTTGCATCCTGCAGCGGAGCTGAATATTTACTAACCATCATTGATGACGCAACTCGTTATTTGTGGGTGTTTCCACTGAAGCATAAAAGTGATGTTTTTGCTACTTTTCGAGATTTTCTGCCAAGTGTTGAGCGTATAGCTGAAAGGAAAATCAAAGCAATTCGCACAGACCGAGGAGGCGAATTTGTTTCAAACGAGTTCAAGCAATTTTTAGTAGATCACGGAATCCAAAGACAGCATACTAATCCGCATTCACCGCAGATGAATGGAGTCGCGGAACGGATTATTAGGACAATGCTGGACGCTGTGAGGTCAATCTTAGAAGAGACTGGGTTACCGGACAGATTTTGGGTCGAAATAGCTCTTACATTTGCTTATATGAAGAACAGAATTCCCATGCCAGGCTGGACTACAGTATTCCTTTTGTGAAGTGGAAAGGCAGACGATTATCGTTACGACATTTACGCAGACCAGGAGCCAAATGTTGGTTCATTACACCACACCAGGACGTGGAAATTGGAGAATCGAGCATGGACTGGCGTCTTACTAGGTTACGCGGTCAATACTATTGGTTACCGGATTTGGGATCCTATGACTGATCATGTCGTCGAGTCTAAACATGTCAAGTTTGATGAGTCTGTTGTGTATAAACAATTTCAAAACTCAACATGGTCTTGACATCAACAAGCAGTAGTTGATTCGACACCTATACCGGCAATTATCAGTGAACGGCGCAAGTTTTGGCCAAAGCCTATGTCCGACTCGAGTGACTTAGCCTCAAGTGATGACGTAGACAGTAGTGATAATGACAGTAGTCTTGGGTCTACAACACCTGGAACGTCAGCTACAGTGATGTCTAGCAGGTCTTCACCCGTTGGGTCGTTATTTGATCCAAACATGCCGATTGGTTCTGATGGAGATGAATCTACTTTACCTTCTGAAGTTTCTTCACCATCGACAATATTGGATCATGGGGGGAGGTTGACAAATGTGTGACGGGGTGACTTGGCCATCAATATATCGAACGATATATCGATTCCAGTCGCAACTTCAACACGATACTACCGCCTAAAATGTGTTGGTTTGTAAACTGGAAAATGTGGTATTTGTGCAATTAAGTCCATTGTGCAAGTATTTGTTTAAGTTGCTTTAATTTATTAGCTCTTTGC
>JH431434.1:86645-103705 GCA_000239455.1 Strigamia maritima | reverse complement strand
GTTTTCTCATTGTTTTCTCAAGTTTTCTCATTGTGTACTCCAATTGTTACCTCCATAAATTTTTTAAAAAAATTATTGTGTCAATTCTACGCAAATATTTAATTTCCCCTCAAAACTTTCCATTTCTTTAACTAATTACTCACTTGAAACCAACAACAAAACCTAATCCTTTATCTTCCAAACAAACAAACAACTTTAACCCAAAAAAAAGACACATTTAAACACCTTCCAAACCCCTTTCTTTCCGTTTCAAATCCATCTTCCACTCAGGGACACTCCTAAACACTCTTTGGACATCTAGAGGTCATTTGACGTCACTTTGACGTCTGCAAAACGCGTGGGACTCCGAACCCAATCGAAATTTGACCACCAGAGCAATCAAACACCAAACAAAAAAAAATTAATTAAATAATTTTTAAAATTTTCTCCATTATTAAAAATTCTCCCACCAGAGTGAGTTTTAGAATTAAAAAAAAATTCCATGTTATTCAAAATAGAAAGTGAAAACAAAAAACGCTGAAATCAAGGTCCTGACAAGAGGGAAGTGAAATCGTAAGGTTTCTCCCACCAGCCCCACCTATTGCTCATTTTGTGACGTAAATATGACGTATTTCCAAGGCCAAAATCGCGGTAGTCGTTTTTTTTTTTTTTTTTTATTAATAATAATGTGGAGATGGGAAATTAAATTTGTGACGTCACACATCTGAATGTGAGTTTGGGGTACTTAGGGGTATTTTTTGGGGTTAAAAGTGCTGGGAATTTGGGTTTTTTGTGGTCTGTTTATTTATTTATTTTATTTATTTATTCAGAACGAGTTCATTTTGTGTTTGATTTGGAGAGGGGGAAGGTGGATGAGGCGGTTTGTGAGCTCGAATGTCAAAGGTCAAGGCGGGTGCGGGCTACTCCAACGCAATTTGACTCCCACGCGTGTGCAATTCCCTTAATAGTAAAGTTCAAATTAGCACTTGTGGATTTGTTGTATGGGGAAAAGCGGAGTAAGGGTGTGCTAAACTCTATCCAACAATTCGTGCACGAAACTGAAAAGTGAACTTTTTTGCATTGTATTGAAAGTATATATTGTGGTATCTTATTTTAATCCTCTAGTCGAGCCGAGTCGAAAAATCATTGTTTCGTAGCCAAAAAATGTGCGCAACAATAGAAAAACCCAAATGTAATAATTTTTTTCGTTCGTTAACAATGGCACGCACATTTTTGGACTACGAAACAATGATTTTTCGACTCGGCTCAACTAGAGGATTAAAATAAGATACCACAATATATACTTTCGGTACAATGCATAGGCCATTAACCAATGGGAGTTTCGTGCACGAGTTATGGAACAACAATAATGAGTTTTTTGTTTTTTGGTGGTTTTAATGGATTTTATCTTTTTAATCTTTTTAAATATTTTATATCAACAGATTGTTGGTACCGTTAAACTCTAATCTGAGTCCACTGTGAAATGCAATTGCGTTTAAACTTGAGATATAATTTGTTTAGACCTCTTTTTTAAAAGTAATCTAATCAAATAGGTGTATATTTTAAAAATGACATTTTTGGACTAAAAATTTAATTTTTTTAGATCTAAATTGTCATGTAAAATTCATTTTGAGCTGTAAGAAATGTTTAGGTTAGGTCTAAATAGTCTAGAAAGCCTAAAAACTACCAAAATAAGGCCTTAAATGACTAAAAAAAGGCCTAAACTGACTAAACAAAGCCTAAAATGTCTAAATATAAGACTTAAAAAGAATAAATAAAGCATAACGAGGCCTAAAATGACTAAATATAAGATTTAAAATGTATAAATAAAGCCTAATAAGGCCTAAAATGACTAAATATAAGGTTTAAAAAGAATAAATAAGGCCTAATAAGGCCTAAAATGAATAAATAAAGCCTAAAATGTCTATAATAGAGCCCAAACAGACTAAATAAAGCTCTAACAACTACCAAAATAAGATCCATATTGTCTAAATTAGGCCTAAAAAGACTTTAAAAAAAAAAAAAAAAAACCTGAAAAATTACTTCATACAGTTAAAAGTAGGCCTAATAGCATCTGCATAATGCTGCTGGCACCTTTAAACTCAATCCCAATCAGATTAGGAAATGATTATGGCAATTTACAACACATTTGGTTGTCAACAAAAATGTTACCCAATATTACACAAGTAAAATATATGTAACTGATACATGTAATAATTATATATATATATATATATTTAATTTCATTTTTTAAAAAAATAATAAAACAGTGATAATTTAGTCTATAAACAATGCAAAAATTTTTCTTATCACTCTTTGACCTCAGAACAAATTAGTCACTAGTCAGCAGATTTAGATGAGATTTTGTTGTTTAAAAAATGTATTTATTTTGATTATAAAATAATTGTGAAATTGTATAAAAAGATAATCAAGGCCTATATAATCATAATAGAAAAAAAATGCTGTTTTTTGACTTAGGTTAGGCTTAAATCATGAAGAAAACCTTAACCTTAAACCTCAATCATATTGGGAGACATATTTATGAGTGTGAGTAGCATAGGCCTATTTTAAAAACAATATATATTTGCAATGGCAAATAGGAAAATGGTTCCAATTTGTGTGCTTATAAGTGGTTGTTAAGTTGATTTCAAATAAATTATCAATTTTTTTTAATTTTTTATTTTTTATTTTTTTGGTTTGATTCAAGTTTTTATTGCCATAATTTTGATTTTGTTGGCCATTTTCTTTTTTTGATTGTTTATTTTCATTATTTGAAGCCAATTTTTTACTTTATGTGAATAAATATCTCTATCGGGAGATGAATTTTCATTTTTTGAGAATTAATTTCACTTTTTTAAGACCCAATTTCACTTTTTAGATCCAATTTCGCTTTTTGAAACCCAATTACATAGGCGCAGTATTTGTCATTATAACCGGAATTGTACACTCGGGGGTTATAATAAATGCAAAATGACTAAAAATACAATTTATAGTTATATTTTTAGGAGTAAACCTAACTTTATTTCCACAGCACTTTTTAGGTTTAGACGGCACTTTTTGGGACACAATTTCACCTTTTTAAGACCCAATTTCACTTGATTTCACTTTATGGGACACAATTTCATCTTTTTAAGACCCAATTTCACTTGATTTCACTTTATGGGACCCAATGTCACTTGATTTCACTTTATAGGACCCAATTTCACCTTTTTTAAGACCCAATTTCACCTTTTTTAGATCAAATTTCACTTTTTGAGACCAAATTTCATCTTTTTAAGACCAAATTTCACCTTTTTTAGATCAAATTTCACTTTTTGAGACCAAATTTCATCTTTTTAAGACCCAATTTCACCTTTTTTAGATCAAATTTCACTTTTTGAGAACAAATTTCATCTTTTTAAGACCCAATTTCACTTTTTAAGACCCAATTTCACTTTTTGAAACCCAATTTCACTTTTTGAAACCCAATTTTACTTTTTGAAACCCAATTTCACTTTTTGAAACCCAATTTCACTTTTTGAAACCCAATTTCACTTTTTGAAACCTAATTTCACTTTTTGAAATCCAATTTCACTTTTTGAAATCCAATTTCACTTGATTTCACTTTATGGGACACAATTTCACCTTTTTAAGACCCAATTTCACTTTTTTTAGATCCAATTTCACTTTTTGAGACCAAATTTCATCTTTTTAAGACCCAATTTCACCTTTTTAAAACCCAATTTCACCTTTTTAAGACCCAATTTCACCTTTTTTAGATCCAATTTCACTTTTTGAAACCCAATTTCACTTTTTCAAACCCAATTTCACTTTTAGAAGCCCAATTTCACTTTTTGAAACCCAATTTCACTTTTTAAAACCCAATTTCACTTTTTGAAACCCAATTTTACTGTGTGGTGTTTAAATTTCACTGTCAAGCTCTTTTTTTGGGGTCTAATTTGAGTTTAGTTCCATTTTATTAGCAGGTTTATACTATTCCTTGGCCCACAGTTCGAGACCCACTGAGATTTGAGTAAAACCATTTCATTTCGCATTCAAATGGTGTTCGATCATTTGTACGAAAGTACGTTTGTCCGAAAAACCAAAATAAGCATATGGGTACGTTTGTCCGAAAACTTTCGGACAAACGTACTTTCGCACAAATGGCGTCGGACAATTTCGGACAAACGTTCCGTCAGACAAACGGCGTTCGATACGTATACGTATACGAAGTCAGCGAATGATTCGCTGACTTCGTCTGGGCAAGGCAGACAGTGTGGACACCCAATTCTGGCCAAACAACTCCCCCACCCCTTCATCTTATCGTATTTTTTTATGGTGCGGCTATTTGCACGTATTTACGTGCAAATAGCTCGCTGTCTATTTGCACATAATACGTGCAAATAGCGTGCCCATTAAGGCCAGGCTATTTGCACGTATTTGCACGTACGTACGTCCGGTCGGGACAGGTGTCCGGTCGGGTCAAGTGTCCGGACAAAAGTCATTTGTTCGGACTATACAGGTAATGGCTGCGATTGACCATTTACATACAGTCGAACCTGTGCGGTCCGGGCATAGCACCGATCAGAAACCTGTCCAGTCCGAACAGAAAGGGCAAAAATTGGTTTGTCTGGACTAAGCAGGCTTTAGAGTCCACGGGATAATTCGGTTTGTTCGGTGTCCGGACTGCACAGGTTTTTTAGCATGGCTGGAGATTGAACATGAAATTCGGACAAATGACCATTTGCTTGGTTAAACCATGCGCCGTTTGTCTGATCGCCGTTTGTCCGATTGGTCGTTTGTCCGAAAAATTTCGGACAAACGACCAGTCGGACAAACGGCGTCGGACAATCTGCGTCGAACAAACGGCGATCGGACAAACGGCGTCGGACAAACGTACCGCCATCATTCAAATTTCATTTTTAGATCCAATTTTATTTATACCTATTTGTAGGCCAAATATTATTGCTTATTAAAACCTAAAACAACTTCTAAATTATACGCGCCATTACATTAAAATATTAAACACTTTGAAAAAATAAATTTTAGCAATAATTGTCATTATTTGCTAAAATTTATTTTTTTCAAAGTGTTTAATATATTATTGCTTATCCCTACATTTCTAAGACTAATTGCATCCTTAAATCCAATACAAAAAGCCCAATTTCCTTTTTTGGTGCCAATTTCATCTCAACTTTGCATCACAACCAAAAACCTGCCCATTTCTTAAACTTAATTTTCATCATCAGCCAAAATTCCTTTGCTATTTCCTTAATCAATCTATGATTTGCAGCCCAAAAAATAAAAACCACTATATAATGTTACCAATTTCCCATCATAAACTCACTCAAATCTCAATCATTATCAGCACCATAAATCAAAAATACACTTAAACACCATCAATTCAACACTTTATGACTACTATGACACAGTTACAAATTGCACACCTTCACCTTTAACACTTCACGTAACCCTTTTTTTATTAAAAAAAAGAAGATATCTCATATCTCCAACGTGATTTGTAAAATTGGTGGAGTCTCTCGTAAACGTGAGCCATGTCCACGAACCCATTCGTGAGCAATCGTGTAGGTTTATATTGCACGCCTCTTATTTTAACACTTTCCACAAACCGTTTGACCTAATTTCAGTCAATAGATGGCGGCCGAGCAAAGTTACGCTTTGTTATTTGTTTATTTATTTATTCAGCGAATGTACGTCGCTTTTTTATTTATTCGCGAAATCTCCTCTACTCCAATGTATATAGATTCCAAACTTCAGTATGTCAGATTAAAGACTTGTATGGCCTAAGTCGACGCTTGCATCTATAAACGTACCGTATTCCCTCGGAAAGAACAGCATACCGGATAATATTAAATGCGACCAGGGTGCCGGAAAATTCGAATTTTCCGGTATTTTCCGGTATTTTCCGGTATTAAAAGTGAGTATTAAGTTTTACAGCCGATTCGATTTTTACGGCATGCCGTAAAAATGACCAGATGTCCGATTTTTAAAATCTGGTCAAACTCGGTTTTTCCGGAATGCCGTTCTTTCCGAGAGAATACGGTAAATCTCTCTCTCTCTCTCTCTCTCGATTCCAAATTCCCAAAAATGAGTGCCAATAATTCGTAATTTATGTATATACATGTGAACACGTCTTGGAGTGGTTAGTGCATTGGCCCCAGGTTGGCTTACGGGCAATGGCTTAGGTACCAAAATATGTAAAGGAATTTTTTCACAGTTTTCCGGCCTGTTGTTGATAGGTTTTCTAAGTTCGGGAATTGCTGCGAGTTTTTAGAACCTGTTTAAAAAATCATTTTGTATCCCAAACCGCTCATTTGAGCTTGGTGAGCTTGCCCACTGCTGGCAGGACGATGTTTCTGGCATCACAGTTGGTATTCCCCATGTTAAATGCATAGAGTTTACGTTACATTAAACTCTTTAATGTTTTTTAAAAAAATCTCTGAAAAATTATTTAAGAGTTTTAAACAATGGACTAATAAAAAACGTGATGTCGTAAACCCTTTAAGAAAGTTTGCTGATAAGGTGAATTCCCACTTGTGATGACACTATAGCAGTGACAGTAAGGAGTAA
This sequence comes from Strigamia maritima, assembly GCA_000239455.1. Classification (NCBI taxonomy): domain Eukaryota; kingdom Metazoa; phylum Arthropoda; class Chilopoda; order Geophilomorpha; family Linotaeniidae; genus Strigamia; species Strigamia maritima. The sequence goes on along the minus strand of JH431434.1, from coordinate 97,156 downwards.
GACAGTTCTGCAAGAGACATTAGCTTTTCTAATAAGCGACAGTAGACCAATTTACTGCTAGGATTAACACAAGTGGTAACCCAGCTTGACAGTGTTGGACAGTAACATAAAAATTGTATACTTGCTGTGTAAAGTTGTTTTCTTGTGAATTAAATGAATTAATCTTTTGTATTTTAGGCAAATTTTGCCAGACCAAGACTCAAGTGGAATGACAACCATGTATACCTCACTACCAGGCTGCCATACTTTCAACTTTGAAGGGCTTGACTGTGGAACGTCAGAATTAGGAATAAATGATTTCAATTACATGAATCAAATAGACACTGCAGGTTATCAGATACCCTACATAATTGAAGCAGACAATAATCAACCAACAGCAGCTGCTCCATGTAAGCATTCACAATTTCTTCCGATGTTTAGTTTTTTGTACAATGGTTGGTGCGCGGATCATACACCACATTGGTCCCAAGTTTGTCTGGCGTGGGTACCAAAATGCGTAAAGAGATTTTTTCAGAGTTCTCTTGTCGGTTGTCGATGGGTTTTCGGTTTTCCCCATCAGCTAACAAAACATGGTGTATTTTAACGTAACTTAGCTTAACCATGTTTTGCTATAAAATTGGCAGATTTTATTCGCTAAAACTTCAGTTTGGAGTCGAGAAACATCAATGATCTAATCGTTTCCAAGATGGCTGCCACTAAAGCAATTTTAGTGAGCACTGAGTATGTGCGGTAAAAAGAAGTGACTTCTATAAGGCAAAGAAGTCAGTTGTGTTTGCCATTTCTCTAAAGTCACTTCAGTCACTTCTATAAGGCAACTATGACGTAAATTACGTCATATTTGCCTTTCAAAAGTCATTTCAGGCAAATGAGTGACTTTTCTTTTCAGGATTGAATGCCCCACTAACGACAACACTTTTGCCGTTAACATTTGAATGCAGCTATTACAGTATAAAGACAAGATCAAGCAAGCCAATTGCAAGCAATAAAAGAAAGTTAGTTCTTGTTGAGACTAAGACAAATCGGATACTGTGCCCTGCATATTCTTAATGAATCATCCAGCACGTGAAGCTAAACTTGCAAGTCAAGTCCAAATTGACATCCTGTGGGCAGAAGTGATAAAACTTATCAGGGTTCTAAGAGTTAAATTTGTTGCCAGATGACAATCAAGGTAAAGTAAAAGTAAGAAAGAATAGGATTATTTTTAACGTTATGCTAATGTTCGCTTTCGAATACTTAACCCACACAAAAATTGGCTTGCCAACTTTCTATTTATATGGATTATATCCACCAGTTACAATTTTACATCAAGAATCTTAAAGAATGAGAATAGGTGAGATCAGATTCTGATAAAAACCCAAAGAGCCAAAGTTAGAATAATGTACAGCAATATGAATCTTTATTCATCTTGATGTTTGTGTTTACAACTTTACTTCAACATCATTTCCCAGAATTGAGAATTCACCTAAAATACAAGATTCAATTTGTTAAAAATGTATACCAGTAAGCTCTATGAAAATATCTGTGTCAATGATACAACTACAGGGTTTCAGCTTGTGTTTCTTGCAATCCTAGATTATAGAACTGGTACAGCACCCGACCAGCATTCGGGTGATCTGTGGTTCAACTCCCAGGCCAGGATTTTTTAAAATCCTGGCGGTTTCTCTCTTTTCTAACAATTCGTGCACGAAACTCCCATTGGTTAATTGTCTATGCATTGTACTGAAAGTATATTTTGTGGGATCTTATTTTAATCTTCTAGTTGAGCTGTGTCGAAAAATCATTGCTTTTAGTCAAAAAATGTGCGTGCCATTGTTAACAAACAAAAACTCTTGTAAAATATTTTAAAAAATTGTTAACATTTGGGTTTCTGTATTGTTACGCAAATTTTTGCTACAAAACAATGATTTTTGACTCAGCTCGACTAGAAGATTAAAATAAGATACCGCTACCACAATATATACTTTCAGTACAATGCAAAAAAGTCCACTTTTCAGTATCGTGCACGAATTGTAGAATCTAAGTCACTAAACCAATTCCAAAATACCGTCTGCAATCTTATTTGCCAGGATTTACAGCCCCGATCTATGATTCATTCCCGGCAAATATTAATTTATCAGGCGATAGTCTATGTAGTAGTAGAAAGTAAATGAATGAATGACCAGTCAGCCCAATAGTTGGCTATCAAGAGTTTATTTTAAAAAAGCCGAAAAAACCCGTCGAACAACGATGAAAAAAACATGGCCCAATCCTGTGACGCCAATCCCCAAAACCGTTGCGACATCTGCCGTAAATAAAATTTAATACTTAAAGCTTTGCAGGCACCAGGCTAGCAAATTATTACTGTATATAATACATGTGGTCAAGACTAGGGATGCACCGGATATCCATATTCGGTTTCGGTGTCCGGTGATCCGGCCGAAAATGAAAATATTTGGTATTCGGATATTTGGAAATTTCAATGTTCTGGTTCCGAATATCCGGTTCGGAATTGTCCAAAATTTCGACAATACCAAATTGCCGAATTTTGCCTAATTTTTGTCTTTTAGAAAAGAAAAAAAACACAAAAATTAGGCAAAATTCGGTATTTGGTCGAAATTTAGTTGTATACAAATAATAATATTATAATTATAATTATAATTATTATAAATTTTATAAATTTTTTAAATTTTTTAAATTTTTTAAAATTCGGTTTTGAAATCCGGTGTAAATTCGGTGTTCGGGATTTTCAGATGAAATAATCTGGTATTCAACCGGTATTCGGAATTTTCAGTATCCGGAATCCAGTGATTTTTGGATCCGGTGCATCCCCAGTCAAGACCTTGACCAATTAAATTACACATCCTAAGTATAAGAAGGTCCATAACAACACAGTCTATTCATAAGTTATACAGCAGACTTTATAACTTTTACAAATCATTTACCAAACATTCTCTAATTTTGCAGACAATGTCCAAGATCCTTCGATGCACTTTCCAGATCCAGCACTTGCTTCTTCACCACCAACTGACATCTGCACATATCAACCACCATTATCACCCTCTTCTTCCAACAAGGTTCAGCTGATACACAGTCAATTGGTCAAATATACGCTCAAAAACACCATCCAGAACAGAAAGCACCACTGCAGCACAACATTACCTTATCTGATACCATCAAAGGAGAATTTCCATGGCAAAACATTGCTGCATTAACTCTATCAGCTCATCATCCAATGATTCTCACTATGGCAACACTTTGGTAAATAAAACAATACAATCTTTCATTTTTTTATTATTCATTTAAAAATGCAAAATTTTTTTTCTTGCAAAAATCTGTTCCAAGAAATGGAATGTAGGTCTTAACTGTTTGATATTACTTAAGGCACAGGGACTTCCTGTTGGGATAGATATTAAAGTTGTAAAAGTGTTGCACAAAAAATGAAAAGTACTTTTTTGATATGGTATCAGATCTATTTTCCTTTTTTTAAGTTTATCCAAAATTATTGTCATAACAATGGTGATAATGAAGTTTATATTTTTGTTAAAAAAATGGACTTTTATTGGGGGAGGAGTACATAGATAGTGAATGCATACCTTAGTTAATGAGATTCATTTTAACTGAAATATACTTAAATCATCCATTTTGTAGTAAAAAAACTGCATTTTGCATCAAAAAACTGCATTTTGCATCAAAAAACTGCATTTTGCAACTATAAACTGCTTTTTTGCAACTATAAACTGCTTTTTTGCAACTATAAACTGCATTTTCGCATTAAAAAGCTGCATATTTGCATTAAAAACTGCATTTTTGCATCAAAAAACTGCATTTTTGCACAAAAAAACTGCATTATTGCATCAAAAACTGCCCTTTTGCATCAATAAACTGCATTATTGCATCAATAAACTGCATTATTGCATCAATAAACTGCATTATTGCATCAATAAACTGCATTATTGCATCAATAAACTGCATTATTGCATCAATAAACTGCATTATTGCATCAAAAAACTGTCCTTTTGCATCAAAAAACTGCCCTTTTGCATCAAAAAACTGCCCTTTTGCATCAAAAAACTGCATTATTGCATCAAAAAACTGCATTTTTGCATCAATAAACTGCCTTTTTGCATCAATAAACTGCATTTTTACATGAAAAAACCTGCATTTCAAATGAAAAAAGTCCATTTTGCATATACAATGAGTGGAATTTGTCACTTTAAAAGAGTCTTGTCGTATTATTCACAATAATTGCATCTTTATATACAAAAAAGTGTGCATATGGATGCCCTGAGTCCACATCCAATTCTCTATTTGTATACACTTCACACTAATGTTAATTTAAAAGTTTGCCGTATATCGAAGGTTAACTTTGAAATTAAAATGTCAACGGTCATTACCTTGTCTGATACCAACTTGTTTACTTCGATTAATTTATTATGACCCCCTCATGATATATTGTTGCAGTTGTTGTTGTTGCACATAGATTAGCAATTCTAATAAAAGTGAAATTAAATTAAATTTATAACATAATTATTGTTGCATGAATAATTACATCATTTTTTCCATTATATTGCACTTTTTTATCAATTTTTTTTTCTGTAAATGATAAATTTTAAATCGCATGTTGCACCTTCAAGATAATGAATTTTAACAGTAAATTTACAAAATTTATGTCATTTTTTTTTTTTTAATGTTGTTTAAACAAAACAACAAATTGAGATCTGACAAGAAATAATTGTTTTTTTTAAAAAAAAAAAAATATCTACCATCTTGTTTTTTTATATATATAAAAACACACCTTGAAGAAATTGGTACAATTGCGTGAATTGAATTGAAATTGGATTGTAAAGGTATAAAAGCTCGTTATAATAAATGCAAAGTGGAACTCTGGGTTGGTGGGTTGGGGTGGTAATCAATTTTTTTTTTTTTTTTTTTTTTTTTAATTCAAGTTTCAACATCGGTTGAGCCATTTCGTGACTAGCATTATCAGCTAGTAATTAACAGTAGTCAAGCGTATATCAAAATCTGACATTAATGAAAACATAATTCTAACTCGTTTAACATTGATATAGGCTTAAAATGGGGAGGAAAAAAAGCTGATCACTAATCCTAATTTTTGTATTTAGATAAATCTGTTGAATTTTATATAACAAAAGGAAAAATGTGTCTAAATTCGGGTAGAAATTTGTTTAGTTATCAATAATTTGTTGAAATTTGTCAGAATTGGTCAAAATTTGGTCAAAATTTGGTCAAAAATTGGTCAAAATTTGGTCAAAAATTGGTCAAAATTTGGTCAAAAATTGGTCAAAATTTGGTCAAAATTTGGTCAAAATTTGGTCAAAATTTGGTCAAAATTTGGTCAAAATTTGGTCAAAATTTGGTCAAAATTTGGTCAAAATTTGGTCAAAATTTGGTCAAAATTTGGTCAAAATTTGGTCAAAAATTGGTCAAAAATTGGTCAAAATTGTAAAAAAATTAAAAAAAATCAACTAACAGTTATAGAAAATGATGAAAATTCATCATAATTGGTCAAAACTCATCCAAATTTGGGCAAAATTTTGTCCCAATTTTGTCCAAATTCATCAAAAATTTTTCATATATTTATTGAAAAATTTCTCGAATCTAAGATAATGTATTCATTCAAACAACTTGTAAGTAGCCCATTACATAAACTCACAGGAAGATCCTCAATACAGTCAATCTCCAACTTAAAACTACTTATCGTATACACTCGCGTATAAGTCGACCCCGACTTAAATCGGGTCAAAAAGCATATAAATCGACCCCCTAAATTTTATTTTTTATTTTATTATTATTTGGTTCGATTTATACAAGAGTCAATAGCCTTTTTAAGTATTAAAAAAATAAAATAAAAAATAACTAAAAAAATAAATAAAATAAAAGATTTGGTCCAAAAATCCTCAACTTATACGTGAGTATATACGGTATTTAAATCTTTAAACCAGACAGATATATAAATCTGTATTTAGTCCAAACAATTTTCTCACGAACTCATTCCCATCCATACAGTTAACGCCTGAAGATGAAGAAAAGCGAACGAAGCGCCGGGAACGCAACAAAATAGCCGCGACAAAATGCCGGATGAAGAAGAAAGAAAAAGCTCAAAACCTCGTTCAGGTAAAATGAACACATCTTTTCTCTTTTTTTTTTCTTCATCAAAAACCTTCATCATCATTATTTACTCAATTTTAAAAAAAAAAAAAAAAAAAATCCTGTCAAGGACGCCACAATGCCACAACTAGGTTAACAGGCTGCCATTTTCAGCTATTGTTAAACAAAAAAAAATAAAAACACTTTACGCTGTTGCACTACTGTACGAATGGGCATTCTTGCAGAACAGTATATTACTTATTTCAAGAATTGTAAAACTGTCAAACTTGATTTGTCAGCTTCTTCTAGAATTGTATTAATCTCGAAAATATTTTAACTTAAATTTAACAATATCTCGTTATTTGGTTCTCGTAATAAAATAAATCTCGTTCATGACATCGCAAACTGTGTAATAAAAAACAGAAATAATAAACTTAAAAATCAGGAATTTTTTTATTAAATTTTAAAAAAAAAATTCGAAATTCTCGTAGTTTTTAAGACCTCGTGAGTCAATAACTAGCAACAACATACAATAAGACAGTGAAAAGGAAAACAAATATTTGTTGTTGTTTTTGTTTTTTTTTAAATTGACAAGAATGAATGATGGGGAATGTGTAAAGACCTAGTTTGGAAGGGTTAAAGTCGTGCTCCGTGAAGTAAACCTTTGAAAAGACCTCGGTAATCATTCATTTTTATGTTTTTGCTTGGTTGCCCTCAGTGTGACAACAGATATTAATTTTAATTTTCGGATGTTGTTAATGAGATTAAGACTTTTTTTCCCCGTTGCTTAGAAATTGCCAGCACGTTTGGGTATAGAGGAAGAGGAAAGAAATAAATTCCATGTCACCTTTTTTTTAAGTCGACAAAGAGCATTTTTTTTGGATTGGAATGATTGTCAGAGAATCCAATACATATAATTAGCTATGCATCCCCGCAACACTGGAACAACACATCCAAACCTCATTGCAATAACTCGATCATTGCAGTGTGTGATGTGGTAGTGTTGTTACAACGGAGTTTGGCTGTCACCAGCCAACAACGGCACACTGACATGACAAAACAACGATCTTACCCCAAGTTCACCTTGTCGGAAACAATGCTTTTTGCCCTTCGATTCATTCGGAAGGCTCATTCGATTTCGGACAAGTGTGAATCAGGCACACTCATAGAAAAAAAGTCGCCATTTTACTCCATTTCTGGACTTATGCATTGTCCTGTGGCCAACTCCATAATCAGAGTAATGGTACTCCAAAATGAGAGTTTGGTGTGTGAAAAACTACATTTTTGAAGTAACAGTACTATGCAATGGAATATCAAAACTCTGAAATGGAAAATTAAAACTCTGAAATTGAAATATTATTACTCTTTTAAAAGTGAGAGTTGGCCATGGGACAAAATGGAGTAAAATGGAAACATTTTTTCTATTAAAGTACTCGGTACTGTAGATCTGCCTACCTTTAATCTTCCAAGTCAGGCCCAGGCACTAATTCATTCCTGTAGACATTGTTCGAAGTGGTAATTGGGGATCTGGCACTGTAAACACAAATACAATCGTTAATGTTTTTCTGTTTGCATTCAATTCTACTATAATTATGGGTTAATCAGATTGGATCTAAATTCGTTTTAAGCGACCTTAGATTTAATTCTTTATACATCTAGTTATAGTATAGAGATTTACACTGTACATCTCTATACACACCCATAAAAACAAGAAAATGTCTAAACAACATTCAGAAAATATTTTTTAATGTTAATAGAAATGTTGATTCGATATATTAATGCCATTTTTATGAACGATATAAAATATTTATACAACATTGTCACAACATTTGTTGTATAATCAATCATCTAAATTCAGCATTAGATGTTGATACATGAATGTTGCATATCAACAACCCATATTCAACGGTTTGATTGTTGTTTCAGAACGTTGATTTAACGGCTAACAAATGTTGTTTCTGAACCATCAACATTCAAAAATGTTAATTCAATATTAGGTTGTTTCATAGATACAGAGTCTTCAAATGCCTAGTCATTATAGTGCACGTACATATTCTAATAGCTTGATCAGTTGCTGAATTTATTTTAGTCTGGAGTTTCTGTTGCTTTTGAGATTACCGTACCGTATATACTCGCGTATAAGTCGAGGATTTTTGGACCAAATCTAGGCTTATTTTTCCAAATTCAACTTATACACGGCTCAAAGAAACAAACATTTTTTTTAGAATTTTACAAATCACGTCCATTCAACATGCAGGCCACCCCATAGGCTACCTATAGGGTGGCCTGAACGTTGAACAGACGGGATTTGTGAATACCGTATATGCTTGCGTATAAAGTCGAGGATTTTTGGACCAAATCCTGGTAATTTTCTTCCAATTCGACTTATACGCGGGTCAATGGTTTTTGACCCGTTTTAAGTTGGGGTCGACTTATACGCGAGTATATACGTTAGGTTAGATTAGGTTAGGTTTGGTTATTTAGGCAAACTGGAGGTGCCCGGCTTTCAGCCCAAACAAATTAACAAAGATGACATTGTTGGCAATTGTGCATTTACTGATTTATCTTTTTTAACTTGTGTTACAGGAAGCAGCAACCCAAGAAAATATCCATAAAAGTCTCATACAAGAAATTGAAGATCTAAAAGCCGAATGCAAAAGGCTTACAGCGACGCTCGATAACCACACCGGTCATTGCCAATTCCAGAACGAAATATCAGCAAATCAACATCAAGACTTCTACAATCCCCATAACACACTCACAGTGAATGTTAATTTCTCCACTGACTATCTCAATAAATCCAACTTCTGACCCTCCATCATGAGCCTTCAAATTACTTAAATTTTGAATCATCTTCTTCAACATCATCATCGCAACAAATCTCATGTGTACATCATTGTAAATTAATTGCAGAGTAATGTTGTCATTGAGATTCCTTCGGTTGGAATTTTCTGATTTTGTCAAAAGACAAATGTGTTTGTTTGATGTTGGGCCAAATTAATGCCAGTTAGTGAATCACCTCTCTTCATATAGTAGTGGACTACCCATGAGGCTATAAATAGATCAGTTTTGAATGCTTAACAACCCTTCTGTCCTTGCCATCAAAACTCCAATGACTAACATTATGTTAACATGCCAGAAATTTCACAAGGATCCGCTCGGTGTTTATCTTCATTGTGCATGTGCTGTGATTTTATATCAAGAACGTAGAAAAGATAGTCTTTACGCTATTACATTTGCTACAATGTATAAAAACACAGATAAATTTGACTGCATTGTTAATATATAAAACAAGACACAAGTTTGTTATTGTTAACAAAAAACAAGAAACATTGCTGTCATTGTTACTAAAAACCCAGAAATATTGGTTGGTTTCATTGTTAACAAAAAAACAAGTCTGGCATTGTTATTGATTTTTATCTATTGTTTTATCATGGTGTGACAATTCTAAAAATGACTAACAGTATTCTAATTTTCTTACGATATTCACTGCCGCTGGAAAAGCTTGTCTGTAAATTTAAAACAAGCCTCAATTCCATATTGCTTATTAAACTAGTCAGCTTCACCCTTCAATCCTTGGTTAATCTAACAATAGTCTAACTCTAATTGTTCATGGCATGAAAAATATTGAATAAAGAGAGGAATACATTTTGGCTTAATGCAATACAAAACATCTTGACTAATCAAACTATTTTTATCCCATAATTGGTTTCCTGAGGCATTATCTCTTGAGTTAAGTTAACAATGTAATCATTAGTTCACATTGGTGTTCACACCACAACGTAAGGCAAGATGGCTGCATTGTGGGTTTAAAATCCCAGACGTAAACTAGAGTTCCTACTTTAAAATTGATTTTGAAGTAGGAAGTAATGTAACTTAAGAAATTACGGCAACCAATGAGAAGACAGATGCTTCTCGCATGAAAAACGAGACGAAATGAGAAATTACGTGATTGGTCAGTTTACATTTTCTGTCTACGTTACTTTCCTTAAGTTACGTTACGTTCAACGTAAACTAACCATTAATTTTTAAAGAATTTGGTTTGCACACAACAGAAAGGTATTGTTATATATTATAATGGATTATTGGCTGTCTGTACTCTGATAAATTGCACAAAATCAAGATAACTTAAATTTGAATTATGGCATTATTGGTATTATGGCATTATGCATTCTGATACTAGGTGTCAAACATGACAGAAAAAAAACACTTGGTATTCCTAAATAAAAATGCATAGATGGAAATTTCAGCAAAATATGTTTTTTATGTGCAGAAAAAAATTATCTGCCAGATTATCTGACATTATCTATCTGACTAAAAGATGGTATGAATACCATTGTTAGGAATTGAATTCTGTGTATGGGAATTATTCATTTTAGATTATAGCAAATGCCAGTTTTATGTAAAAAAAAATAATATATANA
>JH431434.1:32805-67908 GCA_000239455.1 Strigamia maritima | reverse complement strand
AAAAAATTAAAAAAAAAAAAAAAAAAGAAAAAATTCATTGAAACTTTTCATTCAAAATCTTTTCTGCACTTAATCCTACGTGACCACCATCCCAATAGCCAATAATAAAAAAAATCCGTTAATTCCAAATAACATCCCCAGAATGCTAATCATCTCATAACCTTAAAAAGCGCTTAAGTTTTAAATAATAAAATAATAAAAAAAAACTCAAGGTACACCTCGATTCTTGAATCAAAAATCTCCCTTTAAAGCCAAATTTAACCAAATTAAATACACCACCTTCCCCTTAATGTTTCCGGCATTACAGATGCAAATAACCCTTTTAATACAATAAATTTCATTCACATTTTTTTTTACCGAGAAATTCCAACCAGATAAAATATTTCTCCGTTTCACTCCAGTCACAAATCAGCCAAGCCCTAACAACCATTATGGGGCCCATAATCAAAAACACGACATGGGCCTATCTTCCCAATACTTTTAATACGTCCAGTAGTTGCTGAGAACATTCAGTTCAATCCTAGATTAAGCCACTGCATGCCCAAGTATATGCCGAAACAAGATGAAACCGCGATTGGCTCATTAAATCCCTAAACCAGCCAAAAATATTCTTTTTTCTCTCGTAAATATACCTTTTCGTCCCTATTGGGTCTCCGTCCTCCCATTCGACCGGAAGCTTTTCTCGTTCCGATGGTTCTCGGTGGCGGCGAAGGTGATGAATACCATAAAGAATCTTCCTTTATGTTCTGATAGTTAGATGAGGTTGTTGAAGTGTTTGATGTGTTGGTAATGCTGTTGACAACAGGTGGAACAAATCCTGCTTGATGTTGATGATTGTTTGGAAGTGGCACGGATTGTAGTTCAATAAAAGTCTGTTCAATGTTCCTTAGAGTTGTTGGAGTTAATGTTGGAGTGGTTCTGGTAGGAATTCCTGTGGAAAATCCATCCAGAGTTGCAAACTGCAAAAAAAAAAAAACACAAGGAAATAAGTATAAAGTTGAAATAAGTCCACAGAATGACATTTTAGAAATGAAACAAGGAAGAAAGTACCTTTTTTCCCTTTATGTCAAGGAAAAACCATTTTTTTTCAAACAAACAAGTTCCCATTTATAAAAAATTGTTTTGTTTACTATTATATTATATATATATATATATATATATATATATATATATATATATACATACAATAACTTGCTTAAAAAGTGATTTCATCATTGTGTCTGCCTATGCCATACTCACAGTATAACTATTTTGTAGTTTGTCCAAATTTTTGATTGTCTAATGCTTAGTTCACAGTGAACATGACGTAACGTAACGTAATTTTCAAAAATTTAACGTAACTTAAGGAAAGTAACACATGATTTTGTTCGCTCTGTTTGTAGACAGTAAATGTAAATCGACCAATCACGCAATTTCTCGTTTTATCCCGTTTGTAATAGGACATTAGTTGCCATAATTTCTTAAGTTACGTTACTTCTTACTTCAAAATCGATTTTGAAGTAGGAAGTTGAGTGTGAACTAAGCATAATGGTTAGTTCACATTGAGCGTAATGTGATGTAACAAAAAATTGACGTCACTTAAGGAAAGTAACGTATTGTTTTGTTCACTCTGTATGTAGAAAGTAAATGTAAACCGACCATCACGCAATTTCTCATTCCATCTCGTTTTTCATGCGAGAAGCAGGCGTCTTCTCATTGGTTGCCGTAATTTCTTAAGTTACGTTACTTCCTACTTCAAAATCAATCTTGAAATAGGAACTTAAGTTTACGTCTTTGATTTTAAACCCAAATGCATCGCGCAGCCATCTTGTTTTACGTTACAGAGTGGTGTGAACTAACCCAACCCAAATCTACACTAACCTAACCTACTGAAAAAGTAATGCCGTAAATAATAAATCCACTTTCAGAGATGTCGAACTTTTCGACTTCTTAGACAAATAGACATGTATGACCATAGTAGCCGCTTACGTCGGTAAACCTTATTTTCTCTCTCTCTCTCTCTCTCTTAGACAAATATGACCTAAATTACATTAAACCCGCCTGACTAAAAAAACATTTAAGAAAATCAGAGATTTGATAATAAGATATTTACTACAATTTTATACGTTCATGTTTTTTGGTTTTTAAAATGTTTGTGAAGTATTTGATTTGTATTTTTTCCATTCAAAAAGTCAATTAGCACTTCAAGTTTTGCCATAAATCATTTTTTTTTCATGTCAAACACTCAAATTAAATAGTATCAATTAATTGCATACAGGAAATGAGAAACAAATTCATTTCTATTCCCCCTCTCTTTCATATTTCTTGCCCTGTATAATCCCAATTTAAGTTACCAGCATGATAATTTATTTTAGTCTACCCTAGAAATAAAAAATTTAAACTGATAACAACCAACTTAGAATGACACAGCTGTTTCAAGTCCCAAATGTATGAAGGAAAAAAATTCATAAAAAAAAAGGTTGGGCTTGTTTTTGATTTTTAAGTAAGCCCCATGTTATTTTTTTCAAAAAATGTAAGCTATGTAGTCAAAATTTATGCTAATATAGTCACAATAACCTTAAATTTATGCTGACCTAGTCAAAATAGCCTAAAATTTAGGCTAGTATAGTCACATTATGCTAACCTAGTCAAAATAGCCTTCAATTTATGCTAACCTAGTCAAAATAGCTTAGATTTTTGCTAACCTAGTCAAAATAACCTTAAATTTATGCTAACCTAGTCAAAATAGCCTTAAATTTATGCTAATATAGTCACAATAACCTTAATTTTATACTAACCTGGTCAAAATAGCCTTAAATTTATGCTAACTTAGTCAAAATAGCTTACATTTTTGCTAATTTAGCCAAAATAGCTTAGATTTATGCTAATCTAGTCAAAATAGCTTGGATTTATGCTAATCTAATCAAAATAGCTTGGACTTATGCTAATCTAGTCAAAATAGCTTAGATTTATGCTAAATAATCTTAATTTTATGCAAAACAGCTATAATTATATGCTTATTTAGCTAAAACAGCCATAATTAAATGCTTATTTAGCTAAAGCAGCTATAATTATGCTTATTTAGTCAAAATAGTCCAAATTAACATTAAAAATTCAAAAACTTAAAAATTATTCTCATATAAAACAGACCCAGTTTATATTTTTATATATATATATATATGCATTTAGATAGACCTACTGTAATTAACAATTTCTAAAATGCACCCCTCTTATTACAATTGCAGCTGTTCAAAAGTATCAATTTTCATTGTCTCCAACCTCAATTAATGTACACTTTCATCAGCGTGGGAAAACTCAACTATTCCTACACATTTCCATACAAATATCCCCTTTTCTTCTTCTTGTTTTACCTTGACTACAATATACACCTTGAACTCCCCACAACAACCTTCAAAGCACAAATTTTTTAATTTTTTGATTTTTTTTTTTTTCTCTTTAAGAATTAAAAATTTTGAGTTCTAAAAACAGTTAACCTTGAAATCAAAGTTAGGCCTATTATTTAAGCCTACACTTGTAAATCCCTTGAATTAAAAAGTCAACTGTCCCATAACTAAAATTAACCCTACTTTTTTTTTTCTTTTTCTTTTTGCATCCAATTAAATGAAAATCTTGCCAATAACTAACTGTCAGTTTACCAAAAAACAATATTATTGTGTCTAAAAATATTTAAAAAAGAAAAAAAATTAATAAATTAAATAGTAAAAAATTAAATAAAAATGTCATAAAGCAACAAACAGACCTTGAAATAAGTCATAAAAAAAACAATTCAGTGCCATACAACTGTCATAGAAAACAAAAGGCTATTGGGAACACCATGTGTGCAATTCAAAATATAGAATATTAGATGCAAAAACCGAGAAAGCAACCAAAAAAACAATAAAATAACCACCTAAACACTCCCAAAACACCATAAAAAACATCAAAAAATACTAGAATTCACCAAAAACCCTTAAATACTATAAAAAAAACACTAAAAAAACACCAAAAGATACTATAAAAAACACAAAAAAACAGAAAACACCAAAAAACACTAAATACTACCAAAAAAACACCAAAATCATTAACCTAAAATAACCAAATCAAAAAACCACCCATAAAACACCAAAATAACTAAAATCTCTGTCCTAAACACCCCAAAACAATAAAAAAAAAAAAAGCACAAAAAACCATAAAAAAACACCAAAAAATAACCAAATCAAAAAACACCCATAAAACACCAAAATCATTAACCAAAAAATAACCAAATCAAAAAACCACCCATAAAACACCAAAATCATTAACCAAAAATAACCAAATCAAAAAACCACCCATAAAACACCAAAATCATTAACCAAAAACAACCAAATCCAAAAAAATCACCCATAAAACACCAAAATAACCCTAATCCAACCCTAATTTCCACCCCCAAAAAAATTCAAAAAACCAACAAAACACAACAAAACAAACCCACCCAAATGTCCAATTTCCATCAAATCACAAAATGGGTGTATGCGTGTATATATACACATCATATATCATGTATCTTTCCTTCTTCTCCAAACTAGGCCTAAGTCCCGAGTCCCGACCCGGGCCTAACGATTCTCAACCACAGCCCACGAACCGATCGGAACCGCGTGATCAAAAAACTGAACTCACCGTAGTTGGCGTTACGACTTCGCCGTTTGCCATCGAAGACAAAATATCGGCCACAGTTAATCGAGAATCCGAATGGCTGCTGTCGGACGAGTTTGAACACGAATTATTACTGCTGTTGCTGCTGCTGCCACAACTCCGCGAATTCATCGCACACCCACGTAAGCACTTTGTGATGAACCACGTTTTGTCAACGGGCGCTGTTTGGCGAATCGGTTTCGCGGTAGAAAAATATATCGCGATTCACGGTTTGGGCACACGTTGTTGTAAAATCTACTACAACCTTACGACGATGAGTCATGTGTGTCTTTTACAAGTTGGAAAAGCCCTACAGCTTTTATACAAAAAGGATGACATCATCGCTAGGAATAGAAGACCACCTCATTATGTGCGGGTCATGTGATAGATGACGTATTGTGGTTTGCTACGAAATTCACGTCATCTATAGAGTTTAAAAGCGAAGTTTCTGAGAAACTTTATACGCATATCGCCTTTTATTGAAACCGAGAAAGCGTTGAATTTAATGGGAAATTATAAATATAAAATTCGTGTTAAGGTTTCGGTTTAGGGGAAATTTACGGATAAAAATAGTATAAACGTGTAAAAATATGTAAAAATGTGTAAAAATGTGTAAAATTCTGTAAAAATGTGTAAAAATCTGTAAAAATGTGTAAAATTCTATAAAAATGTGTAAAATTCTGTAAAAATGTGTACAATTCTGTAAAAATGTGTACAATTCTGTAAAAATGTGTACAATTCTGTAAAAATGTGTAAAAAGATTTCGATTTGTGTGGAATTTCATGTAATTTGTATTTTTCAAACGGATAAAAATAGTAAAAATGTGTAAAAATGTGTAAAAATGTATAAAAATGTGTAAAAATATATTAAAAATGTGTAAAAATGTATAAAAATGTGTAAAAAAATTTCGGTTTGTATGGAATTTCATGTAATTTGCATTTTTTTAACGGATAAAAATAGTAAAAATGTGTGAAAATGTGTAAAAAGGTTTCGATTTGTGTGGAATTTCATATAATTTCCATTTTTAACGAATAAAAATAGTAAAAAAAGTGTAATTAGTCATTTTATTGCATCGAGGGATTACTAGTGATTTTTTTTTAGCCCTAAATCGAAAATTATGTCGCCAGGAGGGCGCCTAGCCATCCGCTTCCCCCGTCCCACACCTAAGTCGAGCGTGTGGCGCCCCAATTTGACGCTTGGAGTCGCGGCGCCAGTTTCCGAGCAGACGGCGAGGCATTCGACACAAATGACTGCACATATCGATTTATTCCCCCCTTGTACACAAACAAAATTTCTTCTTTTGTATGTGTGTGAATAAAATAAAATAAAAACCGATCGATTTTTAACCCCAAGTCGCTGCCAGTCGCGCCGTAGTTGCAGATATTTTTTATTTTCCTAGCGACGAATTTCGAAAATTTCGCCATATTTTGGAATTTCACGTTTTCTCGGTTAATTTTTGTGGTTAATTGCCATGTGGCATCGATTCCACGAAGTACTCGATTAAATGAGATCAAACAAATGTGTTGGCATTAATTATCTGTTTTTAATAGGGATCATTGATCTGAAATGAATGGTTCGTCAGATGTCATAAACCAGAATCTGTACGGATGGATGGAGAGCGCGATGGAAAGATTAGAAATCCTTCCTTGACCGTGCCATCTTGTGACGCATCGGCAAATCTGATTTTTTTATAAACTAAAATTAAGTGGGGTACCACAATTGGGGTATAATACCCCTTGATAAGCAGTGAAAGCGTGCTGGATCCATAACCTGTTAGGATTTTGACATTTAAGCATTCGAAAATGAAAACCAATCTGGTTTTAGCCGTTTTAGCCTGGTTTTAAAGCAATTTTCGAATGACCTGGTTTTATATTTGTTTTTAACTAAATTCTAGCTTGAAGTTGCCTGGGGGTTTTAGATAAACCATGTCAAAATCAAAATCAAAATCAAAAATTATATTCCATGAGAATCCAGCTAAAAAATAGTAAAATTTGTGAAAAATAATGACAAACCATTTTGACGGACGGCAGCAAACATCGTGGCCGACGTAGGTGCATGTTGCGCGGTCACGATGTTCGCTGATGTCCGTCCAAATAGTTTGTCAT
The DNA here is from genome assembly GCA_000239455.1 of Strigamia maritima. Classification (NCBI taxonomy): domain Eukaryota; kingdom Metazoa; phylum Arthropoda; class Chilopoda; order Geophilomorpha; family Linotaeniidae; genus Strigamia; species Strigamia maritima. The sequence goes on along the minus strand of JH431434.1, from coordinate 61,153 downwards.
TACTTTTCCCAACTTTTACCTATTTTTATGCCGATTTCCCATGGAATCGTTAGGAAGATGTTAAATGATGTGTCCCCACTTACAAAATCTGCAGGTTTTATTTGCAAAGACCTCAGCGTGGAGTCGAGAAACACCATGCTTGATCCAAGATGGCTGCTACAGAATGGTGCTAAAACCCTTATAACCAATAACCAGGTTTAAAATGAGCAACTGAAGATCATTTTGGTTTAAGCAGTTTTTAAGATCTAAAACCACCACCAGGCTAAAACCAACTTTTCTAAACTCTATCCAACAATTCGTGCACGAAACTGAAAAGTAAACATTTTGCATTGTACCGAAATGATATATTGCGATATCTTATTTTAATCCTCTAGTTGAGCTGAGTCAAAAAATCATTGTTTCGTAGCCAAAAAATGTGCTCAACAATACAAAAACCCAAATGTAAAAAATTTTTTAAAAATATTTTACGAGCATTTTCGTTTGTTAACAATGGCACGCACATTTTTGGACTAAAAAACAATGATTTTTCGACTCAGCTTAACTAGAGAGTTAAAATAAGATACCACAATATATACTTTCAATACAATGCATTTGGCCGTCAACAAGTGGAAAAGTGTCGGCAGTCGAGGTAATTTCCTTTTATTTTTTTTTATTTTAAATAATAAAATTTTTTTTTAAAAAAAAAAAACGTTTAATATACTGTATAAATATAAAAAATGTGGTAGCAGATTCGCTTTCTGCGAGCAGTTACTATTAGCAAATTCTTGGTGCTCTCTCTTGCATGTGGAATTCCAATGGCATTAAATCATAAATCGCACGTTTGACATGTGATAAGAGAGAAGAAAAAAAAATTGATTTACAAATATAATACGCTCGTTAATGTGATTGCCTCATTATCGATGGGTTATTAAGTACGGTTAAAAAAGATAAAAATTATTTTTTCAACTGTTTATGGAATTTTTTAGAATGCTTTGTTAATTGTTTACTGATTAAAATGTTTTTTTTTTTACTGTTTAAAATGTTTTTTTTTACTGTTTAAAATGTTTTTTTACTGTTTAAAATGTTTTTTTACTGTTTAAAATGTTTTTTTACTGTTTAAAATGTTTTTTTACTGTTTAAAATGTTTTTTTACTGTTTAAAATGTTTTTTACTGTTTAAAATGTTTTTTTACTGTTTAAAATGTTTTTTTACTGTTTAAAATGTTTTTTTACTGTTTAAAATGTTTTTTACTGTTTAAAATGTTTTTTACTGTTTAAAATGCCTTTTCAGTTTTTACTGTTTTACTGTTTACTGTTTTTACTGTTAAAATGTCTGTTTTATTATTTACAATATCGTTTTGCTGTTTAAAATCACAGTTTTGCTGTTTAAAATCAGTTTTGCTGTTTAAAATCACAATTTTGCTGTTTAAAATCACAATTTTGCTGTTTAAAATCACAATTTTGCTGTTTAAAATCACAATTTTGCTGTTTAAAATCAGTTTTGCTATTTAAAATCACAGATTTGTTGTTTAAAACGTCGTTCTACTGTTTAAAATAACGTTTCAATTGTACAAAACATCATTTTTAATTGTTTAAAACATTATTTGAGTGTTTAAAACATTATTTGAGTGTTTAAAACATTATTTGAGTGTTTAAAACATTATTTGAGTGTTTAAAACATTATTTGAGTGTTTAAAACATTATTTGAGTGTTTAAAACATTATTTGAGTGTTTAAAACATTATTTGAGTTGGGTGTTTAAAACATTATTTGAGTGTTTAAAACATTATTTGAGTGTTTAAAACATTATCTGAATGTTTAAAACATCTTGTTATACTTTTTATATTTTATTTATGTGTTTAGACAATTTAAATAAAAAAATAAAAAATAAATAAATAAAAAAAATCGACTATCTATAACACGATATACAACCATTGTTGTCTCTGTTTACCCGGATTTAAAAAAAAAAGAAAAGAAACAATCTAATCCAAAAACAAACAAACAAACGAAAATCCCACAACCATCATCACCAATGAACCAAAATCAATCACCAGCTGAAATTCTTTCATAGAACCAACACAAGGCCACAATTGTACATCAAACCCATAACAAAGGCCAAAACAAAACAATAGACCCAAAAACAGATGCCCATTATTCATCATTTCCTCGAGTGGACTTAAAACGATGTACGGATTGCATGCGTTCTACAAGGATGGGGCTCCGCGAAAAAAGCCTTCTTCCTGGAACTCGAGTGGCGCGAAACGAGTTCGCCGTGCGAGCTCATTTCCCAACTGCCACCATTCCCATATTTGGGCATAAACCTAAACCGCTTATGCGCACGCGCACAACGTCGTCTGCTTCAGACAGATCGCAAATCAGTTAATAAATGACGTAAATGTCACATTTTTACGTATTTAACATGATTAAACGTTATCGTAACGTGACAACACGTCTTATTTATCATTTTTCAAGCGTCCCAATATAAATAAATTATTTTTTTTTAAAAAAAGAAAAAACTTACCATTGATTCAGAGTCCATTTCATTCTCGAGAAAATGGCGGCGCGGTCTCATCGAAGCCGTTAAAAAAACGTTTAATAGTAAATACTGAAAGGAGAAGTTGTTGAAACGACTTGTAAGTGTACTGGGTACCGTCTATACGACGAAGAAGCACGTGCTTTGTAGTTAAGCACGTGGCCGGATGCCGTGTGACCCACCCAATCACGTGGGAGTTACTAGTGCTTGGGCGTTGTTCTGTGGTGATGATGACCTCATGCTTAGTAACAGCATAAACTCAAAGGGATATCCCTCAGACCTTGAACTGTGACCCGGTTGGATCGGATAATCGGGATAATCGCGATTATCGGGAAAATTAATGATTTTTTGAAAATTATCGGGAATTTATCGAGGTTATTTTGTGTGAATAAATTGATTGTTTTTACTTTTTAGTGTCAATAACATTTTGGTTTTTTCGTTTTTTCGTTGTTTTGTCCTCAATAGGACGTTGCACCAGGTTTTACATTTTGTCTGCTCTCATCCAGGAAAAGGAAATAAATAATTGCATTTTAAACCGGATGTTTCTTATGTGGAAAAATTTAAGGTGTGTTTTACATAGCTATTTTGTTAATTTTTTTTTTTTTTTTTTGGTTTTGGGTATTTGTTGGACTTTAGTAAGGGTGACGAAGGTCGGGTTTGATATGAATGAAATTGAACTTTGATCCTCTGTTTGGTTCATCATGATTTAAGTTACCTTGCATCATGGGATTGGGAATGTGGGTCGATGGTGAAGAATGGAAGAATTCGCAGGGTTGGGTATTAAAGGTGTGGGCGATTAAAAAAATTAGTTTTTATTTTTACTTAAAAAAAAAATTGTTGTAGCAAAAATACTGAATAAAATACTCAATGTAAATCATTTTGTAAGCAAACAACTCAATTTTTAGCTAATATAGTCAAAATGAAGTTGAATTACTCAATTTTTTGCTAAATTTCTCAATTCAGCTTGATTAAAATTTTTATCTAATACTCAATTTTTATTTTAAATACTTTTGTGGCTAAAATACCTCATATTTGGCTAAAATACCTCATATTTGGCTAAAATACCTCATATTTGGCTAAAATACCTCATATTTGGCTAAAATACCTCATATTTGGCTAAAATACCTCATATTTGGCTAAAATACCTCATATTTGGCTAAAATACCTCATATTTGGCTAAAAATACCTCATATTTGGCTAAAAATACCTCATATTTGGCTAAAATACCTCATATTTGGCTAAAATACCTCATATTTGGCTAAAATACCTCATATTTGGCTAAAATACCTCATATTGGCTAAAATACCTCATATTTGGCTAAAATACCTCATATTTGGCTAAAATACCTCATATTTGGCTAAAATACCTCATATTTGGCTAAAATACCTCATATTTGGCTAAAATACCTCATATTTGGCTAAAATACCTAATTTTTGACTAAAATACTTAAGTTTTGGCTTAAAAACATTATTTTTGGCTAAAATACATACATTTCAGCTAAAATTCCTCATTTTAGGCTAAAATACTCAAATACTCAATTATTTTACTAAACTACCATATTTTATTTTTAACATCACTAAAATACTTATTATTTCAACCCAAAATCACTCAATTTGAAGAGAATTTTGAAATTGAAGCCCTCAAACATTAATATGCCACCATGTTCCCCAAAAAATACAAAACACCATTTCAAAATTATTAGTTTCGTAATAATCAAAAAAAAAAAATCTAAACCGATTAAATATTTTTTTTTTATCCATTAAACTGCATACAATTAAATAACTTAAGAAAAAACAATGATACCAGGTGAAATTGACGTAAATAACAATATTATTTGACTTATATGTGACTTATATATGATATATATGAGGAAATTTACACAATTTAAACACTAAAACAATAAGAAGAAAAAAAATTTCAATTCATAACATTGAATCAACTATGAGTCATCAATTTAAAAAAAAAAAAAAAAAAAATAATAATAATAATAATTTTATAAATTTTGAAAATCTAATTTCCAAAAAACAAAAAAAAAATTTAAAATAAAAGAAAATAAAAAATAAATTTCTTTTAATTCTATCGAATCAAATCGATTTTCAAATTTCTCAAGTCGTCTCAACCAACAATTCATAATTTTTATCAATGTCACTGAATTCTTCATTCACTTTCTTCGCCCACAAATTAATTTTCTGTTCCTAAAAAAAAAAAAAAAATATTATTATAATAATTAATATTCATAAAAAAAACCAAAAAATCAAAATCGACTAAATATTCACATTTTTCTGATTTCTCCCTTTTTTTTCGATGCAACTTCGACATTTCGCAATTCATTTATCCGTTTCAACTCCTGGAACCGTTTTCCCGCCGATGTATCCTGATCGTACGATTTGATATTATCCTTCAAATAATATTTCGGATTCTCCATATTATGTTCGATAAAATCATCCGGACATTTTCTAATCGGCGAAAACTCGACTTTTCGAATTGCTTTCTTCTTCATCCTGCGTTTTGGCAACGATTTTAAACGCTTTTGCCGTTTCGCCGGCACGAAATCGTCATCCGACGATGATAATTCATCGATTTTATCCAACTTCAACTTCGATTTCACTTTTTTAATCGCAATTTTCTTCTTTAAATTCTGAGATATCGTCGTTTTGGGCGTCGATGAACGTTTTACCGGCGAATTATCCAATTCTTCGCTCTCCTCGAGCTGAGAATTATCCGAAAAAAGAGTATAATCGAAGGATTTCGATTTTTCATTCGTTCGGAGTGGTATTGGCGATACTTGAGGCGAATTATCCAATTCTTCGCTATCTTCGAGCTCCGAATTTGAACTATAATTGTAAATATTCAATTTAGGTCCTGCTCGACTGAATTTCGGTGTTATTTGAGGTGAACAAATCAAAATATCGGGTGTCTGTCGTGTTCTCAATGTGTTTCGGCCACTTGTCGATGGTAAATTTATTCGACTTCTGAATGGTTTTCGATTTTCATTTATTTCCGTTTCATTTTCTTCAGTTAGAGTTTCGAATAAATAATCTCTCCGGGTTTTTCGGTATGATTTTGGTGATTGACTGTCCGGAATCGTGCGAATATCGTTATTTGTTGATTCTGCGTCGTCGCTGTCATCGAATAATGTCTGAAATTTCAAGTTTTCGGTTAATTTTGGTGTTAAAAGTGTGAAAAAAATGATTCTTACGTATCCCTTAGACATTTTGTAGGCTTTACATCATTTCCTGAAAAGATTGAAATTGTTTATTAAAACTTTTAATCGGAAGATTCACGAGATTTTGACAATGGCGCCCAAAATAGCCGCCATTTTTACTGCGCATGTCCTATGCACATTAGATTAGATTTTAATTTTTGATTAAAACTTTTTTTAATTTTAAAATTTTATAATTTGATAATGTAGTTTTATATGTTTAATAACATAATTACTAATTAATAATAAATACTAATAACTAAAAATAATTATTAACTATAAAAAAATGATTATGTATGTTCTAGTTGAAATAATTGTCACTAGAGCGTGCCACATTAAAGATGGAAGTCAAGAATAAAAACAAACATGTAATTGTATACAAATAAATATACGAAATCCATGTCATACGAAGGAATGAATCGTTATTCAGTACTAGGTTGGATCGGTGAAGGTTCTCAGGGAATTGTTTTGAAAGGAAAAGATTTACAAGTATAAAAATATCAAAAAATTTGCAAATTTAATTCGAAATTTCAACATTTTAATTTTATTTTTTTTTTTTTAGAATGGAGATATCGTCGCATTAAAAAGAATTACACTCAAGAAAGTAACGGATGGCATACCACTCAATTTACTACGAGAAATCAAAGCCTTACAAATGATTGATTCGGATTATGTAAATGATTTAATGGGTATATAAAGTCTACTTTACGGTTCACTTTTTCATGTCTTAGCCTAACGCTTGCGTTGGCTGACCTCACTTTACTAGGTAAAGTGGACTGGAAATTGAAATTAAAAGCGAATTTTTAATGCGTTTCTGACAAAAACGGATTGCAGATTTGGAATTCACAAAACATAAAACTACGCCTTGGAGGAAAGTTTTATCAAAATTGGCAACATGCTCCTAAAGTAGACTTTAACCGGATGATTGGATCAATTTAAATTAGGGAATTACCGAATATTCAGTAGATATTCGGTATTCGACCGAATATTGGGCCGAATTTAAGTAAAAATGCATTTTTAGGTGTAATAAGGCCACTAAATATGCATTTTTAGGTGTAATAATGCCACAAAACTAGTGATGTACCGCATATATGGTAGACATTCGGTATTCGGCCAATTTATTATTCGGTAAAACTTCGGTATTCAGCCATTTCATTATTCGGTGAAAATTCGGTATTTGGTATTTGGTGAATTTGCTTTCGGCGAATTTGCTATTCGGTATTCGGTGAATCCCTAATTTAAATGATTTTTTTTTTCGATTTTACAATTAAAAATCATTTATTTATCTATTTCAGATTGTTAAACTGTTAGAAGTATTTTCGTACGGCGCAGGATTCGTTCTAGTCTTCGAATTCATGCAGTCGGATTTAGCCGAAGTTCTGCGCGATTTCGAAGTTACGTTAAACTCTGGTCACGTGAAGAGTTACATGCAGATGTTACTGAAAGGAGTCGCGCATTGCCATTCATTGGGAGTTATTCATCGAGTAAAATTTTAAAATTTTAAAATTAATTTTTAATTTTTGTAAAAAAAACATTTATGTTTTAGGATTTGAAGCCGGCGAATCTACTTATAAGTTCGAACGGGATGTTAAAAATTGCTGATTTTGGATTGGCGAGATTGTATACTAAAGATGAAATCAGACCATATAGTCACCGTGTTGCTACGAGGTGGATTTTTTTTGGAAAATTTTGAATAAATTAAGTAAATTTTTGGTTTATTTTAGGTGGTACCGCGCACCGGAGTTGTTGTATGGCGCTAATATTTATAATGAAGGAATGGATTTGTGGGCTGTTGGATGCATTTTTGGAGAAATGTTGAATTATTCGCCAGTTTTTCCAGTAAAAATTTGAATTTTTTCTAAACTCTTTTTACCCCAAGGTTGGGTAAAATGTCATTGGGTGAGAAGTGCATCGTGTCGAAAGTATATATTACGGCATCTCATTTTCAATTTTCATCCACTCGCCAGCCGAGTCGAAAAATCATTATTGGTGAACGAAACTCCTATTGGATAATGGCCTATGCATTGTACTGAAAGTATATATTGTGGCATCTTATTTTAATCTTCTAGTTGAGCTGAGTCGAAAAATCATTGTTTTTTAGTCCAAAAATATGCGTGCCATTGTTAACAAACGAAAATGGTTGTAAAATATTTTAAAAAATTCTTTACATTTGGGTTTTTGTATTGTTGCGCACATTTTTGGCTACGAAACAATGATTTTTCGACTCAGCTCGACTAGAGGATTAAAATAAGATACCACAATATATACTTTCAGTACAATGCAAAAAAGTTAGCTTCGTGCACGAATTGTTGGATAGAGTTTAGGTGCGCTCAATTTCAATTGGTATAATTCGTTTCTCCTGATTATGTTGTTTTTCTTGTTTATGAGATGGCGGAAATGACTCTCATGAACGGTTTATAGTGAATCAAAATAATCAAAGACAGAGGGCGTTTTTTTTTGGTTTATAGCAAGCATTTCCGCCATCTCATAAACAAGAAATAGCCTAATCAAGAGAATGGGTTATACCGATTGAAATTGAACGCACCTAATGTTTTTTAATGATATTGTACTGAACTACTAAACAAGTGATTCTCTACAACTTTCTAATTGGAAATTTTTGTCTAATCTCAACGGTTTTTTTAAGATACAGAGAGAAAGTCATTGCTGCAATCATTTAATGATTGTTTTGATATCACCATTGAAAAGCGCATCAAGCAATTACTACAGTATTAGCCTGCATTGGCCGACAGTGTCGGGTAAAGTGAGGTCGAGCAGAGTGTCGAATATTCTGAATTTTTTAGTGTCGGAAAAAGTGAACGAAGAAAAAACACAGGATTTTCACGTTTTCCAACATGTCGGAAAAAGTGAAACTTGAGCAGCAACTCAAATCTGCTCGACGTCACTTTATCCAACATGTCGGCCATTGCAGGGTAATACGGAACCATATAACCCTGCATTAGCACCTATGGGCTTACATCTGCATATGAGCCCACGTGCGTATTTAAGCTCAGGGCTAAAAATCGACCCGCTTGACTTTTTTCGGAGGTCAAAAATGGTGGTTTTTTCGATTATAAGCCTATTAAAACCCATTACAACCAATGGGCTTATATGCGGATATAAGCCCACGTGCGTATTTAAGCTCAGGGCTAAAAATCGACCCACTTGACTTTTTTCGGAGGTCAAAAATGGGGGTTTTTCGATAATAAGCCCATGGGTGCTAATGCGGGGTTTTACGATCTTGATATTCAACTGCATTAGCAGAATTTTGATATCTGTTTTACTTTTCTTGTTATTTGGGATGGTTCAGACTTTTGGACTACCCTGTATATACTTTTGATACAATACACTTCTCAGTCAATGACAGTTTCTTTGGGGTAAAAGGAGAATAGTTAACTGACTAACGAATCAAAAAATATTAAAATAATTTTTATTTATTTATTTATTTTTTTTTAGGGTGAAAATGATATCAACCAATTATCAGTTGTTTTACAATTCCTAGGAACACCGACTGAAGAATCGTGGCCTGTAAAAATATAAACAATTGATTGTAGTACCGTATTACCTCGGAAAGAACGGCATGCCGGATAATGGCGAATCCGACCAGGGTGCCGGAAAATTCGAATACAAAAAAGTCCAAAATAGTCGCGTCGTATAAATTCGCGTATACATTCGCGTATACGTCGTGTATACTTTCGCGTATACATACGCGCATTGTATTTAAGCTTTTGCACTAATCACGCTGACACAATGACACTCGTAACAATCGATATCATAAAACTGGTAAATGTGTAACGTGACTTGTTTCGTAATATATATGTTTTGGCGCTGATTCGATTTTTAAGGCATGATTCGATTTTTCCGGCAAGCCGTAAAAATGACCAGATGTCCGGTTTTCGAAATCTGGTCAAACTCGGTTTTTCCGGCATGCCGTTCTTTCCGAGGGAATACGGTACATCATTACATGGGTTTTTTTTTTTTATGTACTTAGGGAATGACACAACTTCCGGATTATAATAAAATCGAATTTCCTAAACAAAAAGCCGTTCCGTTCGAGGAAATTTTTCAAACTGCTTGTTCTGAAGCCATTGATCTTCTTAAGAAATTTTTGGTTTACGCATCTAACACACGAATACCCGCTGAAAAAGTGAAAATTAAAATTAAAAATTATTAATTTAACCTTCATACAGCCTTGCTGGGTCAATTTTTACCCAGCTTTGATTTTATTTTACCCGATCGTTTGAAGGTTAATGAATATTTAATGAATTAAATTAATATTTTTCTTTTTTAGGCATTGGTGCATCCATATTTTTTTGTTAAGCCACTAGCTGTACCCCCGTCTCAGCTGCCGCGACCAGTTCGAAGGCCGAGGACGACGCATCCAGGACCACTTGGTGATTTTGATGTGTTGAGGCCGTTGGAGATTGATCTTGTTTCGCCGATATTAGTGGAAGAATCAGCACGTAGAGACTGAAAAAATATATGTTAATTTAGTTTATTTATTGTTTGTTTAAATGGTTTCACAAAATTTCATGAAATATTTGTGTTATTTATGGGAAGAATGAAGAAAAGTTGTGATAAATTTTTATAGAGAGAATTCAACTTGGGTGTGAACCGTCCAATCATGCTCGGCTGTCGATTTGAAATTGGCCAATTACATGCGCTCCTTATCGGAAAGAGCATTTTTTTGCCTGGAAAGAGTTGAGTTCGTCCAAAATGGCGGACACTGACACCATAACCCGGTGGGGATCAAAATAAATACCGTAGATCGTGAGGTTGGCAAGTTCCAGTACGTACCTGTCAACCGAATGTTGTGCGAATGTTGTGGAAAAAGTTTAAAAAGTTGGTTATCGCACAACATTCACACGTTAAATTCTCTTCCTAAATACCCCTCGTAGTGATTTTTGCTTGGCAAAAAAATTTGTGGTTTAAAAAATTTCCGGCAATAATTCCACATGTGGTATTTACCTCTGAGAATTTGTGGAAGAAATGAAGTATAAAAAATGAAGAAATGTATAAAAAATGAAGAAGAAATTTTATTTTAAAAATGAAGAAGAAATTTTATTTTAAAAATGAAGAAGAAATTTTATTTTAAAAATGAAGAAGAAATTTTATTTTAAAAATGAAGAAGAAATTTTATTTTAAAAATGAAGAAGAAATTTTATTTTAAAAATGAAGAAGAAATTTTATTTTAAAAAGTGTAGAAATTTATTTAAAATGTTGGAACTTTGTGCAAAGTGATGAATTTGTGCAGTGATGGGAATTTGTTCAAAGTGATGAAAATTTGTGCAAAATATGATGAAAATTTGTGCAAAATATGATGAAAATTTGTGCAAAATATGATGAAAATTTGTGCAAAATATGATGAAAATTTGTGCAAAATATGATGAAAATTTGTGCAAAATATGATGAAAATTTGTGCAAAATATGATGAAAATTTGTGCAAAATATGATGAAAATTTGTGCAAAATATGATAAAAATTTGTGCAAAATGATGAAAATCTGTGAAAAATGATGAAAACCTGTGAAAAATGATGAAAATCTGTTTTAAAAAAATGATGAAATCAATGAAAATTTTATTATTATAAAATTAATAACATATACTTTTAATGATAAGCATTAACATTAATACCACAGAATTTTATTTGCGTTTTTCACTTTATTATTTCCATACAGTATCAATTTTCAGGATTTGAAATTGTATTACCACACTTTAATTACACCAACCAATGCGTGATTCATTAATTCCATCTACACACAGCATGAAACTATCCTTTGTGCTATTATTTTCACTGACGAAATCGATTATTGCTCAACGGTCAACCGATAACTGCTTGTTTTCATACGTGGGCGATGGATTCTGCGATCCCCCATGCAACAAAGTCGAAGACAAATGGGACGGTGGCGACTGTTGTGCACAAACATGCAAGAACACCACGGAGGAATTAAAATGCGGCAAATGGGGATACCAATGCGTGGAAAAAGAAGTTCCGAAATGGTTCCGCGACAAATTTCGTCTTTGTTTTAAGTAATTTCAATTTATTGATTCTTTAATGTTCTCATCACATCCGTACTTGGTGTTAAACAAATAGCCCAGACTCCATCGGAGCCCGGATCGGGACTTGAATCCAGATCTTCCAATTCAGTCTCAGATTCTGTTGGAGTTCCAGTTTTTAGCTTAATGGTAGAGCACTCAACCGGCAATTGGGGGGATCTGGGTTCAAGTCCCGGCCTGGGCCCCAATGGAGTGTGGGTTGTTTGTTTTTCACCAAGTACGGATGTGATGAGAACATTAAAGCCATTGATTTCCAATCTTATTTTCTTTGCATGTTTTATTCAAAAATTGCTACTTTATTCATATTCATATTGTGAGGCTAGTAAACTAAACTATGTAGTTAAGGTCTAGAATGTGGATTTTTGAGCTTCAACTGGATTTTTTTGTCTCGAAAATACTTTTTTTGGCCTAATGATGAGCTTTTTTGGTATAAAATATGTAATTTTGGTCTGAAGTGTGCAATTTTGGTCAAAAGTACATATGCAATTTTTGGTCTGTGGTCTAAAATAAAGCAATGTTCGATAAAAATATGCAATTTTTATCTATGGTCTAAAATAAGCAATTTTGGTCTATGATCTAAAATGCAACTTTAGTCTATAGTCTAAGATATGCAATTTGGGTCTAAAACATACAATTTTGGTTCTAAAATATGCAATTTTGGTTCTAAAATATGCAATTTTGGTTCTAAAATATGCAATTTTGGTTCTAAAATATGCAATTTTGGTCTAAATCATGCAATTTTGGTTCTAAAATATGCAATTTTGGTCTAAAACAAGCAATTTTGGTCTAAAACATGCAATTTTGGTCTAAAACATGCAATTTTGGTCTAAAACATGCAATTTTGGTCTAAAACATGCAATTTTGGTCTAAAACATGCAATTTTGGTCTAAAATAAGCAGTGTTATAGACTAAAATATATAATTTTGGTCTAAAATGGTCAATTTTGGTCTTACAAATGCATTTATATACCTATGGTATCTAAAGCAAGTGCATTATATAACTGCCTCACTCATCCTCACCCCTTGACTGCCCTCTTTCGCACCTTTATTCTATTTTACTCACATTTTCCCCCCTCAAACATTAAATCTAATTTAGATCATCTCCAGAAGGTCGAGCAGATCCAGACCAGTGCGGCGGACGATCATTCCCCCACAAAGTATGCGCCGGCCTCGGTGACTACACGCAAGAATACATGGACAACACCGACAATCGCCCTGGCGGTTGCCACATGCGTTGGGGCCTCGAAACAACCGACCCCTTCTTCGATTACCCAATATGGTTCCGAGATTTAGCCATCTGTTTCTATTGGCGCCAAAAACCAGGCGGCGAAACCGTCTGCAGAGGCTCCACTCAGAAATCATGCGTTAAAGTCGGCGAATATACCCCGGATTACATCGACGATTCCGACGACCGCGTGGGGCCCACCGCGGCCAACGGTTGCATGCTGACGTGGAAACTCGAGGTGCCCAATTCGGCCGACGAATGGGCTCAGAAGTTGATGCTTTGTTTGAAGATCGAATCAACTGAATCAATGGGAAATTCGAAATTGCAGTGCAGTAATGAAAATAAAAGCCGGTACTGCGCATTGGTTAATAGATGGATGATGCCTTACAGTGATGGGACTGATCATAAACATGGTGGTTGTAAATTGCAATGGGGGGTTGTTTACACATAAAGTAACTTGACTTCTATTGGCTGAGAAGTGCATTGTACTGAAAGTATGTATTGTGGGTGCTCATTTTAATCCTCTCGTCGAGCTGAGTCGAAAAATCATTGTTTCATAGTCGAAAAATGTGCGTGGTTTTGGGTATTAGGACATTTAATCGGGCGTTATTTAATTCGGCGTCACTTAACTGGGGCCAAATAACCGGATAGATGTTTCACCGGTACGACAATTAACTGTACAACTGTCAAAGTAACGGGCAGACGAATAACCGGATGAAAATTAACCGGCGAAAATTAAATGCTATTGTTAACAAACAAACAAAGCCATAATAGATATTTTGCGTTTTTGTATTGTTGGGCACATTTCTGGGCTACGAAACAATGATTCTTCAATGACTCAGCTCGACGAGGGGATTAAAATGAAAATTGCCATAATATATACTTTAAGAACAATGCGACTAACTTCTAGTTTTTGTTAAATAGAATTTAAACTCTATCCAACAATTTGTGCACGAAACTGAGAAGTGACCTTTTTTGCATTGTACCGAAAGTATATATTGTGGTATCTTATTTTAATCCTCTGGTCGAGCTGAGTTGAAAAATCATTGTTTCGTAGCCAAGAAATGTGCGCAACAATACAAAAACCCAAATGTAAATAATTTTTTAAAATATTTTACAAGCGTTTTCATTTGTTAACAATGGCATGCACATTTTTGGACTACGAAGCAATGATTTTTCTACTCGGCTCGACTAGAGGATTAAAATAAGATATCACAATATGTACTTTTAGTACAATGCATAGGCCTTTAACAAATGGAAATTTCCTAGACAAATAGTTAAATAGAGTTTAGTTAAGTTGTTTATTTACTAAGCTTTATTCTGTAATAATATTTTTAATTCAAGTCCAAATGTACCCTGAGAATAAATTATGACTTTGATAATTCTATCCAATGCTGGTTTCTTGATCTTTAGACACCAATCAATGTGCAACTTTTTTAATGGATTCGACACTTCAAGGGTAAAAGTAAAAGGTAAATGAGTGAGATTTGCTCGGTACGTATACGTATTCAATTCTAAATTCTCAATAAACAAATTATCGTATAAATCTGGGCAAATATACTGGCTCATGGTACTTTTGACCAGGGGTAGTATATTAAAAATTGAAATAAAAACCTATTTTTCTTTAGATTTTATAATAATAATAATAATAAAAATAAAAATAAAAATAAAAATAAAAATTCAATTTTCATCAGATCTTACAAAGACAGAATTATTTCCTAGCCAAAACAATTTAACTAACCAATTGTATCGATTACAGATACAAATAATTAATAAATGTATGTAAAAATACATCATTTCAATATTTTTCTGCAACAGTAGTTATATTTTCTTCCAGAACTGCATGGAGGTCGAATGGAATTTGAAATTCTAATGGATAACAACCATGATAACAACAACAAACTCCACCAGAAGCGCCCTGTTACCATGAGTGCTTGAATTTAAGTTGACGTCACAAATCACGTGACCTAAATCGTAGCTCCGTCCAGTCAGCATACCATGTTTCTTTCTACTATATGCATGTACTGGCTTGCCTTGTTTGTCACACAATGCATCATGGTCAAGCAAGCATAGATCGACATCACCAGTTCTGATTGTTAACAAAATAAACATCAGCTTAAATTTGACCAAACCTGAGAACAAAAACTCTATCTAACAATTCGTGCACGAAGCTCCCATTAGTTAATTGCATACGCATTGTACTGAAAGTATACATTGTGGTAGCTTATTTTAAACCTCTAGTTGAGCCGAGGTGAAAAATGTGGCATATTATTAACTTGTAATTACTATCAATAAACATTATTTAATTTATTTGGCTCGTATAGTGGAATTTTATTCTTAATTGTTTAAGACTAACGGTTCTCCGCGTGCGCGATGGATTCGAACACGGAACAAAAGACAATTGTAATTTGGATGAAGACACTTTTATTAAAATAAACTAAATCTAACAGAAATTGGCAAATACACAATCAATCAATTCAATTCCTCTTACTGTAGATTCTCGGCATTCAACCATTTGAATGGAGCGCGCAAATTATCGAATGTAGTCGGGGGCTTAAATTGGCTTCTCTCGCTCGCATCGCATGTTTTGTCGGCTGACACGCGATGGCCGTCAACAATAGCGATAACACTAAGGGCGGACTCACGGATGGATCAGGAATGGCCACGGGTTTGGGCAAGTTCGCGCTTTTATAACCTACTGACCGGAAGTCGTCGTAATTCGGACGTTACGGTCCGATAGTGACATTTTAGTGGCGCCGCCTAGCGTGAATGTGGCGAATCTATGCCACAAACATCACTAGGCGGGTTCGAAAATGATTTTGCACTGAACGACCAGTGCAACTGATAGTGTAAATGTCAAGTTGCACGACTGACTTTTCGAGTTAAAATGTTGCTTATGCATTTATACTGGAATTTACACTGGAATTTACACTAGAATTTACACATAATTCACACAAATATGGCTGCCGTAATAAACAAACAAGCTGTACGGAGCAGTTATTTTTCAGCAAGCACATCATTCTTGCCTGCTTTTCTTTTACAAGAAAAGTAACATTAGATATTAACAATTAGTAACAAATAGTAACAATGGTAACAATTTTGAGAATCATGCACATTGTTACTACTTACATTCGAAGCGAGGATTCAAGATGGCGGCAAATAAAACACTTTAAACGTCAAATTTCGTTGCACGTGCATTTGCACGACGAAAATGGGTCGTTTCCATTTAACACGGTTGCACGACGTTTACACGAATTAATTCGTGTAAACAACGTGAAAATTAAAATTTAAACGAGTGTAAACGTGGTTACACTCGTTTAAATGACTTTTCGAACCCGCCTATTGTTTCGTAGTCCAAAAATGTGCGTGCCATTGTTAACAAACGAAAACGCTTGTAAAATATTTTAAAAAATTCTTTACATTTGGGTTTTTGTATTGTTGCGCACATTTTTTGGCTCCGAAACAATGATTTTTCAACTCAGCTCGACTAGAGGATTAAAATAAGATACCACAATATATACTTTCAGTATAATGCAAATAAGTTCACTTCTCAGTTTCGTGCACGAATTGTTGGATAATCAAATCGCCACAAATTTGCCAAAATTGCAGCTGAAGCCAAGGACTACAATCTAAGATTGTAGTCCTTGCTGAAGCGGAGGGAAAATGACGTCAAAATTTGACGAATATTGTTGTTATTTCATTCAGTGCGCATGCGCAAATTAAATCATATTTACGAAATAATATACGAAATCTTTTGTGTATTTCGTTACGAAATTAATAAAACGAAAAAATTAAAACGAAATCATATTAAAATTTCGTTTTTTTTTATAATTCCGTATTTTAATTTTTTCATACGAAAAATCGCAAAGTCTCTAATAAAAAACATGTAGGCCATTTTTAAAAAATGGTTATAATTATTCAGCTATGTAATATCCTGATGTCGTAAACCCTTTAAGGTCATAAATTTTACAATCTATAAAAATCTTTTAGACTACTTTGATTTCAGGATTGAAATTAAGTATTTACAATTTAGTTATATAATACCTACCACTCAAGAGCTATATTTTTTGAACGTTATGGTCATAAATTTTACAATCTATAAAAATCTTTTAGACTACTTTGATTTCAGGATTGAAATTAAATATTTACAATTTAGTTATATAATACCTATACCACTCAAGAGCTATATTTTTTGAACGTTATGGCTATTTGGCTCAGCACGAAACTACAATTTTTGTTATTATTTTTATTTACAATTTTGATTATTGCGCAGCGATACGAATACTACTGCCAGTATTCATACGTTGGCGATGGCTTATGTGATACGCAGTGCAACAACGAAGAAAACAGATGGGACGGTGGCGACTGTTGTCCACAAACGTGCCGAAACTCGAAATCCTACCAATGTGGCAATGCGGGATATCAATGCGTCGAGAAGGAAGTCCCGGAATGGTTTCGGAAGAAAGTTCAATTCTGTTTTAAGTACGTATTTTAAATTTATTACACAGTTTGCGATTTCTCGTACGAGATCTTTTTCATTACGAGATATTGTTTAAAATCTTGTCACATGTATTCTCGTTTTAAATATCTCGGTCGAGATTTTTCAAAAATCTCGTTTCAAATTGGCGTGTATACGACTTGATTTGCGCTTGCGCACTGCATACAATACAACAATTGTCGTGATATTCTGCCGCCATTTTCTTTCCGCTTCGGCTGCAATGTTGGCAAATTTGTGTCGATTTCAATATCTCAGGTTAGTTTTTTTATCAGTCAAACACTGTATTATCAGGAATGAATGAATGTCTAGTCTAATGGTTGACTACCAAGTGTTTATTTAAAATCCATATATACATCTCTGACCAATTACAACGTAAGTCTGTATGGAAGTCGTACATACGGACATGACAACACATCTTCCTCTTTAGCTTAATGCTTAAAGCTGAGCTATTTATAACAAATAACACAAACACCTTGCACAAACCACAAGCCCAATACTTAGGCTTAATTTGTGACAAGGTGTCTAGTTCTGCTAAAAAGTGTTGTCGCCGATTTATGTGTCGTCTCAGAAAGAATGGCATGCTAGAAAAACCAAGTTTGACCAGATTTCTGGACATCTGGTCATTTTTAAGGCATGCCGTAAAAATCGAATCGATGCAAAACGTACAATTTGTGAAATCGTTTATTGTAAAAACTTTGAAAATATCCGCATTAATAGACGGTTTGCGCTTTCACGAACGTAAATTTTTTTAATTACGAATGTTATATAAATACGAGATTTTAAAAATTAATCTCGTATTTAATTTAACATTCGTAGTATGAATATTCAAGATTTATTTTTCAATTCGTTTGTATATAAGTTGATATACGAATGCACTACACATGCGCAGTGTGCATCAAAATTCGCACATGCGCATTGTTCTGCAATTTGAAGCGAACGAGGCATCCATCTTTTCATCGACTCGTTATTTTAGGTAGGTTTTTAGTCATCTAGGTTAGAAATTTGTTTGCAACTAACTATTTTTTATATAAACATGGCATTAGACACACATAATTTATACATTTTCTGAATAAAGCCATGTTTCTGGTGTATTTGTTTATTTCGTTCTCGTTCGTGTTTAATTGTTTCTGCAAGCGCAATCTGAAACAATGATTTTAATTACGAGACACGAGATAATTAATAAAAATGAGTTTATTTCATTTTTATTAATTTATTTCACGTTCGTAATAAAATCTCGTTCGTGAAAGCGCAAACCGTCTAATATATATTATATATATTAAGGCAAACATAGTAATATAATAGCATAATATATATATATTAGTGAAATGAAATAGCAAGCTTAAATATACTGCTCGTATGTACACGCGAAAGTATACGCGTTTCGTGACAAATCGCAAACACACGATACGACATTTTAAATCCCGTTTTCAGTGTCGTACGAGAAATCGCAAACTGTCTGTTATTTCTGTACGCGCGTAATGAGTTGGCGTAATTAAAAAGCATTATACAATTTGATGGACTGGGAAAAAGCAGAAATGATTCTAGAAGAAAACGATAAAACAGAAAGAGAAATTTTAGAAGCTTATTTCATTAAGGAAAAGGAAAAATTAATGGTACTTTTATGAATGGTAATGTTGGAGTGAAGGGAGCTGAATGAATGACAGAAGTTCTTGAAGAAAACGCAAAGAAGAAAACGTTTTTAGGACGTTTTTCTAGTCATGTACAACATACAACACGTTGTACATTCACTATTTCTTTTATATATAAGGAGAGGATTTGTTTATTAATAAAGTGTATAGGTAGCTGATGATGTTGTAGTGATACAACGAAAGGCCTTCTACTATATTTTATCTGACGTGTCTGTATAATTGTCTTTATTTGTTTATTTAATATTCAATCTTTATTAGAATTTGAATTTATATATAGATCGTATCCAGAAGAGAAAGCGGATGCAGCCCAATGCACTGGTGGTAGTAGCTCGTTTCCTGGCAAATCTTGCGCCGCGCCTGGTTCCTATACGACCGTGTATTTAGATGCTACGGACAATCGTCCTGGCGGTTGCCACATGAGTTGGGGAATAGAAACAAACGATAATTCTTTTGCGTATCCATCATGGTTTCGAGATGTGGCCTTTTGTTTTTATTGGGAGAAAAAAGACGGAAATCCAGATGGATGTCGTGGTTCTAACCAACATAGTTGCGTTAAAGTAGGACAATATACTCCTGATTTTATTGACACTTCGGACCAAAGAGAGAATACCAAAAAACACGGTTGTATGTTGTCTTGGGAAATTCAAGTACCTGAATCGGCTGATGATTGGGCAAAAAGGTTGATGATTTGTTTCAAGTTTGAAGATCTTTACCCCTCAATAGATGTTAATGCAAAGCAGTGCAGTAATTCTAACATAAGTCGTTTTTGCGCAGTTGCTAATAGACGGACATTGATGTACCACGATGGGACTCAACCATTTGACAAAAACCCTAAGGGATGTAAAATGGCATGGGGTATTCTTTATTCTGGTTTTAATAAGATGTGATTTGTAAAATAAATAATAACAATAATAATAATAATTATAAAAAATATGAGTTGTTGTCAAATTTAATTTTTGTACTTTACCTAAAGTCTGTTTAGCTATAACTTTGGAGTAACTCGGATTGGTCGGTCGACTGATTGCTGGAAAGTATTCATACACTAAGTCACATGTCTGTCAGTAACCAATGAAAGTAAAGATCACTGCGATATTTTTGAATAAACCGCGCGAAACCGCCATCTTGAATCAAAACTGCTATCTTGAATAAATAGATGACCTGGTCAAACATTTGACGGCTGGTTTTAACTGGTTTAGAACTACTTTGTTATGGGTAACACCATTTAACGGTTAGTTGTTACGACCAATCCGAGTTACTCCAAAGTTATAGGTAAACAGACTTTAGTGTATTGCGATTATTTATTAAAGGGTTTACGACATCACAGATTTTATTGGTCTATTGGAAACGTCACTGCTTTCCTGGCTGTTTCATTGTTGTCAGCCGTTTTTATTGTGGATACCTTCTGTGACGTAACGAATCTCGTGCACTGTCGAATCGGTCTTTCTTTTCTCTCACGTTTTTTCTGCTGCTTGTTTTGTTGATATCATATGTAAATTTCGGCATAAAATTTTTTTTAGAAATTTTTGTAGAATACTTTTAGGGGTTTTGAAACATGCTTGATCCAATGGACCAATAAAACTTGTGATGTCGTAAACCCTTTAATATTAGTTGTTGTCGTTTCCTTACTTACGACTTCCGTGCCTGTTCATATCATGGTTTTATTTGGAAGAATGGGCAATGTCAAAAAAATTGGTCACATGATCTTTGTCCTTGAAGTGTCTCTTTAAGGTTATCACAATGCACCTTGAAGAGATGCTTCAAGGTTTTTCAAAATCGACACACCTTAATTGTAGAGCATGGTCTAATTGGTCTAAAAACTGTTTAATGCTATCTTGGAAACTGTGCATTGTAGCCACAACCCTCCACTTGAAAAATTGTAGAGCATGGTCTAATGGTCTAAAACATATTTCAATGAAAATTCAACTTGTGTTTCAACCGGCCAATCACGCACAGCCGTCAATTTGAAATTGGCCAATCACATGCGCGCCTTATCAGAAAGAGCAGGTTGTTGCCTGGAAAAAGTTCGTGTTCCCTGAAAAGAGTTCGAGTTTGTCCAAAATGGCGGACACTAACACCGTTATCCCAATGGGGATTAAAATAAGTCTTGAAGTTGGCAAGTGCCAGTACGTACCTGCCATTTGTGCGAATGTTGTGCGAAAGTTGTGCGAAAGTTGTGCAAACATATTTAAAATGGTATTTAAGTGGGTCTAGGACAACTGGGCGAAGGTCAATTCGGCGTAGTCAATTTGGCGAGGTCAATTTGGCGAAGACAATTCGGCGAAGACAATTCGGCGAATAGGTCAATTCGGCGAATGTCCACTGGCCGAAGGTCAATTCGACGAATGGTCAATTTGGCAAATTTAAAAAAAAATATATATATAATAATAAACTGCAATTGCAGGAAAGTTAGGAAACCAACCAAGCAAGAAAATCTAAGTGGATCTCACTGCATTTTCAAAATTTCCCAGTTCACACGTGGCACAACTGCAGCGGAAATTGTGAGTCGCGTATGCCCCGCAGACTCAAAACCGAAAAAGTTTGGAAAATGTCAATGTGAAGAACCCCAACAACCAATGAGATTTTTTTGGTCATTGTGAGTCATTACTCGAGTTATTCAGATTACCCATGAACACTTTTGTGCAGAGGACATCTATAGCCAGCATTTGCACGTCTGCTCTTTTTTAAGGGTTTGTATAGTTGGGAGATTTCTGCATCTTGCAACCACTGTACAGTACATTCACAGCAGAACATAATCATGTATTTTTCATACACAACTTTTTCAGTTTGCAATTAACTAAACAAAATTGGGGCATTTTCTTGAAGCTATTTATTTCATCACCGCTCTTACATTTAAAAAGTTTATTTGCGTTTATTTAAATACACTCCAATGGCATTTAAAACAATTTTTTCCAACCTCTAAGCTAAAAATTTTTGCTACTAGTTTATATATATATATGTATATACATATATTGATAAAAGGCCTTGGAGCTGATTTTTTTAAACTTAATAACTTATAAATGTAGTCGAAACGATATCTTAGGCTGCATACAAATTTTTTTTTAAATTCGCCAAATTACTCGCCAATTTGCTCGCCCAATTGACCATTCGCCGAATTGACCTTCGCCCAGTTGTCCGGATCCCTATTTAAGTTGGTTATCGTTTACATTCGCACAACATTCACACGTTAAATTCTCTTTCTAAATACCTCTCGTGATGGAATTAATTGCAGGAAATTTTTTGAACCACTCATTCACAACTTTAGCATTGAGTTTATATAAAGTCTATTTACCTATAAGTTTGGAGTAACTCGGATTGGTCAGTGGACTAATCGCAGGAAAGTATTCATACCCTCACATGTCTGTCAGTAACCAATGAAAGTAAAGGTCATTTTTGAATAAAACGCGCAAAACAGCCATCTTGAAGAAATAGATGGCCCGATCCATGATTACTTTTATTCATGCCCCGGTCGAACCGTGCAAAACCGCCATCTTGAATAAATAGATGGCCCGGTTTAACCGCGTGTAACCTCCATCTTGGATAAATAAATGGCCCGGTCGAACATTTGACGACCGGTCTTGACCGGTTTAGAACTACTTTGTTATGCGCAACACCATTTAACAGTTAATTGCCACGACCAATCCGAGTTACTCCAAACTTATAGGTAAATAGACTTTGGTGAAATGACTTTAAAATAAAATATCATAATGCGCAAACGCATACATATGTATGTATACGCGTATATGCGACTATGTTGTGACTATTTTTGACTCGAATTATCCCACATGCTGGAAAATTCGAATTTTCCGGCTATTATCCGGCATGTCGTTCTTTCCGAGGAAATACGGTATAGAATACCTCATGTCGTAAACCCTAAGATCGAATTTTCTAATTACTTTTTTTTTACAATCAGAAGGTTTATAATTAATAGTTTTCTTTTTGTTATAAAGCTATTAAATATATTTTACAATCTATAAAAATCTTTTAGATACTACTTTTGTTTCAGGATTAAAATTAGATATTTGCAATTTAATTATATAGTACCTACCACACAAGGGCTATTTTTTGAATGTCATGTCTATTTAGCTCAGCATGAAACAACAATTTATGCTATTATTTTTATTTGCAACATTGATTATTGCTCAGCGAATCAACGACGTCTGCCAGTATTCATACGTTGGCGATGGCTTATGTGATATTCAGTGCAACAACGAAGAAAACAGATGGGACGGTGGCGACTGTTGTCCACAAACGTGCAATTCCAATAAATGTGGCAATTCTGGATATCAATGCATCGAGAAAGACGTTCCAGAATGGTTTCGGAAGAAAGTTCAATTGTGTTTTAAGTACGTATCTTAAATTTATTATTTCTGTACGCGATGAGTTGGCGTTTGAGTTGATATTCGCAGATCGAGGCTCACGACAACACAAAGCAACCATTTTCAAATTCCAGTTCACTTTACCAATGTCCTAGTCTCACGGTTGTGGCGGACTGAGCTCACTTTGCTAGGTAAAGTGGACTAGAAATTGAAATTGGAGCACTTCATGTTTTACCAAGAGTTATTTGCATCTGTTGGAGGCGCACCATTCAATAATCGCTCAAAACGGTGCACCTCTAGCGGTTGCAAAAATCAACTCAGGCGCCAACTCACCTCGAGTACAGTATCTATAATGCTGGGCGCAGACATGCAGTGATTTTGCATCGCCTAGCGTTTTCGCCTCACGATTTGCGATAGAAATCGCTTCTGCTACAGCAGACTAATACTGGGCGCAGACATGCAGCTATTCGCGTCGCCTAGCGATTTTGCCCCGCGATTCGCGACAGTCTATCGCCTCTGCTACAGCAGACTTGGCGCGAATCTAATGTTCCAAAAATATTTGTTGCTGTGACAAATATTTTGGAACAATTGTTGAAAAAAACAAACAAAATGGAGCAATTAGAACATGTGATGCAATACTCGCATCCCATTGGATGCGATTTGCATCGCCTGTGAAAAAGTACACAGTGGCTGTACTTTTTTCAAAAGTACATTCTTTGATTGCGCGACGGAAGTGACGTTTTCTGCGCATGCGCAGAGCCATCCGCGATTCGAATGCTATGCGAATCACTGCATGTCTGCGCCCAGCATTAAGGCGAATCAAAAAGCTATTGTTTCAAAATATTTGTTTTTATGACATCTTAACTAAGCAATTTACTTAGTACTGACATCATATCAACAAATATTTTGGAAAAATTGTTGATAAAAAACAAACAAAATGGAGCAGTTAGAACACGTGATGAAATACTCAATTTGCATCACCTGGCGAAAAAGTACACGGTGGCTGAATGTTTTCTTGAGATACGGAAGTGACGTTTTGTGCGCATGCGCAGAGCCAACAGCGATGGGAACGCGATGCGAATTGCTGCATGTCTGCGTCCAGCATTACACTTTGCGTATAACTCATTACCGGTACCTGCATTCAAAAATTGTATTTTGTGTTTTAAATTTTATCATTGAAAAAAGTGTCAAGAAATTGTGTTTATACTCATTGGTTGAACGATAGTAGTATATATTATGAAATCTCATTTTAATCCTCTTGTCAAGCCGAGTCGTAAAATCATTGTTCCGTAGCCAAAAAAATAGAAAAACGCAGTACAAATAAAATAAAAATAAAAATTATAGCGAAGGTAGTCTTTGTCAAGTAAGAGACTTAGCTATTATCTTTTCCAGTGACGTTAGTGTGATTGGGTTGAATGATCTTGGCTATTAGTTTAGCCACAACAGTACAGACGATGCCACTATCAATATAAAAATGTTAATCTGTTCCTTCTTGACCCGAAAGTACGTCTTTGACATGACATCTTGTCACCACTGACGGCCATCGTGTTGTCAGCCGAAAAAACATGCGGTGCGTTGAGGAAAGCCGAACCAATTAATCGATCCGATTTTATCGATAATACGAAGAATGCGAAATTTGATTGTAAACGTTGGTGACGGCAGGACAATAATTGATATTAAATTGTCAAGTGTAGTACTAGTGTAAAAATGCATTTTTATTTACCAGAAATGCCATTTCTTGCACTCATTTTTCAACAATCGCGCGACAAAAATCGCATGCTTGTTCATTTTCATGCAAGCTAGACTTGCAAAGGTGCGCTTTTGTTGGCACGATTCTGTTTCTTGTGCGTTTCTTGTCAAATCTAGCTTTGCTCACAAAATTGCGCCATGTGACAACCTGGACCAACTGTTTGTGGCATTTGAACAGGTTCCACCCACAATTGCAAATGGCGCTAATTTTTTTTCCCCACCTGAATTTTCAATCTTGATTAATCAATGCCATCCACATCTAAAAAAGCCAAAAAATAATAAATTCAGCAATATTTGATGCTAAACATTTCACACTAATGAATATTTCATGAGATGTCAACTGATTTTTACAAAATTTTTGAAAGCGAGAAGTGGCCCTTTTTGCTCTAATGAAAATGCTGAAGCCAGAGCTTGATTTTTAGAGTGGCGCGATTGTTGGCGCTTTTTCCCTCTGCCGCGCAATTTGAACTTGTACCTAGCAGCGGTACACAGCTTCTCAATTTGTGGATTATAAAGGTTTGGTCTGGATAGATGAGTAGCAGACAGGAAAATGCCTAAAAATTGCTTTCAAACTGTGCTCTATGGGATTGTTCCAACCTGAGCGTTAACACAGTTGATGTGAAGATCTTGTTCTGTTGATATACATAAATGAGAGAATCCCAAACAGTGTTTCTGCTCCAAGCACTAAGCCTAACTCACTTATGCTAAGTAAACTTGCTGGGAAAGTCCCTGGTTTAGTTTGCACACAAATATACTAAGCACTCAGTTAGGCTGTTATATGCGCTACTAATAACATCATAATATAAATTCTCAAGCAGAAATAACTCACAACAACTCAGGATAGTATTATACTTGGACATCAGCTGTTTATCATGCTGCCATCTTGGCATGCTCTAAAATCAGAGTGTAAAAGGTGGAATGACAATAGTGCGAGCCAGCGCCATCTATTGCCAATGGTAAAAACTGATGCACTTAAAATTACATCAAAACTTGCTAATCAAATCACAAAACACAAAACAAGTGAAAAATAAATGATACAAAATACTTATACAATTTGAACAACAAAACTTATTTTTATAATAAACTCAAAGAAAAATAAATAAATGTGATGGAATTTACCATGTTGCATCAACAATCACCCCCATAAATTCAAACCCATTTATTATCAAAAACAAGAACTATGTTAATCAAAAATATTTGCACAAAGATCTTCCAATCTAGTGCCACCCAGCCACTTTGTGAATATGTCTGCAACATTCCATTCCGTCGGTATCTTGGACAGAGAGAATAATCCTTCTTAATAGTATTCTCGAATGATGGCATAGTTCACACGAATATGCTTCGACCGGGTCTTCTCTACGTCATTCCTGGTAAACTGGATCGAAGCCAACGAATCCGAATGGAAAACAGGTCGGTTGACACAGTTCAACAACGGAATCTTCTCGAAGATGTTGGACAGCCAGTAAGAGCTCAATAAGACGTCAACTGTCGCCACAAATTCTGCTTCCATAATAGAAGCAGCAACGGTTTCTCTGCTTTGAGCAGCCCCATCCGACTGCAATGCCACCGACATAAATCAGATGACCTCCGAAACTCCTGCACGTCTAGATGTTTAGATGTTAAATCACCATTCTGAAACAACAATCAAACAGTTGAATGTAGGTTGTGATATGCAACAATCATTAAATGTTGTATCAACATCTAATGCTGAATTACTAGTAGATGGCCGATGATACAACAAATGTTGCATTAAAAGTTGTGTCAATGTTGTATAAATAATTCGTGCACGAAACTCCCATTGGTTAATGGCCTTTGCATTGTACTGAAAGTATATATTGTGATATCTTATTTTAATCCTTTAGTTGAGCTAAGTAGAAAAATCATTGTTTCGTAGTCCAAAAATGTGCGTGCCATTGTTAACAAACGAAAACGCTTATAAAATATTTTAAAAAATTATTTACATTTGGGTTTTTGTATTGTTGCGCATATTTTTTGTCTACGAAACAATGATTTTTTGACTCGGCTCGACTAGAGGATTAAAATAAGATACTACAATATATACTTTCAGTACAATGCATAAAAGTTCACTTTTCAGTTTCGGGCACGAATTGTTGTATGTAGTATGTTGTATGTTGTATGTTGTATGTTGTATGTTAGTATGTACCTACTAACACTTTGTGAAATAATCTAGATCCTCTGGAAATAGAGAAATCTGCGGCGGGAATAATTTTCCTGACAAAGTGTGTGCAGCACCTGGGAGCTACACACAAGCGTATTTGGACAACACGGACAATCGTTCTGGAGGTTGCCACATGACCTGGGGACTGGAAACGACTGATCCTTCCTACCCATATCCACCATGGTTCCGGGATTTGAGCCTTTGTTTTCATTGGGAACCCAAACCTGGTGCTAATAAACTATGCCACGGTAATACCCGGAATAAATGTGTTAAAGTAGGAGAATATACTCCGGATTATATAGACTATTCGGACGATCGCATGGGTCGCAATGAAGCCAAAACACACAAAACAACGTGTGTTTTGTCTTGGAAAATCCAGGTGCCCGAAAATGCTGACTCCTGGGCTAAAACCTTGATGTTTTGTGTTAAGTTTGAAGGCAGCATATATTATTATGGGAATAATGAGAAAATGCAATGTAGTTATCACGATAAAAGCCGTTATTGTGCAATGGCCAATAAATGGACACAGATGTTCCATGATGTAACTAACCAAACCCCTGGTGGCTGCAAAATGCAATGGAGTATTGGTTTCACTTAAATCAAATTTGTAGATGAATAATAATAATAAAAATTATTTGATGCACATATTGGTTTTTATTTTTATGTTTACATGGATTATTATTTTGTTATATCGCTTTTACGCAGATAAACTATTTAAAACCGATGTAGAGAATTGAGGATTCATTTTAGCATTCGATTTCCCACGTTTTCTCAATTATGTAATCATGGAGAGTTGTCAGATTGTAACCAGCTGTGTACAAACAGTCAGGAACAACATCAATGAGTCCCTGTAGAGGTACGTAAAAGAATAAAACCTATAGTCTGACCTAGTCTGTATTGTGCATTTACAGGATGACATGGCGAAATGACATGGAGGTGGCTGCTCTAGATGGCCGTTGCGCAGACCAT
>JH431434.1:13026-29998 GCA_000239455.1 Strigamia maritima | reverse complement strand
GAGTAATAATACTTCAATTTCAGAGTTTTTGATATTCCATTTCAAAGTACTGTTACCTCTAAAAATGTAGTTTGTCACACACCAAACTCCCGTTTTGGAGTACCATTACTCTGATTATGGAGTTGGCCACAGAACAATGCATAATTCCAAAAATGGAGTAAAATGGCGACTTTTTTTCTATTAGTGTTTACACGCACGATGATTTGGGGCTTTTTTATTGTTGTTGCACTGCATATCACATAAGCCATTGCCAATGTATGAATACTGGCAGTTGTCGTCGATTTGTTGAGCAATAATCAATGTTGTAAATAAACATAATAGCAAAAATTGTGGTTTAATGCTGAGCAAAATGGACAAAAAATAGACTTTGTGGGGTGTATAATAGTAAATCCCACCAGGGTGCCGGAAAATTCGAATTTTCGAGCATGCCGGATAATTTGAGTCAAAAATAGGGCAGTTTCCAATGACGTTTAAAGTCGTGTACGCCTATATGTACGCGCATTCATCTAGTTTAAGCTTGATTTGTATTGTAATAAAATCATTTCATTATCGATTGACAATGTGACAATCTAATCGTCACGTGACTCGTTCCGTAGTAAAAATGTACGTGTTGTTTGTATACGGCACCGAATCGAATCTACGGCACCGATTTAAATTTTACGGCATCGGTTCAAATTTTACACCACCTATTCAAATTTTACGGCACTGATTCAAATTTTACGGTACCGATTCAAATTTTACGGCATCGGTTCAAATTTTACGGCATCGGTTCAAATTTTACGGCACCGATTCAAATTTTACGGCACCAATTCAAATTTTACGACGCCGATTCAAATTTTACGACGCCGATTTGAATGCCGTAAAAATGACTAGTTGTCTGCTTTTCTAAATCTGGTCAAACTCTGTTTTACCGTCATGTTGTTCTTTCTGAGAGAATACGGAACTTTCGAAATCGCTTGTCAAAAGGCGATTTTAACCGGAAATAAGCGGATTAAAAATCGCTAAGCGACGTGATTCGCGCGATTCGCGCCTAGTGTGTCTCCAGCCTCAACGGCGGAAACCATGCTGCCGGTAATAGTAAATCCATCTCATAACATTCAGGCAACATTTCTTTTAGTCTGGTACATTTAGTCACCATTCTGGAGTGTCTATTACCGACACTTTATTACAAACTGCACTGTATATATGTATAATTAGTTTAAAAAATATGGCAATTAATTTAATTAATTGTGAGGGGAGGAACAACCACAATGCAACATAATTGCTTTCAACAAATCACAGCCCAGAATGCATAGGCTTTGGCTTTTACGTGTCGCAGTTTTTCTTGGTTCATGATTGGAGTGATATGCATTTAAGTTAGATGTTTTATACTAGGTGCGTTCAATTTGATTTAGAGAAATTAACTTAGTTGACTTAACTGCTAAGTTGACTTAAACTCATTACATGTGACGTTTTGGACGTCATAGTTATGGCGAATGACTCGCTTAAGGTAATTAATCTCACTTAAATTGCGTCCAATATTGCCTGAATAAAATTCTTAAGTGTGTAGTTGACTTAAAGTGGCAGGATATGATGTATTTGACTTAGTCATATTCATCTAAAACCTCCTACTTTAGACATCTTTACTTAAGATACGAATTGGGTAACTTAAGTAAAGAATTCTAAAGTAGGAGGTTTTAGATGAATATGACGTCAAACACATCACTTCCTGCTACTTTAAGTCAATTTCACACTTAAGAATTTTATTCAGGCAATATTGAACGCAACTTAAGTGAGATTAATTACCTTAAGCGAGTCATTTGCCTTAACTATGACGTCCAAAACGTCACATGTAATGAGTTTAGGTCAACTTAGCAGTTAAGTCAACTAAGTTAATTTCATTAAATCAAATTGAACGCACCTAATGTATAAAATAAACTATTAATACAAGTCGACCCCAGGCGCTTGTAGTTAGCTGAGCGAGCTTGCAGCGTACAATTAACCAAAAATAAAACCATTGAAAACGTTTTTTTTCTTCTTTTTTAAAAGAACCAAAAAAAAAATACATGAAATTTGAAAGAATAAAAAGTCAAATTACGAATATTTTGAAATTATTAATTATTTTTTTCATATTTTTTTTGGAATTTTTTTTCGAATTGATTTGAAAATTGATGGTTTTTGAAGAAAAAAAAGGAAAAAAGGTCAAATTTCGAAATTGCGTCGCCAATTCAAGTTGCCGTGCATGAATTGACGACACAATTTTGTTGTTTATTTTCAACAAAAAAAAAATACAAATAATAAATAATAACCACACACTAAAATCATGTTGCCAAATTCATTCACGGTATCGATTTGAGATTGCTGTGCATGTATTGGCGAGATGATTTTGGGGTGTTTATTATTTGTATTTTTTTCTTTGCGATATTTCCGTTCCACAAAAATAAAATATGTTATTTATACGGCAATTAACGACAAGTAATCAATTAAAATTTCCTACTGAATTCGGCACAATTTGCAGTATGACGTCATCCTCTAAATTCGTTTACCGTACGCGCACATGGAGTGACGTTTCAATTTTTCGTCACATAATGGCGCCAATAATTCTCTTAAAACTGTTATAACTTAAAAACTTGGTCAAATTTGCTAAATTTCACAGGGTACCAAGATTATGTTGTTTCCGAGCTATGTGCCAAATTTCACATCAATCGGATATATATTCGATGAGAAACAGCCGTTAGGGAGAAAATTACCTTCCCCCCACCCTCGCAATTTGGGCAAGCATCTGCGTGTACAATAGGTGCGTTCAAAGTTAAAACCACAATTTGACTTATCTTAATCTGACATAATCCTGACTTACTGATGAGCCAGGTAAGTCATTTAGATTGTGAACGCTCCTTTTTAAAAAATTATGATTAAAAATCATGTTTGTGTTAGGGTGGTTTTTTTGGCTGATTTTTTTGCTTGAAACACTTAGGTTTAACTGATAAATTGTCAATTCTATCATGGCTAATATATTCCATGAAAATCCGTCTTGAAAATACTAAAATTTGTGATAAATAATGAAAAAAATTTTTGACGGACCCTCAGCGAACATCGTGGCCAACGTAGATGCGTGTTCCGCGGCCACGATGTTCGATGGCTTCCGTCAGAATTGTTTGTCATTATTTTTCACTATTTTTATGCCGATTTCTTATGGAATCGTTTGGATGTTGTTAAATGACATCCCCACTTACAAAATTTGCAAGTTTTATTCGCTAAAACCTCAGTTTGGAGTCGAGAAACATCATGCTTGATCCAAGATGGCTGCCACTAAATGACTTATACATAAGTCATGTCATAATCCACGATTGGTGTGACTTACCAAAAAGCCACTTATCACAGTTGACTTATCTGTTTAGTGACGCAATTTAGGTCACTTCCGGTTTGCCATAAGTCATTTCAGACATGACTTACATGTAAGTCATGTAAGTCATTTGACTTTGAACGCACCTATTGATTTATTCATTTACTACTATTTGTACTGCATGTAATAATCCTTTGAAATAATTTAGATCCTATTCAGTGAATACGTTTAATAGAGCGCTGTGCGGCGGGAATAATTTTCCTGAAAAAGTGTGTGCTGCACCTGGGAGTTACACACAAGTGTATTTGGACGACACGGATAATAGTGCTGGCGGTTGCCACATGGCCTGGGGACTGGAGACGACTGATCCTTCCTACCCATATCCACCATGGTTCCGAGATTTGAGGATTTGTTTTCATTGGGAGGAACAACCTGGCGCCAAAGACATATGCCACGGTATTGTCCGAAGCATATGCGTTAAAGTAGGAGAATATACTCCGGATTATATTGACTCTTCGGACGATCGCATCGGCAATTCCAAAAGTGGGTGTATTATGTCTTGGAAAATCCAGGTGCCCGAAAATGCTGACTCCTGGGCTAAAACCTTGATGTTTTGTGTTAAGTTTGAAGCCAGCATAAATTATGATGGGAATGATAAAAGGCAATGTGGTTTTCACAATAAAAATCGTTATTGCGCAAAGGCCAATAAATGGACACAGATGTTCCATGATGTAACTAACCAAACTCCTGGTGGCTGCAAAATGCAGTGGAGTATTGGTTTCACTTAAATCAAATTTGCAGACGAATAATACGTAGTAATAAAAATTATTTGATGCATCGTATGGTTTTTTATTTATTTTTTCATGTTTACATGGATTATTTTGTTATACTAAAAATCAAGGAGACTATTTTTCTTGGTTTTTTTTCTTTTAAATTTTATTCCGTTCATTCTGTACATTGATTTTTCCAATTAATAGTCGTTTCAGAGTGTAAAAAATTTTTACGCTCCAAAACGACGACTATTAAATGGAACCAGTGTTTAGGTTCTTAAAGTGTCTTAACTTAAAGGACAATATACACAGAAATGAAAATGAAATGTTATTCACGAGATTAAAGTATGTAGAAACAAGCAGGTAGCCCCTCGCTTCGCTTCAGGTATATAAAAGTTTCGCCATAGAAAAAATAGAAAATTTGTTAAACACCCATGATTTCTTGGCAAACCTGTAAAATCCCATCACTAATGACCCATGAAATCCCGTTTAACTTGTAAAATCCTATTAAATCACAAAAATCTCATGACTCGTGATATCCATTTAACTGTAAAATCCTGTTAAATCATCAAATTCTCATCACAAATGACCCATGAAATCTTGTTTAACTCGTTAAATTCCGTTTAACCCGTTAAATTTCCGTTTAACCCGTTAAATTCCGTTTAACCCGTTAAATTCCGTTTAACCCGTTAAATTCCGTTTAACCCGTTAAATTCCGTTTAACCCGTTAAATTCCGTTTAACCCGTTAAATTCCGTTTAACCCGTTAGATTCCGTTTAACCCGTTAGATTCCGTTTAACCCGTTAGATTCCGTTTAACCCGTTAGATTCCGTTTAACCCGTTAGATTCCGTTTAACCCGTTAGATTCCGTTTAACCCGTTAGATTCTGTTTAACCCGTTAGATTCCGTTTAATCCGTTAGATTCCGTTTAACCCGCTAAATATGTTAAATCTCGTCTAACCCCATCACCCATGACCTGTGAAATCCCGGTTAACTTGTGAAATCCCGTTTAACGCCTAAAATCCCACGGAATCACCAAAATCTCATCACTAATGATCCGTGAAATCTGGTTTAACCTGTTAAATCCTGAAACTCTTGTCACCCATGACCCATGAAATCCCGGTTAACCTGTGAAATTCCTTTTAACGCCTAAAATCCTATGGAATCACCAAAATCTCATCACCAAAGATCCGTGAAATCCAGTTTAACCTGTTAAATCTCGAAAATCTTGTCACCAATGACCCGTGAAATCTATACACGGTTTTTTTTGGTTCTTTCAACAACACCTGTTTGTTGCTTTACTTCTCCAATGGCTCAACATCGTTTTTCCCTTGCCAAATCGTCTTGAATTGCTTAATTAAGTTACGTATCCGCTTAAAAAAGACTTAAAAATGATCGCTATGCGTTGTTAAAAACCGGTGCGCCATCTAGCGGCGAAATGCGCAAATTGTAGCTGGAGCGCGTAACCGTAACATACAGAAAGAAACCTTTCTCTATGTATATAATAATAATAATTTTATTCCACATATCTTTAAATATTTTGGAAGGGGGAAAAAATACAAAGCTGTCATTACATCAAAATAAACAAAAACAAAAGAAAAGATAAAAAGATATCTATATATATATATAGATATTACACTTAATTTTGTTTTTGTTAAGTATGAAATTAGAAATAAATAAATAAAAATAAATCATACTGGTCACATGGTCAAAATCTGTAAACATGATTGGTCATGGGCCTTTTGGGCCACCAATTGAAAAATATCAAAAAATTTCAAAGGGGGTGAGAGATCAGCAGTAAACTGACTTCAACCGTCTATATTTAGCCATTTTTCGCACCCTTCTCTGCTGCTGTGTAACCGCACCACAAAACCTTATGCGGTAAGGTGCATTTTCATTTGCGAGAGAATTTTTCGCGCCACAAAAAAACTCGCGCTACAAAAAAAATCGCGCCAACAATCGCACCGCTCTAAAAATCAAGCTCTAGCTTGAGCATTTTCATTTTAAAGCTAAAAGAGCCACTTCTCGCTTTAAAAAATTTTGTAAAAATCAGTTGACATTTCATGAAATATACATTAGCGTGAAATGTTTAGCATCAAATATTGCTGAATTTATTATTTTTTGGCTTTTCTGGATGTGGATGGCATTGATTAATCAAGATTAAAAATTCAAGTGGAGGAAAAAAAATCAGCGCCATTTGCAATTGTCGGTGGAGCCTGTTCAAATGCCAAAACTGTTGGTTCAGATTGACACATGGCGCGATTTTAGGCGCGATTTTGTGAGCAAAGCTAGACTTGACAGAAGCTCGCGAGAAACAGAATCGCGCCAACAATCGCGCGCCTTTGCAAGTCTAGCTTGCATGAAAATGGATAAGCGTGCGATTTTTGTCGCGCGATTATTGAAAATTAGGCGCGAGAAATGGCATTTCTCGCAAATGAAAATGCACCTGTAGTAAATAGTTCCAATTGTTTTTGATTCGTTTTATTTAATAAACTCATGACAAATGGATAGAAATTAGTGTATTGTTAATGTTTTGTATATTACTTATATTGTATAAAACATGAATCCTTTAAGCTATTATAAAGTGCCTAAAACAAAATTTAGACACCTAGATATGCAGTCTATAATCTGTAATATCAAATACTTTTTATTATGTCTACAGGTATATTAAATTTCCGGATTTGAAATACTGTAAAATCATACTCTTTAATTACCTCTCATTGTCTTTTTTATTCTGTCTACACTCAGCATGAAACTTTCAGTTTTGCTATTTTTTTTATTGACAAAATTTGTTACCGCTCAACGTCCTACCGATAGCTGCTTGTTTTCATACGTCGGTGATGCATTATGCGATCCACAGTGCAACAAGGACGAAAACAAATGGGACGGTGGCGACTGCTGTCCACAAACCTGCCAAAACACGTCATCACACACTTGCGGCATCTGGGGATATCAATGCATTGAGAAAGTCATTCCGAGCTGGTTTCGCGATAAATTTCAACTCTGTTTCAAGTATTAATTCTATCTACAGGGTGTGTACTTTAAAGTGTTCCAGTGGTGACTTTCCATTGATTCAAGATATTATCAATCAGTTGATGGGAGTACATAGGAAGTTGGGTAGGGGCAATCCAATTCTGATCTCAAATTTGACTTTGAAAGTTGTCTTCAAGATCATTCAACTCGTAACTTCTAAACGCTAAAGGCTGGTTCACAATAGACGCAAGGGCGTTCACAATGAGCTAAAATTTTGCATGCACGTCGGTTGCATGCGTAGTTTGCATGCAAAAGCTAGACTTCAATAATTTGAAGTATTGCGAGCTCTTTTGTACGATTCTCTTGTAATTTCTCCCAGCCAATCACAGCCTTCGAATCACTTGTTGCCATTTTGCCTCAGTAGCTGTGACATCATTCTACTTCCTAGTGATTGATGTCATTCTACTTCCTAGTGACTGTTGTCATTCTACTTCCTAGTGACTGATGTCATTCTACTTCCTAGTGACTGATGTCATTCTACTTCCTAGTGACTGATGTCATTCTACTTCCTAGTGACTGAGGTCATTCTACTTCCTAGTGACTGATGTCATTCTACTTCCTAGTGACTAATGGCATTCTACTTCCTAGTGACTAATGGCATTCTACTTCCTAGTGACTGAGCATGCTCGTTGGACTTTTAGTTCAGAACTGTGTTCACAATGATGTAAACAACTTTCGTACGAAAAAACATGGCGTACATGTACATGCAGTAATTGACTCGTTGCATGAAAGCTATGCATCCATTGTGAACTAAGCTTAATAGATACAGAAAAAATGTCAATTAGAAACTTGTAGAGAATTGTCTATTCACCAAAAAACTGTAATTAAAGAAAGTCAGAAGAATTATTTTAACTGAGAAAATTTGTTCAAACTAGCATCAGTTTTTTCCCAAGGACTTTGATCTATCTACCACAGAAAAGCAACCGATGTTCAAAATTTGCATGTTTTTGATTTATTAATGAGATTTATTTTTTTTTTAAAATTAATTTTTACAGATTTAAACTATTGCTTCTGCAATGAATTAGTGTTAGTACATTATCAAAATATGTCATCTTTACAAACTCATCTCAATCCTTCATTAAATTCTACCAAGCTCATTACTAAATTACAGAAATCATTTTTATTTGTTTTTGAGCATCGCAGTGCTCCAGGTGTCAAACCATGACAAAGCTTGAACAAATTTTCGTAAGTAAAATAATGCTTATGAATCTTTCAAATTACAGTTTTAGGGTAAATAGACGATTCTCAACAAGTTTCTAATTGACATTTTTTCCGTAACTATTACCATTTAGAAGTTACAAGTTTAAAGACCTTGAAAATAACTTTCAAGGTCAAATTTGAGATCAGAATTGGGTTGCTCTTACTCAACTTCCTATGTACTCCCATCAACAGATTGGTGATATTTTGGGTCAATAGAAAGTTATTTCACTGGAACACTTTAAAGTAAACATTCTGTGTACACTTCAATAATTTTCAAATTCTTATGGTCTTGATGAATACGCAAATGCATGATATGTTAGTTTAGAAGTTCCATTTTATTTCACATTTAGTGCTTTTTGATTTTTGATTTTCTCTGGATTCATTAATGACTAATTATAATGGATAAAGCAATAAATCGTGTTGTAAACACTAAAAATATTAACTGCGTTCATTAACCATATGCACTAACATTAACTGTGTACTATGGACGTTTTTCCTTTTTACAGTAGTTTACGTTCTGATGACAGTTAGTAGTTTCTGTTTGATTTTTCGACGTGCTTCAGTCAGATAGGTCTGCTGATGAGATGTTCGACGGTCAAAAGCACTGTGAATAATTTGGGAAAGTGACGTGTCTGTAGAATAGTAGTAAAAAATTAAAGAAGTAATATTTTTTATTTTTTATTTCAATATAGTGACACGTATAAAAATAGATGTTTTTAGTTTTCAAATCTTTGGACTTGCCTATATAGAAATCTTAACATACCATTGAAAAAGCTCTTTTAGTGTTGTATATTTATTTTATTATTTTACGACGTGTCTGTATAATTGTCTTTTTTTGGAATTCACTTTTCAAATCTTTATTATTCATGTTTGTTTCAATTTTTATTGCCAACGTTGGCACAGCACTGCTGCGGCAGTCACAACACTGTTGCAGCAGTCACGTCAAACTTGATACCGACATTGAAAAATGTCAACATTCATTTCACATTAGCACCATTGCAGAAATGTTGCGAAAATACCATAAACATTGCCAGCATTCAGGTGACATTCGGAACATTCCAGCAACATT
Source organism: Strigamia maritima (assembly GCA_000239455.1). NCBI lineage: Eukaryota > Metazoa > Arthropoda > Chilopoda > Geophilomorpha > Linotaeniidae > Strigamia > Strigamia maritima. The sequence goes on along the minus strand of JH431434.1, from coordinate 20,604 downwards.
CGCGTGTTATCTGGGTATAGACCTCAGTAATCAAGTATGTAGCCCTTGTTTGACCATCCAGAGGGATACTGACCGGTGTGTGTCAACGGGGATCGGTAATGATAATCCATCTCACAACGTTCAGGAAACATTTCTTTTTGCCTGGAACATTTAGTCACCATTCTGGAGTGTCTATTACCCACATTTTATTAAAGAATGCACTGCTTTTTTGGCCTGTGCACTACACTCATAGAAAAAATGTTTCCATTTTACTCCATTTTGTCCCATAACCAACTCTCACATTTAAAAGAGTAATAATACTTCAATTTCAGAGTTTTGATATTCCATTTCAAAGTACTGTTACTTCAAAAATGTAGTTTTTCACACACCGAACTCCCGTTTTGGAGTACCATTACTCTGATTATGGAGTTGGCCACAAGACAATGCATAACTCTAGAAATGGAGTAAAATGGCGACTTTTTTTCTATGAGTGTAATTGAGCTTTTAACGATACGGTAACTTAATTTATACAAATACATAATTAGTTCAAAAAATATGGCAATTAGAGAAACAACCGCAATACAACATAATTGCTTTCAACAAATCACAGGACAGAGCACAGAGTGCATAGGCTTTGGCTTGTCGTTACGTGTCCCTGTTTTTCTTGGTTCACGATTGGAAGTTTTAGTAGATGTCTTATACTGTATAATTATGTATTCATTCACTACTGAATGTAATGACACTTTGAAATAATTTAGATCCTCTTCACTGCTTAATAATAATAAAGCGATGTGCGGCGGGAATAATTTTCCTGAAAAAGTGTGTGCTGCACCTGGGAGCTACACCCAAGCCTATTTGGACGACACGGATAATCGTGCTGGCGGTTGCCACATGACCTGGGGACTGGAAACGACTGATCCTTCCTACCCATATCCACCATGGTTCCGAGATTTGAGCCTTTGTTTTCATTGGGAACAGAAACCTGGCGCTGAAAAAGCATGCAGCGGTAATACCCGGAACAAATGCGTTAAGATAGGAGAATATACTCCGGATTATATCGACACTTCGGACGATAGCATCGGTGTCAATGAACCCAAAACATTCAAAAAAACGTGTGTTTTGTCTTGGAAAATCCAGGTGCCCGAAAATGCTGACTCCTGGGCTAAAACCTTGATGTTTTGTGTTAAGTTTGAAGCCAGCGTATATTATTATGGTAATAATGATAAAATGCAATGTAGTTATCACGATAAAAGCCGTTATTGTGCAACGGCCAATGAATGGACACAGATGTTCTATGATGTAACTAACCAAACCCCTGGTGGCTGCAAAATGCAATGGAGTATTGGTTTCACTTAAATCAAATTTGTAGATGAATAATAGTAATAACAATTATTTGATGCACATATTGGTTTTTTATTTGTATGTTTACATGGATTGTTATTTTGTTATATCGCTTTTACGCAGATAAACTATTTAAAATCGATGTAGAGAATTGAGAATTCATTTTAGCATTTAATTTCCCACGGTTTCTCAATCATGTAACCATGGAGAGTTGTCAGATTGTAACCAACTGTGTACAAACAGTCAGGAACAACATCAATCAGTCCCTGTAAAGGTACGTAAAAGAATAAAATGTTTGTGATTCTCGCTTTTTCTGTTTTCAGGATTCCTCAAGCAGCAGTGAACTTCTAGTTCGACCCGCGTTCTTTTAGTCCGTCCGTGTAATTCTATAGTTCATATCAGATTGGCTGGGAATTTTTTACACACGCAGCGCATTCGCAGCATGAAATAATTGGTGATGACTCCAATCTAATAATTGGAACGGACAAAATCAGACAAAATGTCGTATCCAAATAATGTGGATTGTTGTTGCCATTTTGTTGATGCTATTTTGATGTTGCCATATACATGTTTTGTCATTTGATGTTGTCATATGCATGTTTTGTCATTTAATGATGAGATTATGTGACCTCGCTTTGAAATTCATTGTTGCGTGAAAATGTCCCAGCCAATCCAAAATGGACTACAGAGTTGCGCGAACAGACTACCGTATTTCCTCGGAAACAACGGCACGCCGGTAATTACAAGTCTGACTGGTTTTTGAGAAGTAGACAACTGGTCAACTATAATAATCAAATGGACAAAATGCCGGAAAATTCGAATTATCCGGCACCCAGGTCTGACTTGCCATTATCCGGCATGCCGTTCTTTCCGAGGGAATACAGTATATTGAATTTACCTTATATTGAGTGTTGGGATGATATTCATTCTTTCCGTAACGCTTTGAGTCAAATTTGCCAAAACTAACAAAAGCGAATGCAACCAGTGTTTCATTATGGTACATTGGAAAGAAAGGTTGAAAATAATCACAATTCAAGTCTTTAGGCATTTGATCGTAATAATGCCAACCTAGCAAAGAGTAAAAGATAACAACAACAAAGCCTCACATTTGGCATGTTTTGATTGAGTACCTTTTCCTGGGTTACACCTTGCTTTAACCCATATTTTGTCTAGTTTGGATGCTTCATGAGGTACTGAAACTTTTTTGGTGCCATTTATGTAGTAGAAATTGTGTACATATTTGAAATCTTTATCACAGATATAATCTGTAAAAGATATAAATTAGTCATCAAATTTTATTTTCCATTGAAATGTTTATTTTTACCTGGATTTGAAAAATATACTCTCAGAGTATATAAAGTCTCCGAAGGATCATATTCTGGATGTTCTACTTCAAACATGGGTTGTTGTTTGTACCAGGCAATAAGTTTTTCAGATTTCATCTGGCTTTCAGGATACTGAAATTTGAGGATATTTGAAATTTGGCCGTGGATATTTCCACAAACTCTTGTAGAAATAGACATTGGCTATTTCCACAAACGTTTGGGGAAATAGCCTGACCATTAGGGGCCGGCTATTCCTCTAAACATTGGTCAGTGTTTTCACGTGGCGCTTACGCGTATCGTTGCTCCGCTGCACTGGGCTCTAACGCCTCCGGCGGACCACTGCGTGGGCTTCCTAAACAAATTGAATGGGCGCACAATCCACACTCATAGAAAAAATGGGGGCATTTTACTCCAATTGTGGAGTATGGCGCTTGTCCCATGGCTGACTCCATTTTTGAAGTAATAATACGCCCAATAGAAAGGGTGCATTTTGTCTTCCTAAAGAAGTATTGTGCATCCATTTGGAGTATAAATTCAAAATACTATTTTTAGTCTTGTCAATCTAGTAATTTGATTACACGTCTGGGGAGTAATAGTAAAACATTGGCGAAAGAAATACAATTACTCCATCAGAACAAAGAATAAAATTATATATTTAAGGTGTAACAGGAGCTGAAAAAAGAATAGTTCAACTCTTTGTAAACGTACTTATTATTAAGAAAACAACACGAGAACACATTGAAATAAGATTGGAAAATCAATGGCTATAATGTTTTCATAACATCCACTTGGTGAAAAACAAACAGCCCATACTCCATTGGAGCCCGGGCTGGGACTTGAACCCAGATTCCCCAATTGCTGGTTGGGTGCTTTACCATTAAGCTACTTGGAACTCCAACAGAATCTGAGACTGAATGTTATATATTCACCACTTCTCCACCTCATTCACCACTTGATACCAAGTGGTAAGTGATGTCAATCAAGGATAAAAATAGTATATTCCCAATTATGAATACTCATACGTAAAATAACTCCAACTTGTCTCTCTTTTATTTTATGTTGTAGATATACTCACACTTGGAATGGTTATACTCCTACTTGTCTATTCTTTTATTTTAAGGAGTAGGTATACTCACACTTGGAATGGTTATACTTCTACTTGTCTACTCTCTGATTTGATGGAGAAGGAATATACCTACGTGGAATGGGTATACTCCTAAGTGACTACTCTCTTAGTTGATGGAGTAGGAATACTCAAATATGGAATAGTTATACTCTGACTTGAAATAAAGCAATGTCATACTACCTTATGGTGTTAAATAGCCACTTGTTGAAGTAAATTTTTTCTCTCTCTCGTAGTAGTTTTGTTTCATTTACTCTTTTAAGTACTAATATGCTTCCAAACACCAAAATTGGAGTAAATTGCCCTCTTTTTTTATGAGTGCATCAAATTTTTAATGTTTGTGGGAATAGCTGGCCTATTAGGGGCCGGCTATTCCTCTAAACATTGGTCAGTGTTTCCACGCGGCGCTTACGCATATCGTTGCTCCGCTGCACTGCGCTCTAACGTCTCCGGCGGGGCCACTGCGTGGGCTTCCTAAACAAATTGAATGGGCGCACAATCCATCACATTTTTAATGTTTGTGGGAATAGCTGGCCTATTAGGGGCTGGCTATTTCCACAAACATTAGTGGAAATAGCCAATGTCTATTTCTACATATGTTTGTGGAAATAGACAAGAAATGTTTGTGGGAATAGCTGGCCTATTAGGGGCTGGCTATTTCCACAAACATTAGTGGAAATAGCCAATGTCTATTTCTACATGTTTGTGGAAATAGACAAGAAATGAATTTTTGTCCACCACTGAAGCTGATCTTGCTAAAAAGGGGCAGCAAATGTTCCAAAGGTGAATACTTACTCCGGTTTGTAGTCCAACGATGATCCCATTTTCAGCATAGATGGGAACTACAGCCGGATCGTTGTCTTGTCTATATCTGTATCCGACACCCGCACATGAAGCATTGGTGCCCCCGATTTGTTTCCAATTGGTTTTCTCTGCATCAACTCTAGTGAATGGCATTCTGTTGAATGCGAATTCGTCAGATTTGTTATTGGCGTAGGAGACTGAAATATTATTTTGAAATTAATAAAAATGTAAAAAAAAAAATGGATAAATAATTAAAATCGTAAGTATATTGTCTAACCTCTTAATTCCTTCCAGTCATCTGATGCCTCGACAGAAAAAGTAAATAGAATTAAGCTCAAACATACATTAAGGAATTTCATGTTGAATTCGACAATGCAATTCAAACACTGGTGAAATTTGCCTTAATTCTGATCCTTTTTATATAATACCAGTAACGGATTAAGGAAATAAAGTATTAGATGTCACGAACCAATTGTTTAAAAGTGAAGGCTTGATGTATTTATAATAATATTTGTGGCACAAAAGGGGCGATGTGTCATAGAAACAGGTGTTATAAGAAATATTTAAAGTCATTTATGGACATATATTCACGTAAGAAAACTACATGAGAACAAATTGTCCCGGCCCGGGCTCCAATGGAGTCTGGGCTGTTTGTTTTTCACCAAGTACTGATGTATGAGAACTTTAACGTCATTGATTTTCCATCTTATTTTCAATGTGTTCTCGTGTTGTTTTCTTATTTATATACATCACCTGATGCTGAGGTAGATGCGGTAGTTCTAAGTTTTTGCATTAGGGGTTACTTGCCAATGTGATTTATTGTCCATGGCAATCGAAGTGATGTTTGTCGTCTAATAAATGACATCAAGTGGTGCACAGTTTAGAAAAGCGAGTACCAAAAACAAGACTTAATATTTTTTCTGTAACACTATTTATAACCATAAAAAAAGTTATAATTATAAAGGAAAAGTACCCGCCGCAAACTCTGTATTGTCTCTCACCAAGATACAAGATATAAAATAATTTTTTTAAAGGTGTTCCGAAAACTTACAAAAAATGCTGTAAACCCTTTAATTATGATTAAGGAAATAAAGTCACGAACCAATTGTTTAAATTTGATGGAATGATTTATTGTACAATAATATTTCGGGGCACGAAAAGGACGATGTTTCACAGAAACAGATGTCATTAGAAAAGTTATTTGTGGGCATATATTCAGGTGTTTCAGATGGCGCTTTACTAGATCACATATTGGGCTTATATGAGCTGTTAGGAATACAAAATAATTCTTTTAACTGACTTCAACCGTCATTCTCTTCTATATTTCTATTGTTGGCAGCCATTTTTGCTGGTCTTTTAAAAGCTTGCTGTTCCTTTTCTGCTGCACCAAAAAACCTTATGCGGCAGTAAATAGTTTCAATTTTTTTTATTTTGTTTTATTTAATAAACTCATGACAAATGGATAGAAATTAGTGTAATGTTAATGATTTGTATATTACTTTTATTTTATATCGCATGAACCGTGACTACACTGTCTATTTCATTCAGTTATGTATACAATTTTGGATTTCGTAAATAGTGGTTTTGTCAAAAAAAAAATATAACAATAATAATAACAAATAAACGTACTGTCTATTTCCCCGAATGGCTCGTAGCTATAATTTCTATTTCCAGTCCACTTTACTTAGTAAGGTGAGGTCAGCCCGCCGCAGGCGTTAGTCTGTCATGAGAATGGTAAACTGGAATTTGAAATTCGTTCGGGAAATAGCCTTGGCGTAAAATAAATAAATTTTTTCTTATACTGCATTGTTTTTTTTCTTTGTTGTTGTTACAATTGATTTTTTAAATATGGCAATGCAAAAGATTCCGGATTACACTAATCCTCAGTCAGAAACTTCCTAAAAAAATAAAAAAAAATAAATAAAAAATATGAATATGAATGCAATCATTTGAATTAATACTAAAAAAAAACAATAATTTTAACCCTTAATAATTAGGTTATATTTCTTCATGTTTTGATTACTGTTAGCATTCTCTGTTTGTTGCTAGTGTTCCAGACAGTTGGATCTGCTGATGAGATCTTCGATAGTCGAAAACACTGTTATTAAATTGGGATATAGGAACGTGAATGCAGGGTTGGGTGATTAATGCTTTGTTTGGTATGGGATTGGAGATTGGGAATTAGAATAATCTCAATCCCAATCCCAATCCAAATCATGTGATCAATCCTAATCCTAATTCTAATCTGGTATTTAAGTTATTTTTTCAAATTTTTTTGGGGATTAGAGATTAGGGATTAATCAATCCTGATTATTTTTGTAATTGAGGATTAATTGGGAAATTTTTTTTTCATAAAAAAAACAACCCAAGATTGCTAGGGAATCGAACCCAAAAGACCCTCATCCTCGAAGTCTAATGCCCTAATGCTTGATTCCCACTTGGGAGAAACAGAGCAGAAAAAGATAGATTTCTGCCCAATTTTCAGATTTGATTATCCTAATCCCCTTAATTAGGCAGAAAATAGTGGGCAGAAACAGAAAAGGTTAGATTTCTGGCCAATTTTTAGAAAATTGGACAAATCTACCTTTTTCTGCTCTGTTTCTGCCAAGTGGGAATCAAGCATAACCACTAGTCCACCCAGACCATGTAAAAATCACATCTTAAAATAATATACTTGTATTCCAATAAGCCTTTTCACCTATCGCCAGAGGGCGCGACCGAGCGCGCTCTGCGCATGCGCAGTTATGTCGGTGGTTGGCAAAAGTCAGAAATTTAATGGGATTTTTGACATTTTCCCATTTATTGTCCGATTTTTATGCGGATTTTTGCAATACTCATCGGAATTAGGTAGTTTTCACCAGACTACTTAAATTTACATTAAAAAAATTATTTTCAATAAGTAATTTTTAAGTTTTGACCGATTTTTGGTAAATAAATGCATATTTGTGAGATTTGAATGGGATTTTTGTCATTTTCACATTTTTTGTCCGATTTTATTGCGGATTT
>JH431434.1:2896-13006 GCA_000239455.1 Strigamia maritima | reverse complement strand
TTTCGTCAAAAAAAAATATAACAATAATAATAACAAATAAACGTACTGTCTATTTCCCCGAATGGCTCGTAGCTATAATTTCTATTTCCAGTCCACTTTACTTAGTAAGGTGAGGTCAGCCCGCCGCAGGCGTTAGTCTGTCATGAGAATGGTAAACTGGAATTTGAAATTCGTTCGGGAAATAGCCTTGGCGTAAAATAAATAAATTTTTTCTTATACTGCATTGTTTTTTTTCTTTGTTGTTGTTACAATTGATTTTTTAAATATGGCAATGCAAAAGATTCCGGATTACACTAATCCTCAGTCAGAAACTTCCTAAAAAATAAAAAATAAATAGTATGTAAATTATTATGTAAATTATGTAAATTCAAGTAGTCTGATGAAAACTACCTAATTCCGATGAGTATTGCAAAAATCCGCATGAAAATCGGACAATAAATGGGAAAATGTCAAAAATCCCATTGAAATTTCTGACTTTTGCCAACCAACGACATAACTGTGCATGCGCAAAGCGCGCTCGGTTGCGCCCCCTGGCGATAGGTGAAAAGGCTTATTTCAATGCAAAATGCATTTTAACAAACTAGCTTCAAGAATATGTTTCATGTTGTTGCACACTTCCACGAGCAATAAGTGACAACAATGCATTGTAGCGTCAATTATTATTTCTGGACATTAATAATTTCTTACAATTATTAAATTTTATTAGACAAGGACAGGATCCGGGCCACATGCCAATTGATAACACCAATAATGCTACAATCTGTGGAAGAAGAGTTCATTAAAAGACTTCAAAGTTGTATTGTTGTAAATTTGAGCAGATTGTCTAATAAAATTTAAACTATTAAAGTTTGGAAATAATAAATGATGCTCCAATGCATTGTTGTCACTTACAGCTAGTGGAAGTGTGCAACATAAAAACTTATACTTTGTTGAATAATGGCTTTAACATCAATTAAGAATTTTCCCGCAAATTTATTGCAATTTTGCATTGTATAATAAGTGATTTCTACCAAACAAATGATGCTCTCAAATGAGAGTGTTGGACTTCAAGGATGAGGGTCTTGGGTTCAATTCCAGAGCAATCTTGGGTTTTTCATGGAAATATAAATTCAAATTTAAAGATAAAGTCCAAGCACACGCAAGACAAAATTAGCAGCCAATAAGGAGCCATGATAACTGCTATCCCTAGCTGCTCATTATTTTAACCATCTAATCCTGAAACCAATTCCACTGAGATTGGTTGATTAACGCATGACGGGATTGGAGATTGGGGATTAATATGCTAATTCAGCTAATAGTGGGATTATGGATTAGGGATTGGTATACATAATTAATGACTAGCTGGATTAGGGATTAGGAATTAGTCGATCCCCAATCCCCTGGTTATTCACCAATCTCTAATTTGGATTTGGCTGTATAATGGTATTTACGATAATGAAAAATTTAAGTCTTTAATTTAAAATTTTATTTATTTTAAAGTAATGGCGCGTTTTATAGATGTTTTTTTATAGTTTTTTTTGATATTTTAAAATCAGCTGGTACCAACAAGCTGTATAATTCAAAGTCTGTTTGTACTTATAATGCACTCAGTGGCCTTGATTAATATGCAGAAATGCATAATAGGTTAGTTTAGGAGTTCCCATTTCATTTCACATTAAGTGTTTTTTGATTTAGAATTTTCATTGTTTTCATTACTGATTTATTACAACATGGATGAAGCAGTGAAAACGTTTGGTACACTAATGCTTGATTCCCACTTGGCAGAAATTCCGACAGAAAATTTTCTGCTGCAGAAAATTTTGATTGTAGAAAGCAGCGGTGTTTACAAATTGCCTTCCTTAGCTGGCATCCATTTTTAAATTCTACTTTTCTGCACTTTTTTGCTCACTTTTCAGTCCACAGGTGGGAACCAACGACAGAAAAACATACTGTTCTGCATAGCAGAAAATTTTTCTGTCTGAGTTTCTGCCAAGTGGGAACCTAGCATTATTGATGTATTCATTAACTGTGAAATAGTACCACAGACATTTTCCCTCTTTTTAGGATATATTTAGACATGTTTTGACCATATTACAAGTCACCATCAAAATACCTGGGACACCTCTCCACATTCAAAAATAAAAAGTTTTATTGTTGATTTAAAGTACATAACAGACAATAAATGAAAAAAAATGCCTCCATGTTGTGTATCATGTCATTAGGAACAAAAATCTGTATAAAAAGTATAAAAATGGTCAACTGGTTAAGTAAATAAACAACAATTAAAAGTTATTCATCAAATCAAAATACCTGGGACAGACAAAAAGCAAATCAAAATACCCGGGACAGTAGCTGAAAATAGTACTTAGTTGCATCCTCATTAGCTTTAATCTGCCGGGACATGCAACTTATCAAATCTTGGCATTTTTCAGCTGTGAAGTTATCCCAAAGTTGCTGCAATATTGTACACTCCTCAGCTGAAATGTCCGATCAAACACAATACCACCCTGGAAATATTCAAATAACTCGAGAACCACTTAATGTAGGATTAATTTTTTCTAATGAAAACATGCAGAAATGTTTCGGAAATAGTTCTTAAAAATTTCTCAAAATAAATGTTTTTTAAAGTTTTGTATGTATAGTTTTCTGAAGAGGTGGAATGGCACCATTTTTCAAAAATTCACCATAAATTCAATTTTCATCCAATCATTATAAAACTTTAGAAGGTTGTTTAACATGCAGTAGTACATATGCTCCTAAAATTTTGTAATGATTGGATGAAAATTGAATTTACTCTGAATTTTTGAAAAATGGTGCCATTCCACCTCTTCAGAAAACTATACATACATGGAGGTATTTTTTTTTTCATTTATTGTCTGTTATGTACTTTAAATCAACAATAAAACTTTATTTTTGAATGTGAAGAGGTGTCCCAGGTATTTTGATGTTGACTTGTAATTTGGGTTTAGCTTCTAATAGTTGTTTAGGGGGCGAAATAATCACTTGCTGCAACCATTAATTGTTGCTCATGGAGGTAGTGGTTGGGGGACCTTCACATCGGGCTTCACAGGCAAGAAGATGGAGTGGAGGGACATACGTCACAACATAACTGTTATTGCCTCGGCCACTGTCTGCCTTTCCACACTCCACCATATAAGCTTATACTATGGTTAAAGAAATAATAGATATAAATTGCATATAGAAATAAATCATTAATGTGACAAAAAAATTGCACTTGAAACCAATCTGACGGTAAACATATCACTAACAGGTGGTGTTTATAATTTTTTTTTTTTTTTTAGAATTATGTTTTTAACTTTAAAAAAAAAACAACTATTAAAGTCAAAAAGTTTATTGTAGGAATCGTATTTTTTGAAAGAAAGTAAAAAAATATCTTTAAAGCCAAAAGTTGACAAAAATTTTCGCTGGATTTCAGCGGAAATAACATGGAGGTCGCTCGCTCTGATGGCCGTTGCGCAGACCATACATAAGTCAGACTAACTATAACTTTAAAACTGAATTTTCTTTTCAATGGTTTACGTGTGTAACTGCAACAGATACCAAATTTAATACGAGATAACAGACACTTTACATATTCAAAAGTTTGTAATGAAAGACAAATTAAATTAAAAGTTGACATCGGGTTTTAGTTTCACCAGGAAATGGCGCCGTTCAACGTATTGAGGATACAACGACGGTGCAAATCCAAGCCAAATACAGGGAATACTAACGAAAAGGACGAGGAAAGCAATCAACACAATCAGATTTGGTAAGTCATAAAAACAAATTTTGATCAATCCAGGATCGAATGTGTGCAGATAAAGAAGATTAATTTTAAAAATTGCAAACGGACTAAAATCTAAGACATCCATGACCGAATAACTTATGCATTGTCTGAAATCAATTGATCATCATAACGTTCCATTTGATTTATTTGAGGAAACCAGGAAAATTGTTTTCTAAAACGTTTAAGGGAAATCAGATTTTAGCATATGATCTTCCATGCACCATGCTGGTTTTCTCAGTCATGAATAGCCATCTTCAGCCTACCGTCTTTCCCCGAACATAACGTCATGTTCGAAAATAATTTCAAAAATGATTTTTTTAATCATTATAGGGAAAATTCTAATAGAACAGCATTTCGAATAATACACCATGGGGTATTATTCGAATAATACACCATGGCGCATTATTCGAAATGCTGTTTTATTCGAATTTTTGATTGAAAAAATTATTAACACTACCAGAAAAATAACAAATAACACAAAAAAACGAAAGAAAATTAAGAAATTAAAAATAAAAATTAAAATAACAAAAAAGGAAATACAAGAAATAATTTTTTTAAAAAAAATTAACAAATAAAAATTTTTAAAAAAATTTAAAATAAAGTGAAAAAAATAATCTTGCTACTCATTTCCTACACTATAAAGCCATGGCTTTATAGTGTAGGAAATGAGTAGCAATCGAGTTGTAATGAGTTGTAATCGATTACAACGCCATCCTGGCGCTCTATTCGAACATAACGCCATGGCGTTATGTTCCGGGGAAGATGGTAGTACACACAAGCTTATTCCGTACACGGAATGGCACAGGAAATCGAAATCTGAAAGTTCCTGTTTTTGTGGTACACACAAAAAATTTCCTTGCGAGGAAAAATCATTCTTTCTGAGCACTTGGTGCGCGGGAAACCACCCATTGTTTCCGTGCATGGAATCTTTCCAACTACCCATAATTCATGTGTTTTAACTTTTAAGCGACCGGCAAGCAGCGAATTTGCAATGCAAAATAATTTGTGATCGAATCTTATATAATAATAGGAACAGACAAAATCAGACAAAATTTCGTATCCAAATAATTGCTGATGTCATTTTGATGCTATATCATATTCATGTTTTGCTATTTGCTGATTAGATCATTGACCCTGCTTTGGGATCCTTTGTTGTGTGAATAGGTACAGTCGTGGACAAAAAAAACTTCACTGAAGAAATGGCATTTTCGACTGTGTCCACCAGAGGGCGCAAAACACATTGAGACTGAATGACAACAGTATTGACCGGCCTTATGTCTGCTTAAGGTGTGTAGTTGACCACACTGTCCAGTGTGAGACCGGTCAATACTGACGTCAATCAGTCTCAATGTGTTTTGCGCCCTCTGGTGGGCACAGTCGAAAATGCCATTTCTTCAGTGAAGTTTTTTTTGACCACGGCTGTACCAGCCAATTCGAAATGGACTTTAGCTTTTCTTACAAGTTAATCGAAATTACATCTTCGAAGACACATAATTTATACTTTTATTTGCTCCAACCATTGGTTATAAAAATTTGACACATAGTTCACAGTTTAACAAAATCTGATCTTAACATTTGATTTCTTGCGGATTCTCAATCATGTATCCATGGAGAGTGGTCAGGCCTTCAGTATAATCAGCCATACAATCAGGAACTTCTTTTAAGTATAGCTACAATAAATATTACACATTATTGCTTGGTTTAAACACAAGCCACATGATAAATATATATATTATAGTTACCGAATAAGTTTCCTTTGTACGATACTCGTCAGGTCCATAGCGAGGTGAGATGAAATGTCCGAAACCAATAAAGCTGAAGCCGATTAGCTGGTGGTTATCGTACAGCGGAATGAAGGGTTGGAAGTTATCACAATTCATGTCCTTGCTCACTTTATAGTAATAACGCAAACCTATAGTAAAAGAAAATTTTTATATTTCTTTGTTATAATGAGGTTTTTGCTAGCCTAAAGTAAGCTTACTATGAAACAAGAAAATATCTAAACAACATTCAGAAAATATTTTTTAAAAACATTAGAAATGTTGATTCAATATAATAATAGGTGCGTTCATTGTTATCATGACAAAAGCGTTTAACTGATTTCCTAAACAGGAAAAAGATGCAAATTGCATCACATTTTAACAATAGGATTCCAGGAAAAGCGGTTTTTGAAAAACGACTATGGAGTCGTTTTCCTGTAATTGAAAAGCGATTTTCAGTGCTGCAGCTGCCGCCATCTTGTTGACATGCGGTGTTCGATCATTTGTACGAAAGTATGTTTGTCCGAAAGCCAAAATGAATGTATGAGTACGTTTGTCCGACGATTTTCGGACAAATGTACTTTCGTACAAATGGCGTCGGACAACGTCGGACAAACGTTCTGTCGGACAAACGGCGTCCGATACACATAATATACGTAATCATTAATAGCATTGTGTTTACGAGTTGTTAATTTTGTTGACTTACCAGTAGATAACTAGTTATTTCGTGAAATAAAAACAAAAGCAAACTTGGAATCAAAAGCTTGCGACATGTCACATGTGCAGTGATCTTCTAATATGTACTGTATATATTTCAAGCATTATGACATTTGGAGGTTTCCACAACAATTTTACAGTACTAGATTGGAAGGCAGCTTTTCACGTTATCTTAATAAATACCACTTTCATAGTAACGCCAATAAAATTTACATTTTATGCCAATCCATAATTTTAAATAAAATCCTACATCCCAAAAATCTGTTGCCACCTTTAGTTAACAATCTTTTTGCAATCATGCGCACAAACAACAGAAAAAAAAAAATTTGGCCAAATGACCACTTGCTTGGCAAATCATGCGCCGTTTGTCCGATTGGTCGATTGTCCGAAAAATTTTCGGACAAACGACCATTCGGACAAACGGCGTCGGAAAAACGTACCGCCATCTGACATGCTCTGCGCATGCACAGAAATTGGATTTTTGAAATCGAATTTCATTTGGCATTCAATTGTTAAAAACCGATTTCGATTTTCGCAATGATCGGTTTTCGGAAATCATTTTAACAATGAACACACCTAAACTCTGTCCAACAATTCGTGCACCAAACTGAAGTGAACTTTTTTTGCATTATACTGAAAGTATATATTGTGGTATCTTGTTTTAATCCTTTATGCTGGGCGCAGACATGCAGCGATTCGCATAGCATTTTGAATTGCGGATGGCTCTGCGCATGCGCAGAAAACGTCACTTCCGTCGCGATCAAAGAATGTACTTTTGAAAAAAGTAAGCCACTGTGTACTTTTTCACAGGCGATGCAAATTGCATCCAATGCGATGCGAGTATTGCATCACATGTTCTAATTGCTCCATTTTGTTTGTTTTTTTCAACAATTGTTCCAAAATACTTGTCACAGCAACAAATATTTTTGGAACAATAGATTCGCGCCAAGTCTGCTGTAGCAGAGGCGATAGACTGTCGCGAATTGCGGGGCAAAATCGCTAGGCGACGCGAATAGCTGCATGTCTGCGCCCAGCATTAGTCGAGCGGAGTCGAAAATCATTGTTTTGTGGTCAAAAAATGTGCGAAACAATACAAAAACCCAAATGTAAATAATTTTTTAAAAATATTTTACAAGGGTTTTCATTTGTTAACAATGGCATACATATATTTGGACTATGAAGCAATGATTTTTCAACTAAGCTACAACTAGAGAATTAAAATAGATACCACAATATGTACTTTCAGTACAATGCAAAGGCCAATGGGAGTTTCGTGCACGAATTATTTATACAACATTGACACAAGTTTTAATGCAACATTTGTTGTATCATCGGCCATCTACTAGTAATTCAGCATTAGATGTTGATACAACATTTAATGATTGTTGCATATCACAACCCATATTCAACTGTTTGATTGTTGTTTCAGAATGGTGATTTAACATCTAAAGGTTGTTGTCTATAAATTTCAACATTCAAACATTTGACCAATGTTCAAAAATGTTAATTTAACACTAGGTTATTCCATAGCTTGCGATTGGTTCGGTTTGTGTAAGAACTGTAAGAACCGATCAGTTTTACGCTTAATTTTAAGACTTTTTAAAAAATTTCTGTAAATTATTCCAAGTTGTGAGTTTGGGGGTGGTGTCTGGTTATCACGGTTTTATAGCTAAAGCATGTTCCTTGACCTTGAAACTTTCCTTCCAGGTTATTGCAATTCTCTCGGGAACCATGCATCAAAGCTACTAAGTTTCTATTACATAGGAAGTTGAAGAGCAGGAATAATGATACACACCTGTTAAAGGCACACAATTTTTCTATAATCCAACGGGTTTTTGTCTAAGTCTGAGTCGTTCTTGGGTACCGAAACCTTATCAGTACCATTAATGTAGTAGAAATCTGGTTTATATTTATATTCTTTGTCACAAACATGGTCTAGAAAAAAGTTAAATTATTTTAACATAATCTTGTAAATCAAAATGTTTTTCTAGGAAATTACCAGGATCTTGGAAAAATACTCGTGAGTAGTATATAGTGTTTGATAGTCCCGGAGTAAACCAAGGATGTTGTTTGTACCAGGCTTTAGTTTTATCAGTCTTCATTTGGCTAACTGGATACTATAATTGAATAAAAATTGGTTATTCATTCCTAAACTTTGTTTCCAACACATTGCGAGAAACTCCTATTGCTGGAGCCTGTTTGTTTGCGCATTAAAAAACCACTAAAAACTACCATATATGGTCATTTTTTGGTTGTTTATGTTTGTTTATGCTCTTTTATGGTCATTTTTCGAATTATTTTTTTAAGTGCTTTAAACAATCACTGGGAAAAGGATCTAGCCAATGAGAGTTTCTTGCAATGTGTTGGAAACGGAGTTTAGAAAAACGTAACTGATTTTTAAAAACAGTTTAGATGTGAAACAAACTGTGTTATAATTGTTTTTAAATGGCAATACTGATGTACTATTCACTTGTCTTTCTCAGTGGTTTAACTGCATATAGGTTGTAATCAGTGAATGACAAATGATACTGTTAAATACATGTTAAATAGCCAGGAGGACTGAAACTTTTTCACAATGTTTTATGGCCTATGAAGGAACCACCATTAGGGGAAATTTAAAATCCATAAAAATCCATAAAACCAACCCTTGTAATTACTATGGTTTTTTGATGAAGAAATTGATTCCGAACTAGCATATCATTATTTCCATTTAAAAAACCATTATTATGAATTCAGATATGCATTGTAGATTAAGTTATACATTTAAACTGGCTCTGGGCGCTTGCGAAGAAAACGTCACTTCTGTCGCGCGACCAAGGAATCTACTTTTGAAAAAGTACAGCTACCATGTACTTTTTCATTAGGCGATCCAAATCGCATTCAATAGGATGCGAGTATTGTATCACAGGTTCTAATTGCTCCATTTTGTTTGTTTTTTTTATTAACAATTGTTCCTGTAGTTATTTGTGTAAGGAATGGAGGAGACAATAAGATGCGATCATGAGTTATGGTTGAACAGGATATGACTAATATTTAATTACAGGATGAGATAATACAAGTGTTGGTGAGCCATTGCTCCACCAGATGGCGATAACATGCGATAATAGAATCTTCCACTCCTACACTTCCCCTGAAGATTGTCTTCTCGCATTGCATTTCTTCTAGTTCGCCTCGACTAGTCCAAACTGCTTTGCAAAATCTTCATGCTTCGGTTTAAACAAACCTTTCGTCAACATCAGCAATCATTCGATCCGTCTGTAAGAATTCTATTGCGATGTCTCCTCGTTTGTGTGTTTCTCGGACAAAATGGTGTCTAATGTTGATATGTTTCGTTCGAGGGTGAAAAACTGGATTTCTCACCAGCTTGTGAGCTCCCTGGTTGTCACTAGATCATGGTGGGCTCTTTCTTTTCTTTTGCAAATTCTATTTCTCGCAAGAAATTTCGCAAATAGATTGCTTCTTTTGATGCATCTGACAGCGCCATGTACTCTGCTTCTGTCAATGATGTCGCATCGGTCTGTTGCTTCCTGGCCTCCCAACATATTGTTGCATTCACCAACTTAAAACAATATCCCGAGTACGAGCATCGATCATCCAAATTTTGCTCCCCAATCCGCATCCGTATAACCAACTAGGTTTTCTCCGGTTTTCTCAAACTTCAATCCCAATTTCTCGGTGTGTTTTAAATACCGTAGAACTCGCTTCGCTGCGGTCCAATGGGTGGCGGTGAAACATGTTTTATACTGACTAAGCGCACTCACTGCGTATGCGATGTCGGGTCGAGTGCAAACTGCGAGATACATAAGTGATCCAATTAAATTCTGATACGGATATTCGTTTGGATCAAGCATTTTCTCATCGGTTCCA
>JH431433.1:90416-128245 GCA_000239455.1 Strigamia maritima | reverse complement strand
CAAACACACGATACGACATTTTATTAACGAGTATTTAAAAAAACGAAATTTTACCTAAAAATTCGTTTTTTTTAAAATCTCGTTTTCAGTCTCGTACGAGAAATCGCAAACTGTCTATTAAAAAAGAACTTTACTGAACATTTTTGTTCTGTCGACCGTCTAACTGCTCATAAACAACAACCCAAAAAAACAAATAAACATTATATGTGGATGGTCATTAACCATATAATAAATAATAAAAGAAATAAACTATTTCTTTTTGTTGTTGGTTCGACTTCAAAATATAAATATCTCATTATCTGAAGGATTTGGTTAACAAACACACATAATTCCTACTAACAAAAAGCAATTGCAAATAATGACCAATAAAAATTCACAAAGCAACAACTTACATAAATTTTAAAAAGAATGTTTTTTCCATTTTCTTCTAGGAGTAAACTGCACCATATTTTAAGTTTCTTTTTTTCCGCTTTTTATTCTCTTTTAAAACATTTTAAACTGTTCATTTAAAACCAAACAGTTAATCTTTTCACTTGTCTCACATTTTTACAGACTGAAAAGTAGCATTTTAAGCTAAATAGATTTTCTTTTTTTTTTCTCAGTAAAAAAGAAAAACTGCTTACATCAGCTTAGAGATGTCTTTGTTTGGGAAAAACACAATTTCAAACATAATGTGCTAGAAACTCAGTTGTGGGTTTTCATTTCTGTTGTGAATGTGATTGCGTGAACATGAGTGCGCACAAGTGCCACACCCACTTAAGTGAAGTGCATCTGAAGAAATCAAAGAATGGATGAGATCAAGTGTCTAAAACTATAAAAAAAAAGGAAAAAAAACAACAAAAAGCGTCTAAAGATTTCTTTTTGTCTTGCTCTTAAAAACCCATGATTCTCCGTATCTGTGTCCACACTTCCTCCTGCATTTTCCAGAAATCTGCAACACTCGTCATCAAATGCACAACTAAAACTACACGTAAACATGGCCACCACCTTTAACCCTCTCGATGACCCCAATACCATATGTTACATTAGCTTAATCCTGATGTTGAACATTGATTATAATTATATCAAATGGACTTAGTAAAATCATCTATTAATTTAGAATGATAACCACAGTAAGCTTATATTTTGAAATATCTCTTCAGTTATTACCTTATTGTACTATATTGTACAAACTAACTAGGCCTCACACTAGATCTCTGTTCTTATAATACTTTACTGTTTTGTAAAAAAAATTCTTGGTTTAATTTCACAAAGTGCATGACAACAGAAATTCCACTCCAAATCCTTTGCATTAGCCACATCAATTTTTAAGATAAAATTGATCTGAAAGTCGATATTTTTATCCCGTAGTTTGTCCAGCATATACATCATTAGTTTGCTAGTAAAACAATTTATCATTCAAAGCGCCATAATGAGAAACAATAAGATATAAAACTTCTGGTTAGATTTCCTATATTTATATTGGTTGTTTACTTCTGCCTTTTCTGATTGTTTTGACCACATGTAGGCGTTTATTATTACGAAATTTCTCCAACTCATAACAATCAAGACTGTTCCCCTTTATTAGATAATAACAACAAATAATCCTTTTACGTCTGAAAGCAAAACACTAGGAGGGTTTAAAGCAATGTTCTCTATTCATAAGATTTTCCTATTTTCACACTCTTATTCAAACTTAAAGCTCCAAAACAATTGAAAAAATAATCTAATTCAACACACTCATTTCTGTTTAGATAACACTTTTCCCCCCTCATTTCAACTCTCATAACAAACTTAATTAATTGAGTGCAACTCAGTATCTTAAATTCAACATGCCAGCCATTTTTTTCCCAACTTCCCCTTAAGTTAAGTTCACCACTCGCTGTCTCACTCAACCATAAACCGGAACAGAAGAAATAAAAAACAACAAAGCTACAATAGAATACATAAAATGGATTCACATCACGAGCTACTGCACAGTTTTGCCATTAAAGTGTGTAAGACCGGACTTAATCCACATCCTAGGACCACTTCTTCGTCTTCAATGGCAGGAAGTTTCCTAGCACGTCTACTAACTCCTGTAATTTAATGGTTCTTCTTCTTCCTTTCTGCAAGGTAATTGAGCACAGCACCAAGTGTTAGCTATCCACTTGACTTTTATCACTTTTCACACCTTTTTTCCAATTGCAATTCAAACTGTTCAATTTCTTTTACATCAAAAGAATTAATTACACAACCGTTTCTCCATCGTTTTGGAGATTAATTAACCATTTGATCCCTTTCAACCTTACGTGGTAGCTTGATTAAAATATAAGAAAAAAATTCTTACCGGTAACCAATTATCTAATACTGTAAGATCACCAATTGGCAAGTTTTCAGCTACTGTAGCTAAAAAACGCATGAATTATTGAATTTGTTTAAACTCAATCCTTCTGTGTTATGACAGCCATTATGCTAATTAAAGCAAATTTAAAATTTTCACAGCGTCTTACAGCCGAAAATAACCACAAGTTAATAAACAGTTTATATCTAGTCTACATTAAAGGATAGACAAGCTTTACATTAATGCAAAGTGATATAAGCACGTAAAAATTGTAATTGCTTTATATAAGCGTGAAAATTTATGCAAAGCACTTCCTGTCGCTTCGCACTAATGTAAACTTGCTCACACACTTAGCCTTAACAGTAAATCGATAGAACAAATGGTTAGTCCCTTGCTGGGCCCTAGTTGATTAGGATTAGTAGAAGATGGAAACAGAGTCTATTATACATATCCTGAAAACACAGTATATACTGCGTTTACCTTGGCCAAGGAAAAAGCATAGCATGTCTGCATGTGCCAATCAAACATCTCTTTCATTCAGATGTCATAATGTTATGACAGGAGCAATAAATTTAACGTTTGCTTGATTGATATATGGTAAGCCCCGCCTATTGCATCACAACCAACATAAATCATTTAAAATATATAACATTCATTTTTTGATTGCATAGTTTTGACCATTTTAATTTTCGTTCTTGTCATCCTAAGATATTTTCTAGTTCTGTGAAAAGCCACAATTGAAGCTCGTCGACCTCAAAAGTTTATTAAGTTAAAGTCGTACGTCTGAATTAAAGTCTATTTACTTCTGTTGGAACCTAACTAATCAGTTGTGGAAACAGCGAGCACGAGCCATCAATTGTTCAAAAACTTTTTGATTGATAGAGCGTCACGATAATTGGACATAGTTCTTGATTAAATTTTGAACTATTAAGAAAAGAAAATCTACAAATTGAATTTTCTTAAAAAATATATTTTTTTAAAAAATAAATGCTGATTTATTAAGTTTAATTAGCAGTCAGCAGCTTGTCAAATCCTGCCTGACACCATTTCATATCACAGTTAAGTGAATTAATGAACACCGATATGCAGTTTACAACTTTACATGCGAATAAAAACGATTTATTGCTTCACAAAACCTACACATTTATTTTCTTTAATAAAACCCGCTATCTCGACGCTACCGGTACTGGTCATCCTTAGATCTCAGGCTGTTAATGTTTGCAGTCTTTTTAAACAAAAGAATGTTCGCTGTCCCGCTATTCCGGTATTGCACCTTACAGCACGTAGTTTTGTTTGTCAATGTCATCCCCATGTAAGCACCACTCTGTAACAAGATAATATTGGAACTATTTACTCGTGTCAAGATGGCAAACGTTAACAGCATGAAAATGATCCAATTCTTTTAAAAAAATGCTAACGTACTAAGTATACACACTAAGTATTATACTAAGAATCAAAAGATCTTTTTCTAAGTAGCGCTGGAGAACATCTTGCATTTTATGTATATGTTCCGTGAAGTCAATTTCTTCACCTCTATACTCTATACTCTATCATTTCGTGCGCGAAACTCCCATTGGTTAATAACCTATATTGTACTGAAAGTATATATTGTGGTATCTTATTTTAATCCTCTAGTCAAGCCGAATCAAAAAATCCTTGTTCGTATCCAAAAAATGTGCGCAACAATATAAAAACCCAAATGTAAATAAATTTCTAAAAATATTTTACAAGCATTTTTATTTGTTAACAATGGCATGCTCATTTTTGGACTACAAAGTTATGATTTTTCCACTCAGCTCAACTAGAGGATTAAAATAAGATACCACAATATATACTTTCAGTTCAATATAGGTCATTAACCTATGGGAGTTTCGCGCACGAAATGATAAATAGAGTATAGTGGTATTGTAAATTACTGAAAGTTAATTTAGTATCGCATTGCTATCTTAATTAATAATTATGCAATCAAATATTAAAAAAATCAATACATATAAACCTACACAAAATAAAACTTACCAGATGGATTTAGCGTGTAGAAGTAATTAACAGCTGACATGTTAAGATAGTGTCACCAGCAACACCTTTAGGAATACAGTAACTAGATTGTGTAATTACTGTAAGATGTTGGCTTATCGATTTTTTACCACAACCTCGAGAGTCGAGATTAACCAGTAGACATTTAACTGCATATAAAAAATAAAAACAAAACATAAGCTGTTCTTTCTTATTTGCATATTAAAACCAAAATTATCTTGAATATTCAAAATTAAAGTCACTTTTCACACTTCCATTACTTTTTAAACACGTTCTACACACCAAGCAAAAAAACCTAATGATTCCATACATTCCTTCTAATGTATCTCAATTTTTACCAGTCAGTGTCGTTTTTGGCAGCGATGTTGACACAGCAACTACACTTAGACATGTCAGCACACGTGTAATGACTACCGGTATTATTTTTTTAATCATTTTTTTGTGAGTAGGACTAATCTTCTAAAAACTTGTGTGCAGTTCCCCAGTGAGTCGTAAGCAACAGGCCTAGTCTAGAGGCTCCGTGTGGAGACCTGATGCACCATGGCCCATGAGGTCAATTTAACATTATCACTATCTCTGAACCACTCTCCTTACCTCAACCTGTGAGAAGGCGACGAAAAGACCTGACCACCCGGCCATATCGAGGTAAACTGCCTGAAAAGTATCCTCTTTGCAAAACACACATCAGTATACATTGAAAGTGCATAGTACCAACTACCAATTCACAAGACAGCAGGCCTCCATCCTGCTATTTACATTGCAAAGATTCTAACAAGTTTGAAAAAACAAAATCCATTTTCGACATAAACACTAGAGGATTTGCGCTGATCACAAAAACGTATGTACGTATGTACGCATGAACATACAAACGTATAACTTTTTTATTTATACATTTGTACGTTCATGCGTACTTACTACTTACTTTTACGTTGATACGTGATGAGTGTTTGCGCAAACCAAAAATCACGTAACAACGTGGTGTCACTCGGACCAAATTCAAATACCTGTTGCAGTCAATGGCGGTAGTGTTTTGGTGGTGGTGGCGGGGATGGTTCGTTATTTTCACGTCCACAGCCTCTAATACTGCGTCCTCGGCCTTTACCGCGTGTTCGGCCTGTCATTTTTGCAAATGGCGGTTTGCAAAAGCGGAAGCAGGCCGGTTGCTTTGATATGCGCATGCCCATAACAATACGTTTATACGTTCAGGCGATATAGACGTATAGACCAAGGTAAGAATTCAATTGTTACGTTGATCTGTACATTTTAACAATCACGTATCAACGTATCTACATATGATACATGTTCATACGTTGATACGTTTGTACAAAATTTCAAGTGCGCAAATCCTCTACTATCGGGGGCTTATAATAAGCGCGAATATGAATAAGCGCGAACTTGGAAATTATGAATACACGCGAACGCGAAAACAATGAATAGGCGCGAATATGAATAACCGCGAAATATTTTGATTCGCGGTTATTCATATGCAGAATATGAATAACCGCGAATCGATTTTTATGGTTTTGTGCAATCTGAATAAGCGCGAATTATGAATTTTTCTGGGAAAAACTTGTACTTTGTTGTTTTTGTTTCGCGTACTTTGGTGACCGCTTTAACCTGTAACCTGTCTTGATGAGGTTGTTTGTAAATCAGGCGCCGCAGGCGCAAATGGGTTTTCTGGTGCATTTTGGTACTCTGTATATAATTGGCGGTTATTCATATTCTCCACCGGAATGAACCAGAATATGAATAACCGCGAAACGAAATTTTTCGGTGTTTGTGATATGAATAAACGCGAAAAATTCCGATTCGCGGTTATTCATAAGGAAATTATGAATAAGCGCGAATGAATAAGCGCGAAATTCGCGTTCGCGTTTATTCATGTTCGCGCTTATTATAAGGACCCTCTACTATCATTCTACATCTAATATGGTAAGAATCCTTGAAACAGACGTAAATTAAAGTACTTTGCAATCACAATTTCATTTCCAATTCAATTTACTAAGCGCAAAAAAAAAAGAAATCCAAATGGAATTGAACGAGATTTAATAGGAAGATTCAAAAAGTAAACAAACCGCAAAATGAAAAATAAAAGGCTGAAAAATAGAATTAAAAAAGAAAAAAACCCTTAAAAGTATTTTGATTGTGCTCGCACGTGTGCAATTCCCTACCCCACACGGCCTCGCGCATTGTAATAAAACTCAGCCCAGTCTATGCATCCAAGCGCAAAAGCTGATGCACCTGCACCTGCACTGAATGAATACGGCTTGCCTGCACGACTGGAGACTTATATACGGAAATCCATCACTTTCATACAGAAATAGACTGACTACGCAGACTGTTGCAACTCGTTCATCACATTTGGTTGGCTGCCACAGGAGAGATAAGCAGTGCTATGGCCTAATCGAAAAATATCAACGCTTGAAAGAAGGCGGAAGAAAAATGTCTCGCAACCAAAAAAAAAGCACACTTAAGATATGTCTGCTCCAACCTTTCCAAAATATTTTTTTTTTGTTCTGCGTTTCAGGATTTGTACAAAAAAATTTTTTGTTTGTATTTTTTTCTTTACATCTGCATAGTTTATTTAAAGCTTGAAAAGATTTGCAGATAAATTGCTTTTACCCCCTTGCTACTGCAATGATTGATGATGGTGTCTCAGAAGGTTAAAACCTAGATGTTTAAAACAAGAAATAATTAACATCGAGTTTTGATCTTTTTTTCACCTGGTAAACAACAATTGTATCTCCCGATAAGAATGCAGGCCTCGAGCATAAATTAAAGTGAGCACAATAGGAGTGTCTGCACCCGGAATATTAATGCCAAATTCAAACTGCACATTCATTTCTATATGAACATGTAAATATTTACACAAGCCAAATAGGGCGTATACACCTCAGCGTAATAAAAACTAGTCTCGCAAGCTCGCAGCGCACCATAATGAGAAAATACGTAATAAAAGCAGCAAATGAGTTCAAAAGGTCATTTAAACATGTGTAAAAGCAGTTCCACATAGTAAACAATTTACAGTTACATTTATTTGTTTTATTGATTGCAGGTTTCTTTGTGCCATCTGTATCCGGATACTGCAGTCCCATTTTACCGAACAAAAGAAATAAAGATTAAAAATCCTAATGCTGCTCTTCTTCTTTCCTGTTACATAATTTAGTAGCTCCCATCACAGTAATTCTTCTCTGCTTAAAAATAAGATTTCATATTTTAATGACGCTGGATTTAAGTAAAAAACTCTCATTTACAAACTTCTATTTTTCTCTCACTAACAGACGACAGATTGCCACATTCAAATCCATTTTTCAAAAAGAAATTAATGATCAAGATGTTTGCCTCTTCACACATTAAAAACCTAATCTATAGTTAAATAAAAACAAAAAAGATGATTTAGTTTGTATTTCCCAAAACCATCAAACTTATTAATACATATAAATTATCCAGCTGAAAATGAATTGCACAAAAACACAGAACAAAAATATTTCTCTCAGTTCAACAACCTGAGAAAAGAAGCCATGAAAAAGAGATGAGCAGCTTAATGAAAAAAGAGCACAAAAGGGAGCATCATCACGGCCACTTTATCCCCAATGCATGTCCCCTGAGCGAATCATCGTCCACTAAACACTTCGAAACGCCAATACAAAGGATCGCTTCCTCAAACAGAATCCATACTATAATAATAGTTAAGTATATTCATAGCACATCAATATTCAACTACTTTTCCATAGAAGAATGAAATTTACAAAATATAATCGGAAACCATGTTGTTGGTCAGTTCTATCACAAGAAATCCGAGGTACTGTGGCAGACAAATGGCAGACCACTGTTGCAGTTCGGGATAGCCGTTCCTTCCCCGACAGTTTGATAACCGGAAATTGATTGGCATCTCTGCCGAGACGCACTGAAAGTCTGCTTGCTGCCAACATGATATAAATATAGTAACAACGGCTGCGCATGGCATCTCATGCGTTGCCAGACGGACCTGCAACCAGTTCAATCGAGTAAAGAAGAAGCGATCACTCCACATGACGTACTATAAAGGCATAATCGTAGTGATTATTCCTTTCCCTATCATTTCCATGATGGGAAGTTTTAAAATGAAAAATAATCAAAATTCATTGCTGATTTACTTTTATGGCTCACAATAATAACAATAGGCATATTTTTCGATTGTTTCGATGCAAATCGCCAGGTAAAAACAAGTTATATTTGGGATAAAAGAAGTTTTCCTTGAATATCTTGAATGAACAATTTAGCCAAACTGATGGTCGATAGTGAAAACTTAATAGGAAATTGGATACTATTCACTTGGGTTCTGCGAGTCCTGCAAACAATATCCAATTTCCAATAATAGGCTTGCTATCTTATAATACAATAGATCTTTTACTTGCCACAACACAATTTACTAAAAATTTGAAGGGTTTACAACATCAACAATTTTATGACTAAATAATGTTCGCCATCTCTTACAATGGCCGAAATTAATTTTTATTTATTTAAAAAAAAAAAAGACTTGGTGAGGATCTGAGGAACATGCTGCTGGCAGGGCACTATTTCTGACGTCAGAGTTGGTATTCCCCATGTTAAAAGGGTTTACGTCACAACTGGTAACAATCGCGCAAATTCTCGATTTGATCTCGCTTTAATCGCTCACTTTTTCATATTGTCGTCTGCTCGTTTTCACAATTTCAACATTTAATATATTTAAAAAAATCACTGAAAAATTATTTAAGTTTTATTCACTTTGTGAAAAAAGCAGTAGACTTCCTCCAGATAACCATATCCAGTTGCCATTCACGTGTTCCCATACTGTATCCCCATATTGTTTATTTCTCATGAAGTCAAAGTAGAGGTGATAAAATAACATACTGATAGTATCAAATTCTTAAGTAGACTTTTGAATCCAATTAAAAGTTCTTTTCACCACTATTTTCTTCACGGTCCATTTGCTATCACAGAAACGAAGAACGAGGAGACAATTGTCGCGTCTATAAAATTTTATGACTCCTGTAGACAAGAATCAACAAAAACCAAAAAAATAAAAATTAAATGAACATAGAAGAAATTCCTAAGTTAACAGAACCACGAATACAAAAAAACATTTTGAAACATAAACGCCCCGATATGAAAACATGGACAATAGGTGCATTCAGAAACTAAAACTCGTAAAAAAAACGAGTTTGCGTGTGGTTAGTTTTGTCTGTGTTTTGTGTATGTTTTGTGTATAATTCTGAGTGTGAAAATCTGAGACACGTTTTAGCTTCTTTTTAGCCACGTTTTAGCTTCTATGACTTTAAGCAGTCATGTAACGTCTAAAACAAATGGCGCCGATCTAACTCTACAACAGTAGAGTTAGATGCTGCGCAGACGAGTGCGTAATTGTAAGACATAACTTGTATCTCGTAAAACGCTGGGATTGTAGCGTTTCCTAAAACGCGCGTGCACGCGCGTTTCTTGGCTTAAACCTAAACGTTTCCGGAAATGACGACACATTTCAGAAAACGAAACGAGGGAAACGACTGAAACATGAAAATGTTTTAGTTTCTGAATGTACCTAGTGTTTATATTAAAAACTAACAAAATGTGATAAAGCTAAACTAAAAACTGCAAAATTACAGTTGGAATTTAGAAAATACAATATAAGTTTCACACCGCCCCCTTATTTCCTTTTTTTCTAATGACCAATTCCAATTTTAACACCCTTAAAATAGTTTTTCTCGTCAAGTTTCTTAAACTTTCCCTTCTTTTAGCAAAATGTCTCGCAATTAGCATACGCCTCAGTTACTTTCCCTCCCATTTTGCCCTTCTTGTAGAGACAAATTTTCACTTACTTTAAGACCGTAGCAAGATTTTCATTTTCCTTGCATCAAAAGAGAAGCAACAAGGGACCTTTAACGCCTTTGCGTCCATTAGTGACATACTATATCCCACTATAAACTGTCTTAAAGAGGTGCGTGTCACACCTTGTGCTTGACTAAATTGAGAAAACAGTAAATAAATGTAACTCAAGAAGTTTTGTGTGTTCACGCACCAAAGCAAACAGCAATCAGGCAAAACAAGTTGCATAGTTATACAAAAGTGAAATACAAAACTTAAATATTTCGCAGCTTGAAAGTGAGAAAATATCATTAGGCTAGAATGGCGCCACTTATTTATAATGATATGTAGTTTACCAACACTCTAGCTAGCCATAAATATGGTAAAACGGCACCGTGGATCGCTACTGTACGTGCGGGAAAAGTTGAATTATACCAACAGTTGAAGCTGAGCATCAACAATAAAGACAAAAAATGTAATTTTTTTATTTCTATCTTTTTTTTTAGATGGCGCTTTAATTTGGCAAAAATTTAAACTACCCCATCATTTTTTCTCCTTATAATTATTATTCTGAATTTTCTAACTCGCCCCGAAATCGACTCGCTTACATTTTAAGCGTCAATGGCCATTAAACGACACCTGCCGGTAATAAAACGTCTACAAACTGATCACTTATACCTTTTACGAATACCACGTAAAAAAATTTGATAAAACACCCCACAAAGTAATTTGTCTTTTAATTTCCCCCAAGTAATTTCACTTCATTTTAATGCAGCTTTAAAATTCCTTCTTGTGAAGCACCAATTGCGAGCCAATGCTGATGGAATGCAACCATAAGGGAGAAGAAATAAACGACCCTCTAGAGACGACGGCAAAGAAAGAGGTATTTAATAGCAGTATAGGGTTCTCTTTTCCTCCTTCCTTCCGCCATTGGCTGTTAATTTGAAGACGAAGCTAAGAAAAGTTGAAACAGCACGTCGTGATGGTTACCTTTACGAGCACATTAAATTTTTTACAACCCACAATTTGCTCCCGCCACGCTTTTTCCATTTTTGACGGCCATGGTTTATTGCGATCACCTGTATATTGAGCAATAGGCCCATTTCAATCAACAACAAACGTGCACTGCTGCTGCTTCAAAATCCAGGCTTTCCTTCCTATAAATTAATAAGTAACCATCTTTTCCAACGACCAGAGGTATGCTAAAGTTCATCTTTCATTCAATACACACTCGCAGTTGCAGCGGAGTGTGTTGCATTCGCTTTGAACACATACGTTTCAATCGAACATAACTCAATTTATTATTTTAAATTTATAATCAATTTGACTGTGATTGACTTCAATGTATTTCTGTGAGCACCAACGAAATAAAAGCAAAGATAAACGAAAAAAAGGTTAAAGGTATGTTTTTCTTTACTTATTACTTAGCATGCAGTGTAATCACAGTTACCCAACTTTAAAAAAAGCATAAAGATAGATGTGGATATTATGTCATTTGAGTAATCTGATTCTAGAAAAACCGAAGTTGTACCACCAAGAAAGAGATAGAACAATGACAGTGCATAATTTAGGTATAAATAAATCATATTAGCAAACTGTGTCCTAAGTGTGTATAGACCACTGAAAAGTGAGCACCAACCATCACCAAAAAGACGATCTCTAGTCAACCTGATAACCATGCTAATGGTTTACGTAAAGGTCAACGGAAAAAAAAACTAAACTCTGTTTCCAAAACATTGCGAGAAACTCCCATTGGTTGGAGCCTGTTTGCTTGCACATTAATATAAAAAAACCACTAAAAACTATCATATATGGTCATTTTTATGATCGTTTATGGTCGTTATTTGTTTGTTTTATGTTCGTTTATCTTCGTTTATGTTGGTTTTATGCCCTTTTATGGTCATTTTTTGAATTATTTTTTTAAGTGCATTAAAAAATTGCTGAGAAAATACTCTAGCCAGTGAGAGTTTCTTGCAATGTTTTGGAAACGGAGTTTAGTAGTTGAATTCTAGTAACCAGTTGCTAGTGGCAACCGGTTGCCAGCTATGAACAATTGCCACGCATTATAAAAATGAAAGCTATTGAGAGCCTTTTTAAAACTAGGAATAACTAGAGCTCTGGGCAATCAGATGTGATCAAAGAAAGAAAACTTCATTCTGACATAGCAAACGAAAATCTTTTACGAACACAACAAACAAGGCACAAAAAATCGACCAGTAACAATAAAGAACGCATGCTTAAGCTTAGAGCTGAGAAGGCAGGCTTAAAATAATTTAATTTATCGATGTACAGTTTTGGCGGCTAATTTTCATTTTACTAAAGTTATAGTCACAACACGTCATATATTCTTAATAACTTGCATTTTGGATTTGTTTACTTCATGCAAATATTCCCAAATATGAATTACACGAATAAAGTACGCACACAGCATTCTGTTTGTCTAAAAGTAATTTTAATTAGTTTCAATTATGAAATAACTGATGGGTACCGCATAGACATTGAGAGACCCCTACTGCAAGAAGTGGAATGCTCTATCTAACATCCAAAATAAAGCTAAACAAGACCCAGCAATTCCATAGTTAAGTAGCTTCAACTGTAATTGGTTATTGATTAGCAATCTAACTGTTTTCCTTTGTGTTGTTCTTCCAATTCAATAACAATAGTAATTGCACTAAGCGATAGCAAAGAAATGCAATAACGCAAAACCTGGTTAGCTATCTATCACTTTTACAAGATTGATTTTATAAAATAACTGAAGCAACTTCAGACAACATTTATCAGACGTATTTTATGTAATATCCCATTTACAATAGATAAAATAATGCCCTGTATAACCTCAGGACCTCGACTGATACAACCATAACATTTCTTTTATAAAAAATTGATTTGGTCTGTTGATTTGACCTTAGTATTGATCGATTTCACCAGTCCCAAACTAAACTAAAAAACTTTTTTTAAGAAAAAAATTTTGATTACATTTCAAAAAAAATAATTTAAAAACCTCTTTAAGATATTGAACTTTTGCTTGTTGGGTATTTTAGCCTGAAGATTTCCTTGCATTTCTTACGAGCACTTTTACTGGTGAGATGTCCTCCAACTACAAATAATAAATTGCCACCTGCAGAAAGAGCTTACAAGTTGCTCTTTGTATTGCTTGACTGAGCATACTCAGTTGTGTTGTCATCAGCAACACCTGGTGAGGTGAAATAGAGAAACGAGAAATTGTAATGATGGTTTTGTCAATTGAATCACAAAATGTGGACAAATTTATTTATTTAAGCAGGCACTCAAATGTACACTCACGAGTTTGGACAGCTGTTCACTTTGTAGAAAACTAAGCACCAAAACAGAGTTGTAATGAACGCAATCTTAAAGGTCAAGAATAGTCAAAATTTTAATTTTAATATGTGAAAGACTGTTAACAATAACATCTATTTCATTCGTTAAAATATTTTATTGTTGCGTATTTATTATTTTATAACAAAAATAATGTCTAAACTCCGTTTCCAACACATAGCGAGAAACTCCCATTGTTTAGAACCTTTTCCCAGCGATTGTTTAATGCACTTAAAAAATTAATTCGAAAAATGACCATAAAAGGGCATAAACGAACATAAAAGACCATAAAAATGACCATATATGGTAGTTTTTGTGGGGTTTTTTAATACAAATTTATATACATTTGTATTAATGTGCATGCAAACAGGCTCCAGCCAATGGAAGTTTCTCACAAGGCGTTGGAAACGAAGTTTAGTTGGCTCGCATTGTTTGTCATGCAATGCATCATGGTCGAGCACGATGTCACCAGTTTTGATTGTTAACAAAATAACCATCTGCGTGTGCGTATACAGCCATGCACATGCTCGATCAGAAAGTTGAAATTCTGAAAACTAGTTGTAAACTCTATTTAACAATTTGTGCACGAAACTCTCAATGGTTAATGACCTATGCATTGTACTGAAAGTGTATATTGTGGTATCTTATTTTAATCTTCTAGTTGAGCTGAGTCAAAATATCATTGCTTTATAGTCCAAAAATGTGCATGCCATTGTTAACAAACGAAAACGCTTGTAAAATATTTAAAAAATTAATCTACATTTGGGTTTTTGTATTGTTGCGCACATTTTTTGGCTACAAAACAATGATTTTTCGACTCAGCTCAACTAGAGAATTAAAATAAGATACCACAATATATACTTTCCGTACAATGCAAAAAGTTCACTTTTCAGTTTCGTACATGAATTGTTGTATAGAGTTTAGATCGTTTAATTTTATCGTTAAATTTTAAGATTGGGAACGTCATTCGACCATGATGTATTGCATTTTTGTTAAGAAATATTGGAATTGTTATAAAATAATAAATAAATAAAACGATAAAATATTTTAAAAAAATGAAATTCATGTTATTGTTACCATAAAACCCCGTATTAACCCATGGACTTTTATCCGCATATAAGCCCACATGCGTATTTAAGCCCAGCGCTAAAAATCTGCCCGCTTGTCTTTTTTTTGAAGCTCAAAAATGGCGGTTTTTCGATAATAGCCATGAGTGCTAATGCAGGATTTTAAGATAACAGTCTTTCACATACATATTAAAATTTTGATTACACTTGACCTTTAAACTTCCAGCCATTATCACTGAAACGGTTGAAAATGTATTGTAATTTTATTTTAATTTTTTTTAAAACAAATAAAATTTAAGAAACAATTATAATAACCTTTCAAGTGAACAACTTTTAAATTGAAACCATCCTGCAGTTAATATTCATTAATTTCCTAATTACTGTACATCTAACCAATTAATCCCAATCTAAAAACTTGCAACCAAGCTGATAATCTCCACTTATTGATCGCATAGCGAGTCAATTTTGTGTCTAGAGCGGTCCACGCTGTCGCTTGTTGTGTGAGCAGGTGGTAAACTGATAACGATGCTCGAGGGATCATTCCTTATTCTCTCAAAGTGTTGGTTGTGGACGTATGCAGCGAAACGTCACCCTACTATGACGCAATGCCGTCTACTTCCACGACAACAGCATTGCAGCATCAACTCCGCCCGACTCACTCCAAGATTGAGTCGAGTCGCGTGACTGCTTCGAATCACGCATTTTAATTTAGAAATGAAAAATTTATCTTATGACAGTCGGTTTGACCTTTAGTTAAATGAATTTCCTACGCGGAATAAAAAGTTTAATTTCTAAACCAAAAAATTATGCAATAAAAATAAAAATTGTTAAAAATTTTGAAAATCCTGTATCTGACACATGGACAACAAGCAGACTAAATAAAATTATCTTACCGTACTTGTTTCTTTCCTTCCATTTTTAATTTTTTTGTTGTTGTTTGTATGTTTTTACTTTTTAGCAATCATTTTTTTTGTTGGTTATTAAATTGTTTTCTTTCTATTTTCCCAAGATGTTTATTTTTTATCATTTTTTTTTTTTTGTTGATGATGAAATCTATTAGTTTTAATTACATTTCTATCTTAATGTGCTCTCTTTATATACCAAGGTGAATAAGACCATTACTAACGTGTCAGAATGAAATAGAGATTAGGTAGACGCTTCTTAGCCTTGAGTAGTCACCGTAAATTCAGTTTATAGCTTGAGAAATTGTCATTTATCCTTTAGTTTTATTTCGGCCTACAACCCGAGTCGTGTTTACTTTGGGAAATGCAGTATTTTTTCTGCACAAGTAGTTTTATATGGTTAAGGTTGCTGTTTGCTTGTTTTATTGTGGTTGTTTATTTTATCTTTTTTTTTTTTAGCAAATGGAGAATGAACCATTTGCATTTTGCTGTTGTGGTGTTCACCTTTTGTTTTGTAATGTGGATATTTTATTTCTTTTAGTTTTTTTGTCAAGTTAGGGGGTTTTTGTTACATTTTATTTACCGGACCGTCCTCGCGATCAGTATCTATTAAGGGCTTGTTTGCTTGGCTTTCTTATAGAGGATCATCTGATTGATTTTTGTGCTTCTGCCGATATAAAATCCAACTATAGTTGCCGCCCGATATCTTGATGCTAAAATTGGACTGCGCATCGATATCAGCGCACAACAATCACAACTTACGTGAATGCTGATGATGCATGCTATGCAAAACAAAGTTCCTGCTCGTTGATGTAAATCAAACCATAATAAACATACTTGTACACAACCATGTATTATTGTAAATTTTTATACTTTAAATGACAACATTATAAAAAATAACAATAATCATGTTCGTGTGTTTGTTATTGTCCGATTTACGACAACGCCTGGAGACTATATTTTGATGTAGCATACATCAGGATTTGCGATAGTTGTGCGCAGTTGGCAATGCGCAGTTCAAATTAGCATCAAGATGAGCGGCAACTGTAGTATTTTCTATTGATGATTAATAAGATTTGATTGAGTAAAAAAAAATCCCAAAAAATTGATTTTGTTACGAGAAAAATATCGATGACATATTGTATATCGGTAATTTGGGTGTACCGACTGTTGTTAAAAGCCTGCATTTCCATTATTGACATTTTCCAATCCGAGCACTGACTCCATCACAATCTATCCAGAAAATCAATTCCAAAACTAACGACACAGTACGTATGATGTCCACAGGGATGTTTATGAGATGTCTCTTTGGGACTTTGAAAATGATGCAGATTGCTAAGTTATATCCTCAGGATCTTAACAGGTTTCAATTTTTTTTCTTCTTGCCTATCGATAATTTAAGACAATTTTACGTCTTCTTGTTAATGCTCACATAAAAAGATGATCTTAAGATTAAAATTTAAAAACTTTTATTTATTTATTAACTTTTTAAAAACTTTTTATAAAGTGCAATTACGCTCTTGCTCAACCTTAAAGTGCCGTTTAACGATTGTAGTTCAAACAGAAACGTTCAGCTTTAGCAGAAAATGTAGTTTCCTTTAAATAGCTGTTACAGCCATTAGATCAAATCGATTTTTATTGATTGAAATTGTTTGAATGGCTTTTTTTCTCTCTAATCTCTGACGTCCACAGTTGTTTAGTCATACATTTTCCACTTTATTCAAAAGCTTTTCACTGACTGTTGCCGTGGCAATAGACAAAAACAAAAACAAAAACAAAAACAAAAACAAACCTATCTGATTCCTACTTTCAAATGAAGTTGAAAAATAAATTATTTATTCCGATTAGAAATTATAAACTAAAAAACGTTTAATTATCAAATAAATTTATAAAATGAATGAATAATAAATAAAACAAATGCACCACATCACAGAATAATATTTTTTTTCCCAATCAGGGGCCATTAATTATGTAGTGCCACAAATTACAAGATATAAATTCGGATCTCCCATTCTTAAAATTTAACCATGTCATGTCATGTACAGGCAATTCGCCAATAACAACAACCCACAACCCAAAGGCGAAACGTGTTCGTCATCTTTCAACCACAGCTGACAGCTCTTAACGACATAGGAGAACATTATTATCTAGCTTACATAAAACTGCCGACATTAATTGAAAGCTACAAATACTATAAAAGAGTGTTGATGAATGATGGGATTACATAGATTACATAGTCTCTGCTTATACAGCAAATTGAAGCTATTATGAAAGAGGAACTGGTTATCTCTCTAGTCACAACTAATTTTTTCTTAATTATTGAAAAGAAAGGGCAATCTTCTAAAAGCAGAAAGCTTAAAAAGGTGCCTCGAAATTGATTTCATTGACAGAAATGTCAATTACGTACATTGCTAGCTAAAGATTAGCCCTAATTCTCATTTTAAGTTCATTCGATGCACGTCTTTTACCCAAATCTTTATCATTGTATACTTTTATTTCACTAAAAAGTGCCCGTTTCAAAGGTAAAAAAAAAACAACATTTTAGGCAAAGAGGAGCTCTTTCTTGAGGTGTCAGAGTGAACTTTGCTAAGATGCAATACTTAGATGCAACGACGACGCACTCTTTATCGTGCAAAGATAGAATTTAGATGTAAAATATATAGATCCAAAGATTCACTTTTTGGTGCAAAAATAAAATTTAGATGCAAAAATGCGCCCTCTCTTCAGTTAAAAATAATTAATTTTTTGGTGCAAAAAATGTAGTTTGTATTTTTTTGATATTGTAGAGTAAACGTTGCTGCTTTATTCCAGTGGCAAGTTTTAAAAAGATTTTAACATTATTTTAACTTAATAAATGCGCCTTGGGAGAGCTTTAAAGCATAATTAACCCTTTTTTAAGTGAAGTGTTCACAAACGTTAAGTTGCTGCAAATGTGTTGCTTTTAGTATGCACATGATGTTTCATTTAAAAGTTTCCAGCAGAATGCAGTAACTCGTAATAGACTTTCATAATAGTTTTAATGCAGTTGTTTTAATACAGGAAGTGTTGGATGAGCAATTTGATAGAAAATAACAGGGTTGGCAAAAATCATGATTTTTTAGAAAAAATCAAAAATCATGATTTTTTTTTTGATTTTTTTGATTTTTATAAAAAAAAAAATTAATAATGTAATAGATAATAATTTTAATTATATATTACATTATTACATATTATATTATATTAAATTAACAATAATGTCCTGTAGAAACAGTGTAAAGCATGAGGAGAGAGGAGAGAGAAATTGGAACAACCCATCCTGTATCAGATGTTCCCCCTATTACCATTGTGCTACTTGTATTATTAAGTAAATATATATAAAAATTATAGAGATTAATGTTTGCAAATGTTGTATTTTTACAATTTAAAGGGATTTTCTGAGAAAATTTGTAATTTGATTTAATCATGATTTTTTTGTGCTGATTAAATCATGATTTACTCATTTGATTTAAATCGTTTTGATTTAAATCAACCAACCCTGGAAAATAATCTTTCACTTAGAAAGCACCGTTCAACCTATCATCTTTGAAATTATTAGAAGAATTCTAAATAATAAGTGCTACACTGTACCTCTTGATTGGCAACAGTGGGCAACAGTGACATGAAATTAAACAAAGACAAGGAAATGGTATCGAACAAAAGAATTGCAGTAAAGTGTTTAGTGTCATATCTTGAAAGGCTGCACTTCAATGAATTCGAATGTACATTGTTGTGGACATCAGATGGTCATCTTAAATAATTTTGAAAAGTGAATATAAATCTTATTAAATCTTAATATCAAACAATGTGGTCACTTTCACCCAGCTGTGCTCATATCCTTCAAGCCAAGGCCTTCACAAACGATAATCGCATTTGAGCCTCTTTGTGTCCCCATTCTTTTGTCTTGTTTGTAACTACTAAACTTAATCACTCTATGGTGTCCATAATTTGCATGACGCACTTGTATATTCACACAATACTTGTAATTCGTCCCCAAAGCCCTTTCTAGACTATTGATAATACTACTTTGCATGCACAATGTGTGCACAAAAGTCTACTGCAAAGCAGACAGCTTTGCGGTCGCTAAGACCCTACCACTAAATTTTGAACATCTTAACACAACTACAAAACAAACTAATAAACGTTTTTTTTATCAGATGACTAAGTATTGATTTCCTTAAAAAAACGATTTAGATTCAGTATAGAAAAACCAAATCAAACGGTAAATTAAAACCGTGTCATAAAAATCACTTATTATTGCACTGAGCTACCGAGTGCCAACTGCCATCTTGCTGAAATAGAAAAACTGTCATTGCTTTCCCAGCTATATTGCATGCGAGTGATGTCGTCATGACAACTACTAAAAATCGGCCAACAGACATCATGGAAAGATTCAGGAATCAATAATCAGCAGAACCAACAGAAAAAGCTGTATATACACGTGAAAAACTACCATTGCCATTGTTAATCTGACTGATTCTCCATTGGTAAATAACATGTAACTATATAATTTCTTAAAAATCGATGTGGGTTTTTAGTTTGCACTTCGATATAATTCATCGACTTGCCTGGGAAACACGACATTTTAAATGCACCAAATAATTTCTACGATTTGCTAGTTTTTAAAAAAAATAAATATCGATCGAAGATACCATTAGGAATTTAAAAGTTAACTCTGGATACAGGACTGCTTGCTTTTACAAAATGTATTAAATATTGATGAATGTCAATCTCGTCTTTCTTCTGAACTTTTATTTTTATCACCACGTTTTACATTTGCTAAATTTTGTGGAAACAATTCTGAGTAAACTTTAAAAAAAAAAAAACGTTACACTAGAATGAATTTTCTCTTTACGCGAATTTTCGTAATAGAGAAACGAGGTTAAAGTCTATTGCAACAACGCCATTGTCAAATCGAATGCGCAGAACACAAAAAAATCTAACTAGACTTCATGCAGGCAAAGTGATTAGTGACTGGTTTGAGATTTAAATCATGAATAGCATTGTCTGCGCTATGGTTAATTCACACCAAAACAGAAGATGGCTGCGCAATGCATTGTGAGTTTAAAACCACCGACGTAAACTTAATAAGTTTCTACTTCATTGAAGTAAGAAGTAACGTAACTTTAGAAATTACAAAACCAATAAGAAGACAGCTGCTTCTCGCATGAAAAACGAGACGGAATGAAATCACGAGAGAAATTGCATGATTGGTCGGTTTACATTTACTGTCTACAAACAGTAGGGGTACCGTATTCAAAAACTGTCGCCTAAGTGCGCAAATGTGTAAGTGTGAAAATGTGATTTCACACATGCGCACCAGAAGCCTCATAGGACTCATGTTATGATATGTGACTCACATGGGCGACTCACACTCACATCTCAAGAGGTGCGCATGGTGAGTCACAATAGCATAACATGAAGCCTATGAGGCTTCCAGTGCGCATGTGTGAATCACATTTTCACACTTACGTATTTTCGCACTTCTGCAACAGTTTCTGAATACCCCTAGTGTAAACAAAACCATATGTTAAGTTAAATTTTCATAAATTATGTTATGTTACGTTACGTTCAATGTGAACTAACCATTAGTTTCTCCAGGTTGCAGATGATAAGATTGGCCATAAGCAGGTAAATGTCAATCTAATCAATACTATAGCAGTCTGCCCGTGAAAAAAATGTTCGATAAACTTTCATCAAATGAAGGAGGGTTTTTCTCATCTCTCAAAACACAAAATAAACTGAATTTCCGCGAATAATAAAAAGCTGTACTTAAAATGCATTTTCAAGTTATTATTCATTACTAGTGCAGACACCAATCTAAAAAAAATGATGACAATGACACTTAAAATTTGAAAGTTGTGCCTCTGCAATTAATGGTTTCAGGAAAAGAAAAATGATATTCCCCTAAACTGTCAATACACACAAAAATAACACTTACAATACATTTGGAGTGGCAAAAGATACCATCACAAAGTTTTCAGCGTCTGAAGTTCAGGTTTGCTAACGTGAAAAACGCAAGAAAAACAATGAGAAATGGCGCAAAATGGCGTGTTGGCACCAGTTACGTCATGCATGGTCACTTTTAGCGCAGTATATACGTTAATGCATGACGTAATTGGTGCCATCACGCCATTTCGTGCAATTTCTCATTGTTTTTCTCGCGTTTTTCACGTTAGCAAACCTGAACTTCAGATGTTTGTGATGTTATTTTTTGTCACTCTAAATCTATTGTAAGTGTTATTTAGAGTCTAAATGACAGTTTAGCAAAACATCATTTTTTTTTTTTGTAACGGCTGTAACCTTTAAAACTAACTTAAGAGCAATTGATTTTATGGATAAAAGCGAAGAATAAGAACATTACTTCTAGCATTGAGAAAATTTTCGATGTCACCGTGCTTCTCTGTTGCAATAACATGACAGTAATGCAAGATTTTGATCAAAACTTTTAATGAGTCATGCAGCAAACATGAAAATAGCATATTACATACCAACAACTGACAATGCATTTTTCAATATACAGTACCAGACATATCTGCGTTTGTTTATCTATTCATGTTTATTATGATCCCAATTAAAAACACCTAATTTTTTTAAAAAATAACAACTCATTTCTCTCTATTTTTTTATAGAAAAATTGTTATTGAATTGTTAATCCCAAAGAATGTCCACAAGAAAAAAATGGCTGCTCTGAGGGACTAATATAAAATGATCGAAAAATAGTACACGCAACAATTCTTTTACCACCTTTTTATGCAGTGTGAGCAAACAAGTCATCACGCAGTGTGACGTCATGCAAATAACTTATCAATATTACGTAGACTAATTTGAGTGCGATGCACTCTGAGTCGTCGTTACATTTCTTGGCAAACGGTGCCAACCATCGATTTCCAATTTCAACAGAAAGAACAAAAACAACACCAGTCTAGTATACAATTGACCTGAATAGAGTCACATCGTAAAAATATATCTTAAATTTAAAACAAATCAAAAACAATAAAATAAAAATGTGCATTTTGCATTCCTAGCAATAATTCATCAATTTTTAAAGTTTGTGAAACCTACACAAGACATATGCAATGTCTTATAGTTTATCCTTTAAAAATTGTGTGCTTACAGAGAATGATGCCATTTGTAAACAATGCATGATTCTATCAACTGCAACGTATTCCCTTTATGCTGAGCGCTCACATGTGAGCATGCTCAGATTGACGTCATTTCATACGCTGGCTGGGACTGTAGTAGTTGGCCATTTACTTTTTCATGCAGAAGAAGTGTAAGATATTCCCAAACGACAATTTACAACAATTCATTGTTGTTTTGTATATATTCACGAATATTTTTGTTTTATTGAGAAGTGTGCAGTGCTTCTTGGGCACACACACATCAGAAACAACACCAAAGCCATATTCTTGAGCAACAAGTTATGAATGAGTTTTAATGGTAAAGTCAATTTCCATGCGTTCTAAATTTAAATTTAAGACACAAGCTTAAAATAGATCAATTTGCAATGTTATGGCAATGTATAGCTGCAAAACCGGTTAGTTGGATAGGTAATTTAATTATTTAAAATATGGAATATTAAGTCGTAATTTTATTATGACAGATTACTACAGCTAGAGTACAGCTACAGACTAGATATTTATTATTCTGGACGTACAATACCCAAGGAAACAATTAACTACTGCCTTCAGGCTTAATAAAAAGTGTTGCTTCCAAGAATCAATTACACGACCCAGGCTAATCTCAACAACAAATTGTGGTAAACTTTTCACAACATTAAACAAAGCCAACAAGAAAACTCAATGCAATTACAATCACTAACAATATAAAAAAATGTTGATTACAAATTTAATCTAAATTTATCATTAGATAGTTCGGGTGCTTTAAAACCACAAATACATAAAGATTTGCAAATCTAGTCCCAAAACACTATAAAAATGGCAATTTAACACCATATATGTCCAAATTATTTTCACACACATATTGCCCTGTATTATTTGTGCTTGTAAATGACCCAACATTTTATTTACATGAAACTTAAAACTCAATTCATCACGCAGTCACAAACTCACGCACTTTTGATGGGGGACTCTGTATAAAAATGACATCTGGCAATTTTTGTTCATAGCGAGATAATTCAGTTATAGTTTCGCATGACTGCAACTGAAATGCAGCATTTTATTAACCATTTGAAGAATCACATAAAAGACTTGCAAAATTATGTTTTACTCATATAGTTTTAAATGTCAAAACTCCCATAAAAATTTCAGTGTATGTACTGTAAATGCATTAAAAGAAAAAATTGAAATTTATCTAGAAATTCACAAACTAACTTTTATAATAACAATATATAACTTTGATATCAGAAAATCTCAAGTGACATGTTTTTCTCGAAACCCTTTAGATCTTAAGCATTTTTCTTCTTTCAAATAGGGAGTGAAACGTGACTCCAATACATATGGAAAAAATAAAGAATTGCAGAAAAAGAAAGTGCGAAGTGGCAGATGGAGAGAACCTGGAAAAAGGCAATTTCTCTTGTTCGAGTGACCACTTCTCGCCTTAGCATTGCTTTTCACCACAAGAATACTAACAACTTAACTTACTTTAGTAGTTTACTCCAAATAATAATCCGATAAAATTGCAATACTTGCGATTAAAGATTAAAAACATTA
The DNA here is from genome assembly GCA_000239455.1 of Strigamia maritima. Classification (NCBI taxonomy): domain Eukaryota; kingdom Metazoa; phylum Arthropoda; class Chilopoda; order Geophilomorpha; family Linotaeniidae; genus Strigamia; species Strigamia maritima. Next base: position 104,091 of record JH431433.1, on the reverse strand, counting down.
ACTGCTTCACATTTTGCATTTTTAACAATAAGTGCGTTCAATCCTGAAAACAAAAGCCACTTATTTGCTTTAAGTGTCTTTTGTAAGACAAGTGTGATGTAAATTACGACATAGTTTGCCTTATACAAGAGACTAAAGTGACTTTAAAGAAAAAGCAAATACAACTTACTTCATTGCCTTATAGAAGTCACTTGTTTTTACTGCACATGCTCAGTTAAAACAGCCAAAATGCCTTCCCCAAAATGACACTGATGCTGTGTTGCACCGTAAAACTAGATAGCTTAAGTTAAAACACTTTAAGAACCTAACACTGGTCGTTTGAGTAAGCCTAAAAATCAAGGTGACTATTTTGTGTCTTAACTTAAACTGTTATAAAGTGCCTAAAACAAAATCTAGACACGTATCTATAGATTTGACGTCTAGTCAAATGAAGAAGAAACACAAATTGCTAATTTTCTATAAGAATTTCCTTACTTAGACAAAGATAAAGTTAGAAAATTGTTTTTGCTGATCAAACACAAATCTTGGTAGCTATTTTGGTATGAGCGATCAAAGCTATGTGTGCGCATGCTTACTAAATTGTTAGTGAACAATTTTAAAGTGTGTTCATTGAGAAGTCACTTTTGAATAAGGCAGATAAGGAGAAGTGACGTTTCCTTTTCCGTATTGAACGCACCTAATGCATTTCGTATGTACAACAATGGTTTACAAATTTTTAGTAACATCAGATTATAAACGTTTGGCCTAAGTTGTCACTGAAGCGACATTAAACCTACACTCTCTCTGTTGCTAAAACACAGAAAAACACCAAGCAAAATTTATATTTCATTCAATCTACGAAAAGTGGCGCTTTGGGTAATGCGCGGATCTAATTTAACAATAAAGAAACTTAATTACCGTACTTGAATCTTAAGTGATTTTTTGTTGCCTATTTTTAATTAGTAGTACCATTAACCCCATAAAGTGCACTCTAACTGTTTTTTTAAAATTGTTATTGCGTCTGTAGTCTTTGTTTAAAACTTTGATTATTTTTCCATTAAATTTGGCATAATTAAGTGTTTAAATTTTTCCCCCTTGGGATTATTTCAGCTATAAGAGTAATTTTCACCTTTGAGATCAATGGGTGAAAATCTGACATAAAAAAATTGTCTTGCGATAAAGCTGCTTGATTCTTAGTTTTTTTGCACGACTTTGTAATTTCCTTTCCTCCAGGCCTTTAATCCGCTGAATGCCGTGAATGCTGAATAAGCAGCATTTTGACAAATTTGCCAAGCACTATATTTTTTTTCCATATCAAAGTTTCCATAACCACAATTCAAAACAAAATTCGAGCAATTGCATATTTTTCGGGCCATTCGAGCTAATTCCCATTTGATGTGAAATTATGTTTATCACATTGTCGGCTCTTAAATCATTTTTAAGTAAGACATTTAATAAAACTGACTTTCTTGAAAATTCCTTTGACAATGTGAAGTTAGAAATAAATTGAAATTTGATTATAACAACTTCGACAATTTGTTCGGGTCTTGTTCGTTAAAGTCTTCCATCATGCCTGTACGTGCCTAACGAACCAAGCCTGAAAAAATCAGCCCTGGTTAAAAAAACTATCTGTGTTAGGGTTAGTGAAAATCTGCAATACATAAAACTAGGCCTATTTCATGATGTCCACTCGTAAATCGTAAGTAGTATGTCATGCATAAAGCTAAGAAAACAAAAAAGTTTGTACTCCTTTTTTAGCTTCTAAGCATGTTCAGTACATACCAGTTTGATCCAGATTTGCTTTCTGAGGTCACGTTTTGCAAATTTAATCTCACCATTTTGAAGAGCAATGTAACCGAAATGTATTGTGTGATTCAAACAACCTATATTGTATATTTGCCTATATATCTGAATGTGCAATTTCAGTCGTTCACCCACATCTAAAATTTCTTCACTAATCCTCGTCAGATGTTGCTAATTGTAGCAATTGAGCATGCTCAGTTAGTACGATGTAATGCAAGCAGCAACTTAATTACCACCTACTATTAGGGGATATCGTGCAACAAACATTGTACTCTGCGTGCAAAGAAGCTGAACTTAGCTTCTAGCAGGAGCTTTCAAGACGAGTTTTTAATAAATTAGACAGTTTGCGTATGAAATTAATTTTTAAAATCTCGTATTAATTCAACATTCGTAAATAAAAAATCTCGTTCGTGACAACCCAATTTAACATTCGTATTACAAATATACGAGATTTATTTTTCAATTCGTTCGTATATAAGTTGATATACGAATGCACTGCACATGCGCAGTGTGCATGAAATTTCGCACATGCACATTGTTCTACAATTTGAAGCGAGCGTGGCATCCATCTTGCTTTTCATCGGCTTGTTGTATTTTTGGTAGATTTTTAGTCATCTAGGTTAGAAATTTGTTTGCAACTATGTTTTATATAAACATGTCATTAGACACTAACATAATTTTAATTTACACATTTTCTACTGAACATTACCATCTTTGAGTAAAGCCATACTGTATATCTCGTTCATTTGTTTATTTCGTTCTCGTTCATGTTTGTTTGTGCAAGTGCAATCTGAAACAATAGGTGCATTCAATTTGATTTAGAGACATTAACTTAGTTGACTTAACTGCTAAGTTGACTTAAACTCATTACATGTGACGTTTTGGACGTCATAGTTATGGCAAATGACTTGCTTAAGGTAATTAATCTCACTTAAGTTGCGTTCAATATTGCCTGAATAAAACTGATTCTTAACTGTGTAGTTGACTTAAAGTAGCAGGATGTGATGTGTTTGACGTCATATTCATCTGAAACCTCCTACTTTAGACATCTTTACTTAAGTTACCCAATTCGTATATTAAGTAAAGATGTCTAAAGTAGGAGGTTTAGATAAATATGACGTCAAACACATCACATCCTGCTACTTTAAGTCAACTACACACTTAAAATTTTATTCAGGCAATATTGAACCAACTTAAGTGAGATTAATTACCAAATACGGTAATTAATCTCACTTAAGTTGGTTCAATATTGCCTGAATAAAATTTTTGTCGATTAAGGGCCGCCCTCAAATTACGGCCACGCCCCTCGGCTGTAATTCGAAATAAACATCGCACTCGAATTACGGCCGCGGCAGTTATTTGAAGTGTTTACGGTTTAATTAAATCGTTTTGTCGTAAATTGCGTTGCATGTACTTATTAAGTTGTAAAACATGTGTTCAAACGCTTTTAATACGTTTTTAATACGTTTGGACGTATTAAATACATTAAAATCGATTAAACATACGTTTTACAACTTAAAAAGTTGCGTACATGCAACGTAATTTACGACAAAACAATTTAAGCGCTGCCCTCGAATTAAGGCCGCACACCACGGCCGCAATTTGTAATAAAGGCCACGGCCCTTAATCAAAAAAATACAGTACCTTAAGCAAGTCATTTGCCATAACTATGTCATCCAAAACGTCACATGTAATGAGTTTAAGTCAACTTAGCAGTTAAGTCAACTAAGTTAATTTCTCTAAATCAAATTGAACGCACCTAATGATTTTAATTACGAGATAATTACGAGATAATTTATAAACATAAATTTATTTCATTATTATTTCACGTTCGTAATAAAATCTCGTTCGTAAAAACGCAAACTGTCTAATGAAATAAAAAATTAAAATTTTTAAAACCAGTTTTACTTTTAGCATCCTTCTAAATAAATTTACTAAAAATTGATTTGCACCTATTTTTTATAGTGGACACTGCTCAAGAAATTAACAAAAATTTACAAATTCTTTCATATATAACATTATACTAGCAAACTATTTTCGGCTATTAACTTTGAAATACATATTAGTGTTATCGTCTCCCGGCTGTGACAATAGCGAACTGAATAGCTAATTACATTTCCCTGCTCATTTATTTTTGAAAAAGACTACTAAACTGCATACCAAAAGTAAATGTAATTTTAAAAAATAATCAATAAGTTTTTAAAGTAAATACTGCAAAAATGGTCGTCACAAAAAATAAACTCGAAGAAAAATACTTTATTATTTACACAGTAGCATTAACAACTAAAGAGTGAAAAAATCCAAACCATGTGCAAAGCCCACCAAGGGATCTTCAATTTAATTACTATCATAAAAACACAGTTGGACCAGGGCCAATTAGATCATAGCACACCATCAACCTTAAACCTGGTTTCCGTTTACACAGCTGAAATATTTGCACACACACATGAAAATTTCCTTTAAAACTTCACTTTTAATGATAAATTTAACAGTTTTGGTATACAAAAACCCGCAAATTTATTTGCATAATAAACTACTGCGCTTTGCGACTTAACTGGCCATCATCATCCGCTCTTAAATAGATAGTTCCTGGTTATAAACAAAGCCTTAGACCTTTGCGGTCATCATCAGGTTGTCATATTTTGTTATAAAATCAGTTGGTCTGAAGATCTTGTCTCTGACTATACTCTCTTATAATCCATGATTATATTCCCGTGCTGCATCTGCTTGAATTAACAACACCTCCTCCTCCTCCAATAAAAAAAAATACAATTAATTTCCTTTCTAATATAACTTTTCCCAAAATATCAAAATAAAATAGCAAACTAGATTTCCCACTTTTTAATGGCGGTTGATAATTAAAACGTACCGTACTATAACTGTACCTGGTAAAAATTAAACATTTATTGTTGTGTTTTTCAGGTATTTTACTTTAGAGACGCCATCGATGATACAGTAGCATATCTAAAACAAATTAATGATCGTGTACTATGTCTAGATGACACTCATCTTACAGTTAAACCTGTGAAACAAACTACAAGTAATAAAAATTAAACCTAGACTAATTCTATACACGATGTAATTCCAATGAATCCATTGCTTGATTGACCAGTTCCATGCAGTTGTTTCCATTTTGTCATTTTTCCCAACTTGTTGGAAGTCAGAAAATGGATCACACGCAAACCGACAAAAATGTCCTACTGCTGTACGTAAATGACAGCAATTTCAGCTTTTTCATTTCCTTAGTTTTCAAATTGACTCACTCCCCTTCAATCAGCTTGTGTGGCTGTTACGCAAACATCAAATTTGCATGCCCAAAAGATTTCTTGAAATTTCCCCCTCGAAAATATTACGAAATTTGTCAGTGACGAGCACTATTTTAGTTAACAAGAAAACGCAAATACATGTTTTAAACAATAGTCAACAAGTTTTTTTTATTAATTGAATTTTTATTTGTTATTTGCCAAAAAAGTGTATATATATATTGAATATCGATTTATGAAGCCACACATATCCATCACATTAAAATTGATTGTAACTATAGTAGTTAACTCAGATGTTGCAACTATAGTTTTGACAAAATTTAAAACTACTAGTTATAACTAGTCTTTAGTAGTTAACTAGTGAAGGACTATAGTTAGTCCCCATCATTAACATTTGCCATTTTAAATTCAGCCTACGCCTACCACAATAAAACAACCACTTGTGACGCAAACAATCCGACGTCTGGGCCTCGTAAACTCAGTAAAACACAAACATATAAAAGAGCATAAACAGCATAAGTTCAAACAGAAACTACGTCTTATTCTTCAAGCCAAACTCATTTATTCAAAAAAAATCAGCTCCTAATAAGTAACTTGTCTGTGGTGTAATATGCAAGTAGTATGCACATGTTAAAAGACTAGATTAAGGATTACTATGTGATTACATATTACTATGTTCAGATACAATACTTTTAAAATAAAGAATAGAACTTAATCAAGTACTGAGAACATCTTTCTTGCATTGCACTAAAAAACAAACAACAAAGCCACAAATACCATTCTTTCGTTGATCCGGCTACAGAAATGCACATCATTGCTCAGCTAAAAGATTTTAAACAATTCATGCCAGTTTAAAGGTTCGCCCCCAAAAAAACATTAAATTTGCATTTTTTTTATACAGTATATAATGTTCTTATTATTCCTAAAACAATTATAATAAAGGCATTTATGCAGATTTCATAATTTGCATAACTTGTAAACAAGATGCACAATAAGATAAAGCAGAATTGCTGTTTTTACGCAGAATCCCATTTTCACTGTTAGACATTGCAATCACTATGAAATATATAATAAAATGGGACTGTGTGCTTTCCTCTGCTTAATAATCCTTTAGTGAAAGCAATGATAAACGACCCCCATGTGTCCACTTGGCTAAAGCATCACACACACACAGAGACAAAACTAAGTGGAGAGAGAGTTACATATTGAATGGAAAGAATAAGAGTAACTAATCAAATATAATATACCAAACAGTTGTTTGTATTAAATCAATAATGTCACATAAGAACATTTCAACAAGTATCAAGAAATTAATAGGAACGAATAACTCACCAAATTCGATCTAGCAATCAATAAATTAAACTCAGTTCATCAACCCCTCCTGACCAGATGAGCTCACCTCTGGTGGGTAAAAGACATAATCAGTAGCTTATTACCGAGCATTATAAATATTTATGGCGGCAATTTATACCGAGAAAGGCATTACTCTATACTAATCTATCATTTTACAATAGCCATTAAAACTGAGTGATCATAGAACGTTTCCGCCCACGAAATGAAAGCCAAAAATGCAAGTTGAACACAAACAATTCACTGTGCACTGAATTTCTGTTCGTTGGTCATAATATACACCTACAATGCAACAATCAATTTCCATAATAATTATTCGAAACTCACCCCATATAAATTTTTTTAGTTGAGTTTTTAGGCTGAAGAAATGGTAACTCTTCAACGAATCACACATGTTGAATGTAGTCACATGACTTGACTATTTTTTAAACGACTATTGATTAATCAAAAAAAAAAAAAAAAAAAAAAAAATAAAAAAAATAAATGTAATCTATTCGCTGATTGTTGAAGACATAAAACGACCTTAGTTTTGATTAATAAATGATTCATATTTTTTCACTGACCCCCAGAAAAATTTCATGACCAAATTAACATGACTAAAGTCATTTGTCATAACTATGACGTCCAACACGTCACATGTAATGAGTTTAAGTCAACTTAGCAGTTAAGTCAACTAAGTTAATTTCTCTAAATCAAATTGAACGCACCTATTGCTAATTGCAAGCATCTTTTCCTAATTTATATCCACTCTAAATCTACTTTATATATCATTCAGAAATGCCACACAGGGCGGGGTGACCCAACAAAGATGTCATTATTCAATAACAAGCCCAACAGAGATTTGGCCAGTAAAAAAATATAGGGTGTGGTTATGAAATTATTTTATGAGTACTGCTTTTTTATTTTACTTAAACCAATTCCATTTAATTTAATAACAGCATTATATAAAATATAAATATATTTAAACTCAATTTTTGAGAGCACTTCGTTTATTGTTTTTGAAACCATTTCAGTAAAGCATTAAGTAAATATCTTTATCTTCATGCACTAACACTGCAAAACGATTAGAAATCAATATAAACCGAGTAGATTACGTTTTTCCATCTTTTATATTACTTTTCACATTTAACAGCCAACAATATTGGTTTAGGAAATGGATTTTTCTTTCATACGCAGATGGGAGTCAAAGAAAATGTAATTATTTTAATTAGCTGAATGGAAATTGAAGAAACGAAGGCATATCACGCAATAACCTTTCGCACCCACCCACATATCCCTCACGCACCATATACACCTATATTATATTTGGTTATTCCCTTCCAAAAAAACGGAAGTTTTACATGAAATAAATTTATTATTATTATTATTTGGTTATTCCCTTCCAAAAAAACGGAAGTTTTACATGGAATAAATTTATTATTATTATTATTTGGTTATTCCCTTCCAAAAAAACGGAAGTTTTACATGGAATAAATTTATTATTATTATTATTTGGTTATTCGTGTAATAAATTTAATGGTTCCTTACATGATTTCCTTCTAAAATTTTTTAAAATAGAACTCCTTGAAAGATTTTTTTAATGGATTTGCTGGATTTTTAACATAGATTTGCAAAATCTTTATGGGTTAATATAACGTTTTTTATGATAAATTCTCAAAAAATAGCAATTACATCACATCAGTTTATTCAGAATGACTCAAATCCCGTCATATACATAAATTAATGGTAGAGAAAGTGTGGTTGGTTACGTTAGTTGATTTTGTGCGTACTCTTTAAAAGAGAAAAATATTTTTCACGTCAAATTATAAATTCAGAAAACCTTAATAAAACATTTAAAATTAAAATTAAATTAAGATTATATTTTAAATCTAATTAATGTCAATCAATTTTCCCTTCACAACACTCAATTACGTTTTATGTACTTGCAAAAAATCGAGCGATGTTCATTTTACAGTGACATTTAATAAGACTCTTCACAGCAATAATGCTTTAAAAAATCTGCTCTAGGCAGCTATGATTTACTAGTCTGGTTCCATGTGGACAAATGAATGATGTTTGTTTTTCTTCTAGTTGAAGAAAAAATGTACGGTATGCATATTTAAAAAATAAAATAAAAAAAATTGAAATGCTGCAGTTAATGATGCGGAAATTCGAATTATTATGTTGTGTTCTTTTTATTCCACAAACATAAATTATTACTTAAATATTTCATGCAAAACGTCATTAAATGTCTGATAAGTCACATGTAATATTGCTGATCTAAGATGCTGATGCATTATGGTTAGGCAACAGAACCTATTCCATATGAAAAAGTTAATGGAAGTTCATTTTATAGTTTAAAGAAGATAGGTTATTTGATGTTCTAAGCTGTTGACCATATACTAACTTAATATTATGGCAAAAAATATTGCACTCATATTTTTTATCACAAAAAATAAAAAAAATATTGAAAAATTTATTCTAATTTATTCTAACAAATTTAAAATAAAATTTAATGAAAATCATTTCAGTACGATATTCCACAAGTATTAGACACTTTGCAATTTCTCGTAAGAAAAATTACGAAAATAATAAAAAAAAAAAAATGAAATATTTTTAATTATTTCGTTTGTTTTAATTTCGTACAACAGGTTGCGATTGGTCACGAAACGTATTACATACAACATTTAATCGGCGGCAACAATTTTTAGCATAACCAGGCACCTTATCGCAAATTAAGCCTAAGTATTGGACTTGTGGTTTGTGCAAGGTGTTTGACTGATTACAAAACATACCTGAGATAATCAAATCACCACAAATTTGCCAAAATTGCAGCTGAAGTGGAGGGAATTGTTATTCCATTCAGTGCGCATGCGCAAATTAAGTCGTATTTACGAAATAATGTACAAAATCTTCTGTATATTTCGTTACAAAATTAATAAAACGAAAAAATCAAAACGAAATCATATTACAATTTCGTTTTTTTTCATGATTTCATATTTGAATTTTTCGTACGAAAAATCGCAAAGTTTCTATTATGTGTCATTAGATATCACTAGATAACACATTAGATAGCCTAGTTAAACTCCTTGGGAAAAAGTTCGGACAAAACTTTGCGAGATATGAAGTGAGATTGTAGGAGATTATTCATGATTGAGCGCGAGATTACGCGAGAACGAAAGTGGCATTGCGTGAGATTAGTTGAAAGAAATTGCGGAAGATCTGGCACGAGACAGGATGTAAAACCGTTCCTCATTGGAGACATGAATTTGCCTCGTAAAAATAAATCTCGTGATAGGCAGATTATTGATTTCGGTTGATTACTCATATAAATCATTCGTGATCGTGACCTTTGGGCATTATTGGTTTGTTCAGAAGCAAAAACTTTTATTAACAACTAAAATTGAGTTTTTTTTGTTTTTTTTTTACAAAATTCAAACGAGGATTTAACATTATAAAATTACCACAATTCTAAAATCATCGATAATTTGCAGGAATCATACATAATCACATGAGTATGATACTTCAGTGTTTTTTCAGATCGTTGCGTTAAGCAAACCGTGCACTGCTGCACACTAGTGGCAACATGGGACTGCTCGTTTTAGACCAAATCTCGCAAAAGCTCACACTAAATCTCAAAAAACCTTATATCAAATGAGAGTCACTTAACCAAAATAATTTAGTAAAAATCTTCAAGTTAACAACTTATACATTCCAAAAGATTCAATTTCAACATTATTTCAACATATTTGCATCATTAAATGGACTTATGGACAGTACGAATCCAGAAGTTGTCGAAAAACGGCTCAAAACCACCAATGAGCCACCCTTTAGACGCTGCCAAATATCATGAATCATGCACGAGCCAAAACTACCAGCATTTTGGCACTGACTCAGCATTCCAAATGAGAAAAAACCTAGGATTCTGTCTATCAAGCATCCCCAACGAGAGATGCTCACATTCGTTCAATGTACATAAAAAAAAATGTACAAAAATCCATACTGGAAAGCCCTAACTCTCATAAAAAAAAAAATCGATTCGGTTTTCATACAATTTATATTTTTCTTGCTGAATTGCCGTATTAAAGATATTGAGAAAAACTTAAGCAAAAGAATTTTAAGATTAATCAACTCATTTTTCATTCAACATCATGGCCTCATATTTTAAATTAAAAAATAAATTAAGCCGAAAATTATGTTCACAGAATTTCACATCAATATTCATTTTTTCATATTTTATGGTAGAAATTATTATTACATAATAATAATAAAGTTAGAACTAACTAACTTCTTGAAAAACATGTGTGAATAACTTGCAACTAAAGTTTTGTACACATAAGTTACATGTATGTTTTTCAACAAGTTGACAGGTTCTAATATTCTGTAGTAAGCGCATTCAAAAATGTCTAAACAACCTTTAAAACCTATTTGCATAAGTATTTACACGAGAATTCTGTTTAAATTCTCATAAAAATGCTATTTAAACTCAATAATATCAAGTATTGTAACTTATATACTCGCGTATAAGTCGACCCGCATATAAGTCGACCCCGACTTAAAACGGGTCAAAAACCATTGACCCGCGTATAAGTCGAATTGGAAGAAAAATACCAGGATTTGGTCCAAAAATCCTCGACTTTATACGCGAGCATATACGGTATTCACAAATCACGTCCTTTCAACGTTCAGGCCACCCTATAGGTAGCCTATGAGGTCGCCTGCATGTTGAACGGACGTAATTTGTAAAATTCTATAAAAAAAAATGTTTGTTTCTTTGATCCGCGTATAAGGCCTAGATTTGGTCTAAAAATCCTCGACTTACACGCGAGTATATACGGTAAATAAAAAAAGACCACATTCAGAAAATATTTGTTCGAATCACACAAAATGGGTTAAAAATAGTTTGAATTAAATGTTGTTTTTTTTTTAATCCCCACATTCTACTAATATAATAAAAAATTGTCACTTACCATTGCTTCACTTCTTTCTCAGTGACTGTAATAAAAAAAATAATTTTACAAACTTAAATAAAAAAATAAAAAATCACTTAATTTTTACATAATAACAATAAAAAAATTCAAACTAATAAAAATATAAAAGAAAAAATTTATTGATCGGAATCATAACGTAAGAAATAGACGCATGGATAACAAAAGGGTTTCTGCCAAATTTGCTCTTACTCTTGATGACTCCTTAACAACACACGATGAGCTGGTTGCTATGGAAACTCAGCTTTTCATTCCCTGACTCGCGTATAATGTAAGGAACAAATGGTATCCACATATGGGTCCCAATTATGCACGAGAGAATTACCTCTAAAGATATGTAGCAAGAGACAAGTCGACCACATATATTTTTCCTTATCTATATTGATTTCTTGTGCACTACACAAAGAAAATAATAAAATAAAGATCAATTCTTCTTACACGCCTAACAAATTCAGCAAAAACAAATTTACACGTTTTAATCTCTCCAGTATAAATATACTCGATCAACATTTTTGAAACATAACGTTATCAATGCAGCAACCGTAATTTTTTAAAATTATCAACAGACTGAAACCGCATATTATGCGATTAGTATCGTTCTGAATTTAGTCAGCCAATTAGTAACAATGTCACTAGGCGTCGCTTTTAATTTTTCTGTTAGCACAAAAATCAATAGCAAATATCGTGAGTTTATTGGTTTCTTGCTCTTTTCTTGTTCTTTTCTGACAAATTAAAAAGTATAATAATCTTTTCTCTTACTGTAATTGGCGTATTTCTGTTTTTTTTTAAAAATCTGCACTCTGCAGTCAGACAGACTAATCCAAAGTCTCCATTCTAAAATGGGGTTAATGGGAGTAGCTATAATAGTGAATTAGTGAAAGTGGAGAAAAGTTCCCATAACGTGGATCCCCATAGTAACCTACAGTAGTTCTGATGCAAGTATTCATTAGTCATTGCAGAAAGCTCAGCAACGTGCAACGTGCAACGTGCAACGTATCTAGAAAGTATATCATTTTATCACATACGTCCCTATAGCAAAACTTCAATTTCTAACACCTCAAAAGAGTAAAACTAATGGTTAGTTCACATTGAAAGTAATGGTAATGTAATGTAACTTAAGTAAATTTAACTAAGTTAATTATGGTTTTGTACACACTGTTTGTAGACAGCAAATGTAAACCAACTAATCACGCAATTTCTCATTCCATGTCGTTTTTCATGCGAGAAGCAGCTGTCTTTCCATTGGTTGGCGTAATTTCTTAAGTTACGTTACTTTTTTAGTTCAAAATCAATTTTAAAGTAGGAACTTAAGTTTATATCTGTGATTTTAAAACCCAATGCATTGTGTAGCCATCTTGCTTTACATTAAAGAGTGGGGTGAACACCAATGTAAAAACTACCATAAGAAAGCTAACTTAGACAGCTCTAGAATGCATCGGCAGTATGCGGTCTTGAAATCAAAGTCAGCTTTTCAGACTTTCATATGGCTTTTATAATGCGTTGTACGTCATGATTAATCAATTAAATGCAGCTACTAAGCCCTAAAAAAATCAATATTTTAAATGCATTTAATCATTTAGTATAATTGGTCATAAAATTTAGCAACACGAAGTATAAAATTGGCTGTGTTAAAATAAACTAATTCCACTGAAATATTCAATTAACCCTGATTGATTTTTTTTCTTTTAATTTACTTAACCTTAAAAATGAGGAAGCTGCTATCAAAACCAAGCATAACTCACATAGTTTCGAACTCATATATATTTCATCCTTCCGCAGCAACTAATGTTACACCATTAAATTAGCCGTTATGTGCATGAAACCATTATCAGTAATGCTTAGTTCCCACTTGGCAGAAACTCCAGCAGAAAATTTTCTGCTGCAGATAATTTTGAGTGTAGAAAGCAGCAGTGTTTATAAATTGCCTTCCTTAGCTGGCATCCATTTTTTAAATTCTACTTTTCTGCATTTTTTTGCCCACTTTTCAGTCCACATACTTTTCTGCACTCAAAATTTTCTGCAGCAGAAAATGTTCTGCCGGAATTTCTGCCAAGTGGGAACTAAGCATAATAATATAACGAATGCTCTGTTGGCAAGAATTAAGTTGGCACACACGTACAGATTTATGTATTAAAATTATGGTTATTTAGCCAATCAAAAACGAGATCAAAACATACTATCCTTAAGCTGAATCAGCATCAGCCATCCTATATGCTTCATTCGTGTGAATTTAGTTGAAACGAGTGCAGCTTTATGCTTGGTTCCCACTTGGCAGAAAATTCCCGACAGAAAATTTTCTGCTACAGAAATTTT
>JH431433.1:39425-90396 GCA_000239455.1 Strigamia maritima | reverse complement strand
ACAATCTTTTTGTGATCGTCTGCTAGTAACTAAGTACTTTAGCCAATATGCAGTGAAACTGGCTTTTTTTTTCTGCTGCAGTTTTCAGGGGTTAAAATTTGCCAATCAATTATTTCAATAAATATCAAAGCAAATGCTTCAAATTTTTTTTTATATAAAGTTTATTAGTATTTGAACAAAGTCAGAAAATTTCAGCTTCTTAATGCTTAGTTCCCACTTGGCAGAAACTCCGGCAGAAAATTTTCTGCTGCAGAAAATTTTGAGTGTAGAAAGCAGCAGTGTTTATAAATTGCCTTCCTTAGTTGGCATCCATTTTTAAATTCTACTTTTCTGCATTTTTTGCCCACTTTTCAGTCCACATACTTTTCTGCACTCAAAATTTTCTGCAGCAGAAAATTTTCTGCCGGAATTTCTGCCAAGTGGGAACTAAGCATTAGTCAAATTCATTAAGATTGACGTTTTCCCCCCATATATCGTCAAAAACTTCACTTTAAGACATGCAGTTAAGTCGAATAAGTTAAGATATCTAAACTAATTTAAACGCGGCTAATGAGTTTTTGGAGTTTGAAATCTAAAACGCTTATCTATAATAAATGTTGAAGATAAGGAGTTTTTAAATAATGCCATGATTGTACGAATGTGTTGATTTTTATTTTTATTTTAAGTGAAGTTATAATCACGTGATTTCATCAGATAATCTCGAGATCTCCAAAGATTGCACCTAGCCACAGCAGAAGTTAATGAATCACCCATGTAGGAGATTCATTTACTTCAGGTCACAGAGAAGCCGCCTGGTCTGCTCTGTAAAATTACATCGTTGCACCATATTTTAATTGAAATCAAACCGTTGACAATAAACACAACGATGACGTCACGTTTCTTAACAATAAATGCATACAAAAATTTATTTAATCTCTAATTTGACATTTGGTAACAAAAAAAAAAAACGCTAATCGATGACTTTTACGAGTGCAGTTAATTGAAAAATCACTTCTTGTCATTTAATTTAAGATTTAATGGTAGATTAACTTGGTGCTAATATGAAGAAATTTAGTCTGGATATTTAGTTTTACTATTACCATTTAGAGGGATTAAGAGTAAGCTTATTTAATCTGAATTTCAGATTTAAATTTCGTAATAATAAGTATTAAACAGCAATAGCTCAATGGTTTCATTTCTTACGTTACATAAAGTAATGTGTGAACTGTGAACCCATAGATTTAAGCTGACATTTTAACTCACAAGTTTTAACTCCAAAAAACGTTCGAATCCCATCCCTTTAAAACATCTGTCCGAAAAGTTTGAACTTCCGCAGAACAACCACCGATAGAAATTAGTTCTTAATCCAATAAAGTATAGTAAATCCTGCAAACTTGGTCAAAAGAAGTGCAGTCCTATGACCTTGGTCCACCCTTTTAACACTGAACCATTTCTCCTTGATCCTCAAATGCAACAACTACCAGTGCACAGTGATTTATTGCCTCGTAGCGTCGTGTCACGCGCCCTTCGAGCCAATTAAGCGCTAGAAGGCGCTGCTCACACTTACTCGAGCAGAAGAAAGAAATTGTTGAGATCCCTGCTGAGGAACCTGTGGACGAATTGCGTAGAAGAAAGATAAAGAGACTGAAAAAAGAGTGGGCAGAAGAACGCCAGGGTTAAACACATTGACTTATATATCAACCTCATTTTCGAAATACCACATTATGCCAGACTTCAACCTTCAACTGAATTTATTGCAGAAAAAACGTATTTTTCAAATTTATATTTTCTTAGATTTTTATGTTGGCCTAAAAAAACCTTCTAATGCAGTGGTAGATGGCAAGCCGGCAATTACTCAAAAAAAAGAATTATTTTTTTGCATTAAAACCAGTGTTGCTTGTGCAAAAAAAGTAATATCGTTAATGCAGTTACCAGTTACCGTTACTTGACCCAACAGTAAAAAATATGCATTACCATTACTGTTTCCTTTGTATTGAACCAATCTGTACACGATACTAAAACCACAAAGGAAATCATTGAAAAAATGTTGAGCTATAAATATTCTGAATTTGACAAAAACCAATATTGCAACTGTTGTATGATGTAAATAAATCAATGTTTCTCCAAGCAAATATGACAAATATGACAAATAGAAAAAAAAGAGTAAATAACAATATGTTATCACTAAACGGATGCTGTGTGGAATAGTCTACACTAGCATCAGCAATTAATTAAAATTTATCTGCAGTTTATCCAGGTTGTTCAGTGAGTTAAGTACTAAATAGAATAGATAGATAGACACCAGGGGCATGGTGAATTTGTGGTTAATATCAGGTTGGAAGCAGATTGTGTTGGAAGAAAAATGGAGACGATGTGTACTGGTCAACAGTTTTACATGTGTTTATATATGCACTAAAAGCCCACTAGGGGAATTTACATAAAAATATTCACTAAAAAGTAAAATTAGCATATGACTGATAACAAGTCATATTTGAGATGTCCACCTAGCGGTGCATTTGCTCCAACAGTTGGAGTGAATGCTACTATCGAGCTATCAATAAGGCAAATATAGCAGCAATGGAGATAGAGCGCCAGCTAAACCGTGTTTACAAAATGGAGCGACAAATCCGATTGCTTGTATATATCGGCCAACAGATTGCTCGTAAACAAGCAGATTGCATATTTTAGTAATTAATTAAATTAATTACAACATTAAAAACAAGTGTCTCAATTTGATTTATTGTATGTTATAGATATCTAAAACAGGGAGGGACATAACAGTATAATAACGCGTTGTTTATGCTATGTATGTATTTTTTGGAGTTTCTATCCGTTCTTTAGTGGTCAAATATGCTGTTTCAGCTGTTTATTGTTTATTGGAACCCCTTTCAAAGATCAAGTAGATCAAAGAAATAAATTTATTATTATTTGATGTCTAAAACATCCATTTATACTAGTTTAAATGAGAAAAAAGAAGACTAAATGACTTTACGAGTACATCTAGAGGTTAGTGAGTGCATCCAACTCCCAAGAGCAAGAACTTAATTACAAATTTCAAAAAAAAAAATATTCTGACCGCTGTGTGGCTTTTTTGATTAGTTGTTGTCGTTAAGATTCTCTTGTAATTATCATCAAGAATATTTAGAAACAACTTCCATTTTACATTTTAAATGTAAGCCTAAATATGTTATTTTAAATGAGAAAATTAAACCTGAATTAGAATACAAGAAATAGAAGGAAAATGCAAAGTGGAAAGTACTTTCTGAAGTACTCTTTTTATAATAAAAAAAAAAAAAAAAAAGAAAAAAAAATTTGACATATTCATTAAGCATAAAGGCTGCAGACTTTTTCTCTGCTAACTTATCACTCACTTTAATTGCATAAAAAAATTAAACTATAAAATAAATCTCATACTGAAATAAGTATAAATCTTTGTAAACATTTTTCACATATACCCTTTAGTGAAAACTGATAAAAACATTCAAGATTTCTTGATTTTTATCCAACTCTGCACATCGACTGATTTAATATCGCTATCTCCATGGACCATGACACTTCTTCCCCTAGTGGTAAATCGATAACACGTCAGACGTATTTACAAAGAAAGTGCACAAATAATTTTTTTCTTTCGTAGGTGGGGTTTCCTAATAGGAAAGTATGGTTTAGTCTATCGATCTAATAAGAAACTATGGTTCAGTTGGTATATGACCAGATAGAAAACTAGTTTTAGTTGGTAAAGATCTAATAGGGAACTGTGGTTTAGTCGTTACCAGTGTGTTGGTTTTGTACTTATTCCTCTGGCTATATGTTACACAAATAGCCACATATACTTGATCTAGCTTGTTTTATATCCGATTCAAGCCCACATCCGAGGTGCGGGCTAGTTCTAAATACAAAATACTGATCTTTTTGCTGCATGATTTGGAGTCAAGACAATAATATAACAATATAATAAACATGTTTTCATGTGCAGCTGCAACTATTGTTGTTATTGTAGAATAAGTATTGTGGTTTCGGGTGTTACATACTGAGGTGTAATGATAAAATTAAGTCACGTCTTGTAAATTCTATATAAATTTATTATGGTCAAATTATGACGTGAACCCTATGTACTTAACTTAGGGAATACCAACTGTGACGTCAGAAACAGCACCCTAGCAGCAGTGGCCAAGCTCAAATAAGCTGTTCGAGATACAAAATAATTTTTTAAAGGTGTTCCGAAAACTTTAAGAAATAAATAACTTTCATTTCGGCCATTTTAAGGAATGGTGAAAATTATTCAGTTATATGTCGTAAACACTTTAAGATTCATCATAATCACAAAGCAACGGTAAAATCTGATAGTTATTGGATAGTTTAGTGAATTTACTCCAAGATATCAGCAGCTACATCTGACAGTTCCTTAAGTAATGTGATCATTGGTTCCATACTCTTATACTATCTAAAAGTAATCAACTTTAAAGTAATTGCAAAATATGAGCTGCATGCAATATTAATGGTAAAAAGTATAACGTTACCAACTTTCATCATTTTAATCATTTCATCATGATTAATTTAACTTATTTGATAACGAGTATTAATCATAGCTCAAACCTCATTATAAAAGTGAAGAAAATCGAAAAAAGAAAGCTTTGACGTTGAACATAGCTGATGTGTCGCATCATGTTGATCATGGAAAATTTGGAAAATCTTGATTCAGCAAAGTTTTTACTTTAGGCTTGCTTCCAAACAACTGCATTCAAGATTTTGCTGAGTTTTCTTTTCTTTAGAAAATTCTAAGTTTTTTCTGAAGCGAACCAAGTCCCTGTAATTCTGACCTGTTGTTCACGAAACGATTAACCTTAATTTTTATGCACATTGAGATTTTGATGGCAGTTGAAAACACATCTTTAATTTCTATATTGATGGCTGGTAATATATTAACAGTCAAGATGTGTTTTTCAACTGTCATTCATTCAGCAAAAACTTTACTCTTTTACACACATAAAAGTTTCCAAGTTTGATCACATTGACCCTCTTCTATATAGCGCTGCTGCTATATTGCTACTTCAGCTGCACAACAAGTGCACTGCTGAGAAGCACAGAGTAGCAATAAATCAGCATCATTGGTCACGCTTTTCCAATCAGTGCAGATTATAACAATAATTCTGCACTGAGTGTATTTCTCAATAAATTCTAAAAGTAAACAACAAAAAAATATCATTTTTAAGAAATGTAAAGGTAAATCACCTTGATATAATATCATATAACAATATCTCCCAAAGAATTCCAATCGTGGACATGTATAATTTTTTCGTACGAAATCGCAAAGTGTCTAATAATAAGTATAATTTTTAATGTTTCTGAGGATGACGACAGTATATTTACATTTTTTAATATTAAAATTAAAATGCCCATCAATTGATCATCAAAACCCGGCAAAACTCGGAAAAACGTAATAATGGTAGTAATGCCATCATCGATCATCTCATGTAAATCTCCTATGCTCGGTACCGTGAATGTAATCAGTTGCGGTCAAAAAAATTCTACTTCTTTCCATACAACTCCGTGCCAGAATGCAGTGCATCATGATATGCGACCTTGATAGTTTCTATGGTTGAAGGTCATAGTCTAACTTGTTCAAATGAAGTGTTTTGAAGAGATTAGAATGCGCTAATTTATCTTTAGCTGCGTGATATACAACAAAATGGTTGAGTAAATTCAACGTGAATACTCTTTAAAATGCAAATTTGCTTTTCTGATCGAACCTACAAACAAAGAGCAGAAACTGCAAACAAAAGAACACATTATCCATAAATAAAATGAGCAAAATGGAGTGTGCGAGCCAAGACATTAGCATCTTCTTGCAGTCTTCATT
Organism: Strigamia maritima; assembly: GCA_000239455.1. Taxonomy (NCBI): domain Eukaryota; kingdom Metazoa; phylum Arthropoda; class Chilopoda; order Geophilomorpha; family Linotaeniidae; genus Strigamia; species Strigamia maritima. The sequence goes on along the minus strand of JH431433.1, from coordinate 84,560 downwards.
CCATCTGCTACCAACGACACAATATGCATGTTCCGTGCACCTAAATTGCCCTTTGCTGAATCCATCGATCCATAAAACTAAAGCCACTGCTGCAAATGCGTGAAGATTTCACACAAAAAATAGATTTAGCATACCCAAACCATACGGATCCATGTAATCCTGGCCCTGGCTCCAATTCCCTACACTACAACACCTGTGGCTTTGAGTTATAAAAATCTAAAAATATATCAATGCCGCAATGATTTTCACTTTGAACTTGTTGAGGCCAGGTACGGTCAGTGCCCAGGCATGACTGTGTGCTCCGAGTGCCTGAGAAAACACCAATAACCGGGGAAAAAAACTATTTATGCTAATGTTGTAGAATTTTAAGTGTTTAATATTTCGTCAAAAGTGAATTATTTGTCTGTTTAATGTAATATTAATTAGTCGCTCTACTAGAGACGGTATTGACATTACAACATTACAACATATCAGAATTGAATAATGACTAATCAATTTCCTATTAACATCTTTACGGTAATTAGAATTCACCACGCCAAAAGGTAATCGACCACCGAGTGTCACAGATAATAGATGAAACAGCAGGAAGTCACTGACAATATGTACAGTAAAGTGATTATTGTTAAAAACGAGTTTTGCAAAGTCCACATTGTTAATGTTTGCTGAAACTACGATCGATGATCATTGTAATTGTGATATACACGCCAGCAATACAATGCGAATACATCATAACGTAATGGGTCATCGTAAGAAGTGATCTGACAAGTGCATTTCCTTGTGCGCATGGAAACGCTATAGTGCCAATGTGACAAGTCCATTTTCTATTTTGCAGTTGCCATGAATATTTGTGGTGTGTAATGTCAACATGACCGAACCAGTTTAACGGTACACTTCGCTTGTCAATTGTCATTTCCATTACTCCCTTTTCATTGCAATAGTAAGAATAATGCCTCATTGATAGCAATACAGCACACTAGTATAGAAATATTAGAAAATTGGATTCAGTTTTTGCTTAGCAAAGTAATGCAATAACAAAAAATATGTTGCTATGGTTGACTGGTCAAGTTATGCTTCAAATAAACATTCAATCTTTAGTGGGTGTCTCTTAAATTTTAACTCACAATTTGGCGCCTTTTGCACGGACTAGATGACAGACATCTATTATAAGTTTTTTTATTTAGAGAAACTAAGTTGTCAGTTTTATTCTTGGCATTTATCCAATATAAAGAATATAAAGATCCTAGTCAAACAGCTCGTAGTTTGACATTTCTAAGGGTTTTTCTTTTCATCTATTGATCGACCACACAAGTATCAATTTTCTGTGGTTACAGTACCTCCTAATTGGTTACTTTTGGATCTGATATAGCGATACGATGGAACAGTTTGTGTGAGAAAAAGATTTCGTATCTCACAAGAGAAGTAATTTTAGTTATAATAAGTTTTATTTTCAGCTATGTATTCTATGTGAGCATGGATAATGAAAAAGTCGACATTTATTGGGCGAAGCGCAGCGGAGCCCTATAGATTCCACTTCCTTTGTTTCCCGTGTGTGTGTGTACGTGTCTATAGAATCAGCTAATTTAATGCATACAGTAAAACTAAAAATTGTAGAAGATAGCCCTTGATTAGGAGGTCAGGGATGGCTACTTTTCAAAATTTATGCAATGGTTTTAAAATTAAAAAAGTAAGAAAAACTATTGTTGCGGTTATTTCTGAATTCCGCTGGTAGGTGGCATTTAAAAAAAAATTATTTTAGGCAATGACATCATTATTGCAAATGGCGCCCGATTTGTGTTTTCAATCTAAAAAATATACAAATTCGGTTTGAGATAAATACTTGATTAAAACAAATGTTCTGGACATCAAAAGATGGATAATTTGATGCTGAACACTTCTATATGGTTTGCATTTGGATCAAAGAAAGCTGTTTATTTATTGCGTTTTTCCGGCCGCAAACATGTGGCATTTAGTGTTAGATTCCGCCGCCAGGTTTCGTTCCTTGTCAAAAAGAATTACAAAAATCATCCAAAATTAAAATAATTAAAATATTGGCCAAAAATTGCGTAACTAGACTCATTTTAAAGAGAATTTTATGCTGATCTTCGTGATATTATTAGTTTTTTAAAACTAATTAAGAAAATCCAATTTTTTGACGTTTTTAGATCCCAAATTGCAATCGAATTTTTACAGTCTAAATAGTGAAAACAGAAGATTTGTAATAAAATCTTAAAATTTTCAATGGTTTTTTTATGATTTGGAATGGGGAAAATGAGATTTGTATGGTTTAACGGGTGAAATGAAATTATTTATAAATTCTTAATTAAATTTAATTACTTTTCAATTTGTTAACAAATCTATTGGCTTTTTTAAATGCCCTACCAGCTGAGCCCAATCATTTGGTGGGTAACTGTGTTGCTTGTTTCACACCGTTCCTAGTTACTTTTTCTCTCCACAATTCCTTTCTGGAAAATAATTCCACACTGAACAACCCGAGCAAAATCAATGTCGTAGATAACACCTCTTAATGGAAGCACGATCCGAATAGTTTAATTGTTTCCTTAAGTATTATAATCAAAAATCCAATTGCAAAATGGGATAATAAAAAAAGTTTAATTCGCATTAAGCATGAAACAATTGTCTGCGAAGAGGTCCTTGGAAGTAAGCCGCAGAGTTTAATTCAAGACATCATCAACATCTGATTGCATCTATTTTCACCAGTTTAAAAAAATCAGCCTAAAGACAGTAGTTTTTCAGCTATTTCATCTTGAATTTACAAATATTTTTTAATTAAGTGGATCAGTATATTGATTTTCAAATAAAATTAAAATATGACATAGAATGTGCTGATTCGTGATAATGGAATACAACCCCTGGCAAAAAGTTTTCGATCATGCTCGCGCGCGTGTGTTTCCAATTATCTAGTTTCAACTGTAAGGTTTTATTTCTCAAAACAGAAGAAAAAAATATTAAATAAATAAATAGAACCTGAAAATACAATTTTTACCCTTTGAGACTAATTCACATTTCACAGAATTTTCGCTAGCAAAAGAACACAATGGTTTTCTGTATTGTGATCATTGCAAGCAAATACAGTAGTAAAAATTTTCTTGCAAGGGAATTCATATTAATCCAAAACACAAATTAATAATCCAGGATTTTTTCCACAAATAAATTATGTCTCAGTCTCCCTGAAGCAATTCATTTCCCAATACGCATTTCCCTCAAAATCCCACATAGCATAAAATATGAAGCGACAATTCATATATCTTATAAAATAAAGATCTTATATCTTATAAATAAAAGAACACAAACGAGACTCCACTTAACCAAATCCACATTAAAGAGCAACATCTAATAGGATTTTGCTTAGAAGTTGTACTTTAAAAAAAAAATGTTGATCTCAAAGAGATAACAACCCGATTCCTAACTTATGAGTACTGATAAATACACAGCTCGTGTAAAAGATCAATGTTTGGCCAAGCTATGCAACGGATTGTACAAATCAATAGGCACATTCAATTACTCCGATTTCCCCAATATCGTTGATGAAAATTTTGCCTTATTATTTTTATGTTGTTTAAAATAGTAATTTTATTTATTTATTACTTATTAATATTTAAAAAAAATAAAATAACAATAATATGGCAAAATCTTCATCGCGGAAATCAACAATATCGGGAAAATCGGAGTAATTGAATGCGCCTAATAACAGTTGTTTGCCATTTTATACTTGTAGTTATCTATCAAATTATTTAGCAATGACTAAAGCATTGTGAACTATCACAATGCATGCGTAGCTTTCATGCAACGAGTCAATTGTTGCATGCAACAATTGACTCGTTTGTTTTTTTTATACGAAAGTTGTTTACATCATTGTGAACATAGTTCTGAACTCAATCACATTTTAAGTCTACTGAGCATGCTCAGTCACTAGGAAGTAGAATGACGTCACACCTACTGATGCAAAATGGCTCAACAAGTGATTCGAAGGCTGTGATTGGCTGGGAGAAATCATAAAAGAATCATTTTGATTGGCTATGAATCATACGTCACATTTCATGTACGAAAAAAAGCTTGCAATACTTCAAATTATTGAAGTATAGTTTTTGCATGCAAACTACGCATGCAACCGCATGCAATTGACGTGCATACAGTTTGCATGCAAAATTTTGCCTTATTGTGAACGCGCTTGCGTCCATTGTGAATGAGCCTTTAGAGTGAATATATGGCGTGATTTCCATATATTCACTCTAAATCATTGATAGATAATTTGAGCTCTGTAACCCTGTACCAGAAGTAAATGCCTGTACTAAACTCATATGACATCAGATATTTTATAGCTGAATAATTTTCACCATCCCTTAAAATGACCTAAATCATTTTTAATTATTTTTTAACGTTTTCAGAACAGAAAAAAAAATTTTTTTGAATCCCAAACAGCTTACTTGAGCTTAGTGAGGGGCATTGTTGGCCACTGCTGGCAGGGCGCTGGTAAATTTAGCTGGATTTTATATCACTTTTTCATATTGTCATCTGCTCGTTTTAACAACTTTAACATTGAGACTCTTTAATGTTTTTCAAAAAAGTTTTAATCCAATGGACCAATAAAAAATGTGATGTCGTAAACCCTTTAAGAACCTTGCAAAATACAATTTGAACACCAGGACTGTAAAATAATGCAACAAGACTGCCAGTATACTAATTATTCAGCTAAAAATGTTAATGTTAATGGTAATTTCGCTTCTACCGGTAGTAAAATATTGTTATACACAGTCGTAAAGTTTATTTCAATTGTTTCCACATACAAACTTGTAACTGCGCAATTATTCAGCTTCAGCAAAAAAGTCCTGAACCCGAATTACGTATTCACAACCATTTCAACCAAAAGTTACTCTTTTTCCCCCCTTTAAATCTAATTCTTGATGTTTTACAATTCTCTTACAATACAAATGTGTTTTAAAAACACAAAAAGCACACAATAAAAATAAAAACACACAAAAAAACCTTTATAATCTTATTGATTTAAATTTTAGAAAACTCACCATGAATGGCGAACACATGATGACTGACATTACAACACTGCAATTTCTATACTAAAATTGAAATTTATATCAAGCAATTTCTGACATTATCTATCAAATGACAGAACTGTCACTTTATATTTGCTGGAAAAGTGGCACGCCAGTGTTATCTCAATTCAGATGCAATCTAGTAAGACTGAAAAAACAAAACTGCATAAAAAACTGATTTCCTTACCAGATTGTCCTCTCATTGCTTAGTGATAGGTGCATCCACCTCGGGCACAAAAAGACGTTAAAGTAATCATATATACTACCTAACATAAATATAAAGTCCTTGATACCGCTGTTATGGAAATCAATTCCAATCGCATCTGAATGCATCGTGTAACAACACAATTTAGACCGATCAATAAGCTATTTCGCTACACTCAAGAAATGACTTTGGACAATTTGAGAAAAAAAAGAAGAAAGAAATAAGAAAGAACCGAAGGTAAATTAAACTTAATCAAGTGTGAAATTACATTGAAAGCACATTCAAAAAAAGCTCAATTTAATTTTAAATTAAAAAATCCAATGGCCAAAAAGAATTTTGTAAATTTATATTCATGATGACGACTTACTATAAGATGCATGAAATGATGTTCACGACTATTGCAGGTAAGCCTGTCCAATATTCTTCTAAGCTTGTTAAACTAGCTCTATATCGTTTTGAACCATAAGAAAAACACATAAATTAGATCAAGAGCTAGAGGTACGCAGTGAAAGCAATTGATATTAATTTTTAGAAAAACCAAAAAAATGTATTTTATCTCTATGCGACTATGATACACCTATTTCACAAGAAGGTGGCGCTAGTGTCGAGAATAGGTGCGTTCAATTTGATTTAGAGACATTAACTTAGTTGACTTAACTGCTAAGTTGACTTAAACTCATTACATGTGACGTTTTGGACGTCATAGTTATGGCAAATGACTTGCTTAAGGTAATTAATCTCAGTTAAGTTGCGTTCAATATTGCCTGAATAAAATTCTTAAGTGTGCAGGATATGATGAATTTGACGTCATATTCATCTAAAACCTCCTACTTTAAACATCTTTACTTAAGTTACCCAATTCGTATCTTAAGTAAAGATGTCTAAAGTAGGAGGTTTTAGATGAATATGACGTCAAATACATCATATCCTGCCACTTTAAGTCAACTACACACTTAAGAATTTTATTCAGGCAATATTGAACGCAACTTAACTGAGATTAATTACCTTAAGCGAGTCATTTGCCATAATTATGACGTCCAAAACGTCACATGTTTAAGTCAACTTAGCAGTTAAGTCAACTAAGTTAATTTCTCTAAATCAAATTGAACGCACCTATTGTTTCTCGAATGCTCATGAGCAGAACACCAACTTAATTTCTTAGATGTATATGTAGATATTATGCTAAAGATAAAAATAAACAATAAAATATACTTTTGAAAGTAATCAAATTATTCACTTATTTAGCAAATTATTTTTTCACAATTTAAAAATATCTCAGTTAAAATCAATTTTCCACACACAAATTTTATACTTCATCTCTAAATACCACACTGCAACAATTGATCTCCTGCATAAATTAAATTAAGCCTAGAAAAATGCTCTCAAAGCTACAAAACTAACCCTGATTTATACTAGATTTACGAACCCTACTTATCGACTGATCATATAAAACATAAGCCTGCCTTGACATAAGACTATCTATATATATTCTAGTCCATTATCAATGGATTGTGTTGTGCAGAACGGTGATATAATGGGCAATAAAAAAAGAAAGAAAACAACATTTAATGCTTATAACACCTTTAGAGAACGCGTCATAACCCGTGTAGGTTTTAGTAGCAGAAAAGATTGGAAAAAAAAGTGGGTGGTCTATAAACATCATGTTTTGCAACGTAAAACATGGTAATGTTAGGATAAACAGCTAGTTGAGGCCAAAGAGGTGTGTGTAAATATCTCTTCTGGACAAAATTTTATATCTTGAAAACAGATCAAACTCTTCCTGTACCTATGGTAATAAATTCTGTAAACCCTGACATCAGTACGAGTATTTCAATTTTATAGCAAAAAGAAAACGTAAGTCTGGGTTTGTTTATGTGCATTGGGAGCGGTTGTCAAGTCTCTTAAAGGGTTTACAACATCAGATTTTTTATTGGTCCATTGGATCAAGCATGTTTTAAAACCCTTAAATAATTTTTCAGAGCTTTTTAAAATAAATTAAAGAGTTAAAACCAATGTTGAAGTTTCTAAAAATGCAAATAAAAAGCGAAACCACATCGAGGTGACGTAAACCTTATGCAATTGACATGGGGAATACCAACTATGACGTCAGAAACAGCACCATAGCAGTAGAGGCCAACAATGTCCCTCACTAAGCTCAAATGAGCTGTATGGAATACAAAATAATTTTTTAAACGTGTTCTGAAAACTTTAAAAAATAAATAAAAATAATTTCGGCCATTTTAAGGAATGGCAAAAATTATGTTCTGGAAACTTTAAAAGTTAAATAAAAATCATTTTAAGGGATGGCAAAAATTATTCAGTCATAAAATTTTTAATCTCACAAACCCTTTAAGAAACTTTTAAGTAATAGTTTAGTTGTGTTACGTAATCCAAATGTGCAACTAAGCATAAGTTCATCAGATACCATTGGATTCTTGGACAATACCCCCGATAAGCATCCGCCAGAGTCAAAATTGGAGTAAATGAGTGCTAACATTCATTGTAAAACAAAACAAATTTTTCCCATTAATTATATCTTGTTTAAGTTAGTCCTTTATGTTAACACAGATTATTTCTGATACACTATAATGTAATAAATTTTGATTACAGATTACTTTAATTTGACTTCATAGCTCAACTAAAATCATCTTCACAAGATGAAAAATTCTTTTTTTGTGGTTAAAAACTATATATAATATGCTCAAAATTTAATTTTTTTACCCTGCATTATTAGACTTCAGACAAAAGGCTGGTGCACACTTGTGTTCGCACTAAAACGCAACGCAAGGAAAATTGACGTAAAAAATCTGCTTTCCTTGTGCCTGCAACTTACTTCAACTCGTGGATTTGAAGTATCGACGCAACGCAAGACAAGCAGCTTGCGTCTAGCCAATCAAAACAATTTTCTACTCATTTTGATTGCTGGTGCAAAATTTGATTTTGATTGTTGATAAAAATGGCATCAACATAAGTACAATAGTTGTAGTGTTGTTCACACCTCATGCTTGAGTGTAAATTTAGCTTAAAATTCCGTGAGACACACAAAAATTGCTGCAAACGCAATGCAAGATCTACTGCTAAATGGAATAATTACTGTTTAATAATCAGTATCCCTCTCCTTCTATTGTGGAAATTAAGGACTGTTAAGGAAGGACAGAAGTATAAATCATGCACACGGTTCAAAGTTCAAAAATTGAATGACTCTATTTTACGTAAAGATATAGTGTACAAGTTCAGCAGAAATAAGAATCAAGTCGCTGGACTGCGTCCAGTTGCCATGAGGTGAAGCTTTGTTTCCATTACAACTTTCCATGAGTAACTGCTATACAGATCAGTTAGCATTTCAATGTAAAGTAAAAAATTTTAGCTCAAGATTCGATGAATGGGATATACAAGTAGTATGACCATTAGTGTAAACCAGCCTTAAAACATGATAGGTATTCTTATGTAATCTTCAGGGAATTTAAAATGTAGTGCACAGCTCAACTATGTGAATCGCAACAAACAAATATTATATTTTTCTCGAAACTCATCAATATTTCAGCTGCTTGACATTTCCAGTCCATGACAACTGCAGAGTGATACGGATTATTCAACAATAATTGTATAATGTAATACTGCATCTGTATGGAACTGCATTTCCAGTGCTAGAATTAGAGAGATATGTGCCCTCACACGTTACCAGTATGTGATTAAACATGGAACAATTATTGTCTAATTCAATTGTTTCATTTTGAATACGTAAATAATCTGTTTGAACGTTAAATTTCCAAATAGTATAAAATCATCTGCAAAACGTGATTAAAAAAAATAAACATGGTGCTTCAGGCAAGTTTCATTTTTCCAGTTGAGTTATGAATTCACAAATTTTTTTAGAAATTTGATATCTATTTCCAGAAACTGGGAATAACATTTTGTGTGCGTGTGTATTATGTTGGGTTTCCGAAAAATCTAAAACTTCAGAATTCTGAAATGGGTTCCTAGCTAAATGAAAACAGCTCTCGAAGCGGCAAAAAAGCAAAATCAGTAGGTAGCCTACAATTGCCATCACACCATACTGTATATTGTGTTCTGGCTATAATACTCCTTAGCAATACAATTGTTACAATTTTAACTGATTTAACTGATGATTACATTTTAGAACTACAGCTACAAAATAAATACACAAAACAAATTACGTATACGGAAAAAAAAAAATCTAAACAGTATATTGTGTAAATAGGCATCCATATACATATTACATCTACATACATATTAACTACATACTCATATATCCCAACATGAAAAAAAATTGAGACGTAGTAATGTGAACAGATGGAAAATTGAATTTGTAACAAAAGAAAATGCAAGTCAGTCTGGAGTTGACTGACAAGCCTCAAATTGGAATGTTGGAGAAAAAAATTTTTTTTATATCTCTTTCTTTCACATTAGTTTCCAGTTTTATCTTAAAACAGACAAAAAAAAAACATTAACATGGAATTTTAAAACTTTTTCTTTTCCAAATTTCAATTAACAGTTTTTTTCTCTCAATTTAATAATTTTTTTTATAAAAAAATTTTGGATCTGAATTTCTAACTAAAAAATTTGTATTTCAAATTTAATTAAGTCATTTGTTGAAGTTGGCAATTTTACTGGCCATTAAAAAAATTAAATTGTAAATTAAAGTGTTGTCTGCAATGGGCATAACGCCAATAACTTATTCTCAAACTATTAAAAAGAGTTCCAGTCAACTTTTAATTCATTTTTCTCCATAATTTTATATAATAAAAAAGTGCTAATGCAGTACAAAGCTAAATTTAAAATCAGTTAAATGTGCAATAAATTGTAACAATAGTGATGGATTAGATAGTATGGGACTTATTTCTTACTTCTTACTTCTTATTTATTGTTAACTTTTTGTCCAAATATCAAAAAGTAATTCTTTTTCCGTTTTCTTACAATATTGAGTATTGTGTTCCCATAATAAAAACGCTAAGACCCTATTGTAAAAAGAAATTTAACTCAAAAACAGGGAATTTTTTGTTTTTGCTTGGACTAATATTGCGAAGGATGTGTTTATCTGGATAAAACCGTACAACGCCCTAGCGATAAAATGGTCTACTCCAAATGTCAGAAGGTATCAAAAAAATCCTTACAGAGTTGCTTATGCCACAACCCACAACGTTTTCCTCTCTGGGATCTTTTACATCAATGGAATGAGTTCAAAAACACATATTTCCATTAGAGACGAAATCAATTTTGGCTAAAAGCAAAGTAAAGTTCTGCACTCTGCACAATCACAAAGTCTTTGTTGACCGGAAACGTATCTCCTGAGGTTAAGACAAACGTATTTCGTCTTTTGTTTTAAACCATTAAAAGTGACAATTAAAATGACAGTTTCAGCACTATTTGGTGTGTAACGTTAAAATGTTTGAGATAATGTTCTATACACGCAACAACAGTGAGAAAAAAGACAGCTTCACTTTTGTAATGTGCTCGCCACTTAAAAAACATCCATATAATCAAAAGCAATTATAATGTAACAACTCGTGTTTGATCTTTACCTTAACCCTCAAAGCCCCATCCTATGGCACAATTGTGCCCAGCTGCAGTTGTGAATACAAAATTTACAGTAGCTGTTAAGAATATAAATTTACATTTTCTGAATTAATTTGATAAAAAACAGACAGAAAATAAAAGTTATTGTCAAAAAAAATTGTCCCCTTAAATTCCCAGCTTAAATTTTTTGTTGTTTTCACTGCAAATTTTAGTCTAGTGAGAGTGCTTTTAGAATATTGCACCCCCTATATATAAACTAAACAAACATACACAGCATTAATCCCTCATCTTTGAAACACATGATCAACTGAGTTAATGTGAGACTAATTGTAAATTAAATTAAGTTAATACAGATAATTGTTATTATAAATAAATGATTAAAAAACATTTTGCACAACATTTTGATTGCATGTCTTCATTTTCACAGTCGGTGACACCTAGTGTCGGTTAGTAAAACCATCATAACCATGGTAATAGCACTAAAGCGCTTCAAAGTAGAGACTCCAAATGGGCACGATTGTGGCCATTAATCGAGCTCTACGTTGTTCTAAAATTTCAGAGCTTTGAGGGTTAAACATTGGGCGTCAGGCGTCAGCCACACTATGTCACAGCTTCTCGAGATCAAGCTCACACTGCTAGACAGTTTGATAGAAAAAAGACCTTTAAGTAGCAACAACTTTATGCTGGGCGCAAACATGCAGTGATTTGCATCGCCTAGCGTTTGCGCTTTGCGATTCGCGACAGTGAATCGCCTCTGCTACAGCAGACTTGGCGCGAATCAATTGTTCCAAAATATTTGTTGCTATGACAAATATTTTGGAACAATTGTTGAAAAAAACAAACAAAATGAAGCAATTAGAACATGTGATGCATCCCATTGGATACGATTTGCATTGCCTGTGAAAAACTACACAGTGGCTGTACTTTTTTCAATTTTTTCAATTTTTAATTGTGCGACGGAAGTGACGTTTTCTGCGCATGCGCAGAGCCATCCACGATTCGAATGTGATGCGAATCGCTGCATGTCTGCGCCCTTTGCACACTTATGCGACAGTTTCTGAATACCCCTAATGTGTCTTATTATTCTCTTTTTTCTCTATAATTAAGATGCAAGCTCAGCAGGATGTTGCTAGCTCCGTCCATTGTGGAAAGTTGTTATGGCAATAAGTGATGAGTGATGTGCAGAGCTGAAGCCCAGACCATTGTTAGCTCTATTAGAGTGATCTGAGCAAGGCTCTGATGAGCAAGGAAGTAAACCGACAAAGTGAAAACTCTCATCTAAAATATTCAGTCTCATCTTGCTTTCAAATTAAACAACATGCACCTCATTGTCACACTGATGCTAGGTTCCCACTTGGCAGAAACTCAAACAGAAAATTTTCTGCTGTGCAGAAAAGTATGTTTTTCTGTTGTGTGTGGACTGAAAAGTGGGCAAAAAAGTGCAGAAAAGTAGAATTTAAAAATGGATGCTAGCTAAGGAAGGCAATTTGTAAAGACTGCTGCTTGCTACACTGAAAATTTTCTGCAGCAGAAAATTTTCTGCCGGAATTTCTGCCAAGTGGGAACCAAGCATAATGCTAGGTTTCCACTTGGCAGAAACCAGACAGAAAATTTTCTTCTGTGCAGAAAAGTATGTTTTTCTGTCGTTGGTTCCCACCTGTGGACTGAAAAATGGGCAAAAAAGTGCAGAAAAGTAGAATTTAAAAATGGATGCCAGCTAAGAAATTTGTAAACACTGCTGCTTTCTACACTCAAAATTTTCTACAGCAGAAAATTTTCTGTTAGAATTTCTGCCAAGTGGGAACCAAGCATTATACATATGGTATCTGTTTGATAGAGGTGGTTAGTTTGAAGTGGGATTTGCCATGGTTACACTTATACATGGTTCTGGCGTTTTATGATTAATTGTACTGTAGTCCCAAAATGAATTCTGAACCATCTGGGACATTTTTCTCTTTTTAGTTTTTCTTTGGTTACTTCATCCCTGGGAGCTGCGTACTTGTAAATTGCTCTTTATGCATTTGTCGGCCCATTGGTGAAAGTTTAGAGGGAAATGTGTCGGCAAATAACCTCCAAATAGCCTATTCGGCAAACTGGGTTTAGGCAAACTAGGGTATGGCGACAATAATTTAAAATTATTTAAAGAGCCATTTTCTCCGATTTTGTCTGTTCACATTGTTAGATGGGATTGTCACAAACTATTGCATTCCGCGAATTCGCTACATGTGTAAAAAGATGCCAGACATTCCGATATGAACTATAAAGTTACGCAGACAGACTATAGCATAGTTTGCTTCATTGAAAACTGCCAAGCAAATCAAAAAATTAAGCTTCCCAACATAAAAACTTATAAAAATGAATAAATCATTCTTTCCGAAAAATGATGGACCTATTGTATTGTATTATCTCAATAGTTTTCGTAAATGGTTCTTCTACGATTTAGCTACATTGATTTTACTTGTTGTAACCAATGACCGTATATGGCATAATGCCATCTCAATACAGTACTTGTTGCTTCTCGCATACTTTCATTGAGTGTGTTTATATGGTGTTATCAACTGTATCTGGCAAACATTACAAGAAAATTGTTGCAATTGCAATGCTTTTGTAATTTACAAAATGTGGACAAATTCCAATACCCATAACAGACATTGCTTTACTTTTTAGGATCAAATTAAAATTCAATATTGAAATGACAAGTAATTTTTCCAACATCTAATGCATTTCTGATGTGTTTAGCATCATAATTAATATACTTACCGTAGCGTTTATTTGTGTGATCACCGTTCTCACGGTATAGCATCTTTTTGCACCTTTTTCATCTTAATTAAAATTATCAATTACCTACAAATCACTATATTCATTGCTTTAACAGCAAATATTTAAACTTAGTTACCTTTTAAAATTTTGCCTCTTTTTTATAGCTTTTAATGGTCATCCGGGATGATAAAAAAGTTTTAGAAAAATATTTAGTGATGGAGAGTGACGTTACTGATACGAGGGATGACTCATCCCTCGTATCAGTAACGTCACTCTTCATCACTAAATATTTTTCTAAAACTTTTTTCAAAAAAATTTCTTTTTTAAAATTATATCTATCTTCCGGTGTAACCACTAAGAGAAATCATACAATCTATTGAAAATCGATCACCACATTTACTTTGCTGTTTCTTATTTATATACATCACCTGAGGCTGAGGTAATATGCGGTAGTTTTAAGTTTCCCCGCTAGGAGTTACTTGCCATTGTGATTTATTGTCCATGGCAACGAAGTGATGTCTGTCGTCTAATAAATGACAGCAAGTGGTGAAGGAAGTGGAGTGGTGAAGTACCATTCAGTCTCTGATTCTGTTGGAGTCCCAGGTAGCTTAATGGTAAAGCACCCAACCGGCAATTGGGGGATCTGGGTTCAAGTCCCGGTCCGGGCTCCAATGGAGTCTGGGCTGTTTGTTTTTCACCAAGTACGGATGTTATGAGAACATTAAAGCCATTGATTTTCCAACTTTATTTCAATGTGTTCTCGTGTTGTTTCTTATTTGCTGTTTACACAGGATTTTCAAGTAAACAAAAATTGAACATTTTGTTTGCATTCAAATGCCTAGTTCACACTTAAACACTTTTCTAGAAAATGACGTCATCATTTCTCAAGTAAAAAAGTAAAAAATGGAGTATTCACTCCAGTTTCCACTTTTCCACTTGAGAAATGATGACGTCATTTTCTAGAAAACCGTTCAAGTGTGAACTAGGCAAAAGACATGGATCTAAATTAAATAAATGCCTTAAATGTCAAAAACTGTATGAACAACTGCAGACAATTGAGTGCAATTTAAAAACAGGTGCATCCATAAAATTGAAAAAAAATTTAATTTTAAGTTACTTATCCATTGTGATGGATTACCATTTATATTGCTACCGTCAATGACCACCGTATCCAATCCATCACTATAGTAGGCAGCAAGGATTGAATAAAATCTACCAGAGGATTAGGAGAGTAGGAGAGGCTAAGGGACAAAAGTGGTAGACAGTTTGTATTGGGCCGGCAACCAAGCAACACCTGTTCTTCGGTAGCAGCTCCCAGCCCTCTTGTTTGTCCCAAAGAAGCCCGATGCTCCAGTTGACTGGACATTGCTTCAATGAGTGAGCACAGTGGTTGCTGTTAGCACCGCAGCAAGGTTAAGGTGTTCCGACCACATGGTTCCTAGTCTACAGCTGTGAGCCATGTGTCAAGTATAAAGTGACGTGCTTCTAGCACAAGTCCAAGCATGGAAGCACAGATGGAAAGAACAATGAGCCACGAGCCCTTAGACAACTAATAAAGGCTTTATGCTTAGTTCCCACTTGACAGAAATTCCGGCAGAAAATTTTCTGCTGCAGAAAAGTATGTGGACTCAAAAGTGGGCAAAAAAATGCAGAAAAGTAGAATTTAAAAATGGATGCCAGCTAAGGAAGGCAATTTATAAACTCTGCTGCTTTCTACACTCAAAATTTTCTGCAGCAGAAAATTTTCTGCCGGAGTTTCTGCCAAGTGAGAACTAAGCATAAAGCATCGTAAGTTGAGCCTGTTGTCTTTCTTCGTAATGTGACTTGGACATCTATTTTCCTTTGACTTATTTCCAGAGTCAGTGACACTCAAACCTATCACACCATTCTTAAACAAACAAATGAGATTCCTAAAAAATTTTTACGTAACTTTCATGAGTTGATTCCTCATGCTCTACCAATTTCCCAAAGTCTCTTTTCATAATCAAGCTAAAAATCATGCCTGTGAAAACAAGAACAAGTCGTTTTTTCTCCAAGTTTTCTACCCCCCCCCTCCCTTTAGCCTTGCGGCTTTGCAAGCTTAAAACAGTCTTTTTAAATGCAAATGTGTTTGGCACGTGCAGAATTTTGATGCATAACCACAATCTGCAAGTCAATGGAGAAGAGTAGGTGTGTTGCCACTTGCCACTTGCCTTTATTTAATTTCGCGAGCCCTCCAATTTCATACTCTTAAGGGATTTATTATTCGCAGAGTAAAAGAATTTTGCTTTGCCCAGTTCTTGAAGCAGAATTGTCAGAATAATAAATTTAGTTTTAAATGCTAAATCTGCATAGAAATAGCAAAACATAAAATGCAAGTATATCCTTTTATATACTCCATTTGCAACGAACTTTTCTAAAGATCTTAAATTGCATTTCTCGTTTTAACTTATATAGTTCTTTCTTTTCAAACAATGGCCGCGTTAGGTGCGATTACCGCGGCCACAATGTTCGCTGATTTCCGTACTACATTTATCGCTAATTTTACCTATTTTCACGCTTATTTCTCATGAAATTGTTAGGATGTAGTTGTAGTTATTTGTGTAAGGAATGGAAAAGACAATAAGATGCGACCATGAGTTACGGTTGAACAGGATATGACTAATATTTAATTACAGGATGAGATAATACAAGTGTTGATGAGCCATTGCTCCACCAGATGGCGATAACATGCGATAATAGAATCTTCCACTCCTACAGTAGTTCAATGAAGTCTCCACCTTGAAAACTGTTAAGTTTTAATGAGTTAAACTCTCATTTTTAACCGAAACGATTTATCGTTTTCAAGATGGCTGCCACTACTCTCCAAGTGGATGAATTTGATTGGCTAAATGCAACTGCCTTGTGTTGCGTCTTATTTCAACTCCAAGTTGAAGTAGAAATTTGCGACAACTACACGCATTATTGTCGAAATTACAAATCGAACATGATTCTGAAATACCAGAAAATTTATAAAATCTTGCTAATTTGTTACCACTGCTATATCGACCAAATATCAAATATCAAATATCAAATATTGAAACGAATAATCCGGATTATATTGCTAAACCCGGAAGCGCAGTAACGGGCTAACGGATTGTATATAAGATATAAAAACAATAAAATTCACCAAAACTTAATAATTTATACAGAACAATCAAGTGGAAATAACCTTTCTAATTAACATTTCTACTTTAACTTAGTTTAAACTTCCTGGTCCAAAAACACAAAGACAGTTGATTGACATTTCATTTACCAGTTTCCATGTGGTTTTCAACTGTTCGTTGCACTGCACAAACCATTTATCCAATTCAAACTGACCTCGCCAGCAAAATCGCTAGCAAAATCGTGTTGTTCACAGAAGTTGTATTCAATCAGGGAAATAAAGTAGTCGTCTGTCTTTTTGTGTTACAGAATTCAATGGAGCAGTCAATGGCAATTGATTATTGCTAATCAATAATCAGTTTTAAACAGATTACTGTATTACAATCAGTTAATCATCCATTTGAATGTGAATCTGTTAGAGACAAGCTTAAAGTTGTTTGACAATTCCTTCATATAATGGGTACACAACTGAATAGGGGTAATTAGGTAAGACTATTCTCACTATTTAAAACTACTGTCACTATCTCATTTTAATAAGTGGACTTTTCTTATCATGTACTGTGAAAATGGGAAAGTCTTGCATGCTAAAACAATGTAATGACAGCACTTTTAAATAGTGATAATAGTGTCAATAGTGAGAATAGTGCCTCACCGTGAATACCCCAGTAGGCAAATTCCCAAAACATCGATTTCAATTTTAAGGTTATCAAGTCTTGTATAACCTGCGTCAAAAAGTATTAAGAGTCAACAAACGCACCAAGTGTCATTGCAGTCATTTCGCTGGCTATTTGGCAGGGATGGATCTCATTGTTAGTTAAAAAGTTGTTTTATGGATTTTCTCGAAAATACTACACATTCCCTTGGTGCAAAATCACGGGCAAAATAATTGTTCACGTGCGCATGTTTTCATAAATTAAGATTACTGTTGAATTACTGCATAAATGGTCACAAGTAAATACTTCAAAATGAAGCTGAAACTAAAAAACTAACAATTCTTACAAAACTGTTGATTAGTGTTTTGTCCATAATTAATTCGCTGCGATAACATTTCCTCTTTTTATTTTTTATCTAACACACTTCACCACAACTGTCATCTACCTCTAGATACAGACTAAACGCCTGATTCAACCACGTGATAGGGACATAACACGACACACAAAATTATACTCAAATTACAAACAACAAAAAACTCTCATTGGTTAATTAATGGCCTATGCATTGTGCTTAAAGTATATATTGTGGTATCTAATTTTAATCCTCTAGTTAAGCCGAGAATTATTTACATTCGAGTTTTTGTATTATTGCGCACATTTTTTGGCTACGAAACAAATGATTTTTCGACTCAGCTCAACTAGAAGATTAAAATAAGATACCACAATATATACTTTCAGTACAATGCAAAAAAGTTCACTTCGTGCATAAATTGTTGGTTAGAGTTTACACACATTTATATTCTGAATACATTTGCACATACATCACAATAGGGGTATTCAGAAACTGTCGCATAAGTGCACAAATGCGTAGTGTTAAAATGTGATTTCACACATGCACACCGGAAGCCTCATAGGCCTCATGTTATGGTATGTGACTCACATGGGCGACTCACACTCCCACCTCAAGAGGTGCGCATAGTGAGTCAAAATAACATAACATGAGGCCTAAGTGAAACTTCCGGCGCGCATGTGTGAAATCACATTTTCACACTTACGCACTTATGCGACAGTTTCTACCCCTACTGTATCTGATTTTGTTGCATCAACATGGAAAATTGATTTACGTTACAGCATAAATTGTATGATTTTACTATTGTATATTAATTTAAGCTTAATCAGCCGATTTATATACAAGATTATATGGTAATCAGAAGTTGGCACACAAAAAACCACCTGCGCTCAATTTATTTCATTACACCTGAAATCAAATTGAGTTAAAGTTATAGCTGATGACCAGTGGGGGAAAAAGTGATTAAATTTTATCCAACATTGGTGATGTGGAAGATGCAGTAAGTGTTTTCTTATATCAGTTCACTAAAAAATACAACTGTACTGGCTGGCAATAAAAAAGCCCTTTATCTGTTACTTGTGAGCATCAACAATCTTCACTTGTTTTTTGAAAGACTTTTCTCAATTCATGTAGTTTCCAGTGCTTGAGATCCTAAAAAAAATCAATTTTATCGATTGCTATTGAGATCACCCACTGACATTTCAATCTTAACTTCCCCATCACATTAAAATCTGATTAATTTAGTTTGCAGGCAAGAAAGCAAGTCTATTTTCAATCCATCCAACTAAAGCCACTTGTACATTATGACCTTTAAGTTCAGTAACTTTGTCGCCTTTGTGATGTATGACTGACTATGCGAATAAATTCTAATTACAAGCTTAAAATGACATTTTTAATTAACAATACCATTCTACCATTCACAATAAAAATTAAATAAATTATGGGATTTACATTTCAAATTTCAATGTTTTATTTGAGCAGTGTTAAATGAAATCGATGCGCAGTGGCGATGAGTCAAATATGACCTCCTTTCGTTTCCATGCATTTTCATAACAAGACGAATAATGCGCTGCATTTTTTAAATTTATTAAATAACAATTTTATTATAATAAAGTGCATTAGAAAAATCCTCAGCTTGAGTTTAATACGTTTAAACCAGAGCAGATATATTTTCCACCTCATACAACGAAGCAATTTGCACTCGTTCAAATCTTAAATGACTTTTTGAATGCGCCTAGTGTCCAAAAAAGCAAATAATTTGCAATAGTTTTTCAATTAAATGAGAAATAAGAATGAGAAAATCCTCGAGCAATCCCATGAAAATTCTTCTGTTTGATGGCGCCACTGTAACAGAGGCTTAACCAAAACAGCTTCATACAGTGTTATCCGTCATTATTTCTCTACTAATAGAACGAATTCAATTATGGAGGTTAAGGAGGCGAGTCCGTAAGCTTTAGACATTAGATCGGCAGAAACTACAAAATACAGCAGTCAGGAATATTATGTTGGCCGTTGCTGGCAGGGCACTGTTTCTGACGTCACAGTTGGTATTCCCCATGTTAAATACGTAGGATTTACTGTACGTCCCAACTGGTAACAATCGCGCAAATTCTCGATTTGGTCTCGCTTTTATCTCTCACTTTTTCATATTGTCGTCTGCTCGTTTCAAAACTTCAACATTGCGTTTTAAACCTGTAATATTTTTCAAAAAATCTCTGAAAAATTAGTTAAAGGTTTTAAATGATGCTTGATCCAATGAACCATAAAAACTGAGATGTTGTAAACCCTTTAAGCCAACAGGCATTAGGTGGACTAGAAAATCATTAAAGATTTTTGAAAATGCAAATATCTCGGAAATGAAAGAAGTTCAATCAAAAATAATAAAAGATAATTAATATTTGCTTCGACTGACAATCATATAGGCACTCTGTCATCTGGGTAGCTGATCGGTGCCAATGCCTGCGGCAAACCAACCTCCGCAATCTGCACTTATAGATTGAAATTAAATGCACCTTTATGACAAGGAGTAGGAAATTTATAAATTCGAAAAAGCTCCTTTAACTGAAGCTGAATAGTTTTCATTTCATACAATATTTGTATGAGTTTTTTGTACAAATTTTCTACTCAAAAACATGTAAATTGATTTCCATTTATTTAACTGACTGTATGTATCTTCTATTTTCGATTTTAAGGTGAAAAATTACATATAGGGAGGGACACTGTAGTCAGTGTTCATGTTTTATAAAATAAAAGTAATATAGAAATCATAACAATATACACTATAATTTCTATTCATTTATCATGAGGTTATTAAATAAAACAAAACAAAACAATTGGAACTATTTACTACTGCGTAAATTGTGATGTGGTTACACAGCAGCAGAGAAAAGAGGAGAAGCTTTTAAAAGAACAGCAAAAATGGCTGCCAACAATGGAAATATAGACAGTTGAAGTCAGTTTCATGCTGTTCTCTCACCTCTCAGCCTTCTTTGAAATTTTTTACTATTTTTCAATTGATGGCCCAAAAGGGCCCATGACCAATCAAGTATACATGTCTAAAGTCTAACATTTCTACACACTTTAATCTCATGAATAACATATTTCATTTTCATTTCTGGATACAATGGGTCGTATGAATAAAGTGAAGTTTATGCTTTTACTTCATAATTTTGGAGCAAATACTCTCATTCTTAAGAATAAAATTTTAAGTAAATGGTTTGACTTTGAAGCAAAATAGTATTTACTTCATGCTAGTAGTTTTTACTTTAATTAAAACCATTTACTTTTTTTACTTAAATTTTGCATGAATAAACAGAAGGAAATGCTCTTATTTTTAGCAAATGCTTCAAAAATTTGAAGTCAGCTCCCAAGTATACTTCAGTCTGTTACTACAGCCATGCCTCTGCTGCTAATTGTGTTTTCAAGGCCAAAAAGCACTACAAATCACACACTGAAACTCGAGAGGAAGACTACAGTGAATCATACAGGTTAAATAGTAAAAATGTGGAATAGATTACAAATTTTTGGAAATTATGAAGTAAAAACATAAACTTTACTTTATTCATATGACCCAATAAGGCAAGAAAATCAACAATAGAAATGAAGCAATAGAATGAAGCAAAACCTTCACTGAAAAGAGCTTTTGCTACTGAGTAAAAGCAAATGTTTATTCATATGAAATTAAACATTTGCTTTTACTAGTTGCTTCTACTTGAAGCAAATGCTTTTACTTTTACTTTTTGCTTCACGTAAATACTACATTTTTATTCATATGACCCATTGTCTCTTTAAGGATAAATATTCTTAAATTGAAGTTGACTACATGTAACGTAACATTGCTTGAGTACACTAGTTCAACAATTTGACTGCTAATTAAGTCATAAAAATGTGTAATTATATTTTTATTTCAATTGTTACTTTTCAATTAAACATTCTCATTCACGTCACACAAGGATTAATTATATCATAAGCCCACATATTATCTTTATGTATATAAAATTGTTATTGCTATTGTCATTGTAAAGTAAATTTCAAGATAAAATTTAAAGGCATTAGATAGTATGTTGTATTTGTAGTTTGTACTTGGTTTAAGACATAAGTTTGCTAAGTGATGGTGCACTTTTAAGAGTCAAACTTCCTAGCATTGCAAGTACAGTAGTGCAGATTAGATTTCTCTCCCACCCTTATCATACATCTAACCATCCAAAAATTCTAATGTAATGATTTCAATCAGCATTAGCAGTAAGAACTTTAAAGTTAAGATAAATAAGTTCAGTGCTATACAGGTAGAAAATGATTTTTAAAATGGGAATAAGTAAGCTTCGTACAACACCTTAAATTATTTTCATAAGAAAAAGTTATTTTAAAAAGAAGTAATTTTGAAAACATTGTTTGGAATGCAAAGCTGAAATTAAAAAATTTTGTATTTCAAACAGCTCATTTGGCCACTGCTGGTAGGGCGCTGTTTCTGACGTCATAGTTGGTATTTCCCATGTTAAATGCAGGATTTACCTCACAATTGGTAACAATCGCTCAAATTCTCGATTTGGTCTCGCTTTAATCTCTCACTTTTTCATATTGTCGTTGCTCGTTTTCACAACTTCAACATTGGGTTTTAACTCTTTAATATTTTTCAAAAGATGTCTGAAAAATTATACAAGACTGTTAAACAATGCTTGATCCAATGGACCAATAAAAACGTGACGTCGTAAACTCTAAGTCTTTTATAAAAATTTTTATTGTCTTGTTTGATCAAGCGTGAAAATTTGAAAAATAAAATTAAAGTGTGAACAAATCGACGATCTATGATTGTTACGTCACAACTGGTACCTATTGCGACGTCGCATACAGCCTCCTGCCAGCAGAATACTGTATAACGCCTCTCATCAGTCACCAATCTCAAAACCCAATTTTTTAAGATACATTCTAAAAAGTTTAAAATATTTAATAACAATATTTTTTGGCACTTTAAGAGATGCTGTTTCGATGCAAACCATAAGAAATTGATGTCTTAAATCTTCTAAGTGACGTCACTTCTTTCATAATGCATTTTTATGAGATTTAAATATTAAAATGTAACATTTACTCCGAAAAATGTCTGTTGATGTATTTTAAGACCATTTGAAACTATTTTTAATAATTTTTATATTACATTGTAGTTTGCCTTTAATACTTGCCTTTAATATAAAAAATAAACATGACTTTGACAGAGCAAATCTGACACATGTCCTAGTCCTATCATGCGTAAAACAGCTCCTAATTTATACAATATTCGTGATAAAATGTTCTTTTTATTGTTGCATTCTCATATATCCCTGCCACATTTTGGCTAATATTAGACAGTTTGTGATTTCTCATACAAGACCAAAAACGAGATTTAAAAAAACGAAATTTTTGGAAAATTTCATTTTTTTAAATCTCGTTAATAAAATGACGTATCGTGTGTTTGTGATTTGTCACGAAACGTGTCACATACGCCACATAAATCGGAAGCTTCAATTTTTAGCAGAACTAGATACCTTGTCACAAATTAAGCCTAAGTATTGGGCTTGTGGTTTGTGCAAAGTGTTTGACTGATAAAAAACTAACCTGAGATATTGAAATCGACACATTGCAGCCGAAGCGGAAAGAAAATGGCGGCAGAATTTCACGGCAATTGTTGTATTGTATGCAGTGCGCATGCGCAAATCAAGTCGTATACACGACAATTTGAAACGAGATTTTTGAAAAATCTCAAACGAGAATTTTTACGACGAGATTTTTAACAATATCTCGTTATTTTGGCATTCTCGTAATAAAAAAAATCTCATACGAGAAATCGCAAACTGTCTATTTATTTCAACACATGTATTTCTATTTTTTGCCTCAAAATTCAAAATTCCATCACACAACAACAAACACTTGAATTCCATTCTCACGTATCAGCTCCACAGCACAAATTCTCCTTTAAAAATCATTTTTTAAATCTTTCTGTTTACTTTGAAGTAAAAAAAAAAATTCCCAGAAAAAAAAAATATAAAACTCGATAAACACAACTATTGATTCAATATCAAAGCGAAAACACAATCGAACAAAAAAAATTGACAGGAACTTCCCATAATCACATCACATTGAAATACTATAATTAGAATAAAATTGCCAAAAGATTTTTTTAATCACAGCGTCACATGATAACAACTAATTTGTCTCAGTATTATACTGCGAGCATCATCAGCTCGCAACGACACTATTATGATTGCACACGCAGAGACTAGCTAGCAGTCTTCTACGTTCCATTAACTGAAGCCGGCGGGAGAAAGCGACATTGCGTCTAACGCGCAACGGCCATCGATCGATACAAGACCTGCTGCATGAACCATTAGCAGCCCACGTGACCCTTCAGGTGATTCGCTCTCGACATGCACTCTAATGTTCACAATTCGAGAAAATAAACTGCTCCGAGAGATTGAGATTGTTGATTGAACTCCAGTAGGGTATTGTGTGTTTTCAATATAGTTCCTGGTATCCATTTTTATCTTGTTTAGTTTGAAAACAAATCATTGTCAGCGTTATTATTTTAAAGTGTGGGTGTGTATACTGCTTGCACCCAAAGGTTGAGTAAAATGTCATTGGTTGAGAAGTGCATTGTATCGAAAGTATATATTATGATACCTCATTTTAAGCTTCTCGTCGAGTATTTTTTAAACACATCTGAGTCTTTTTTGTCCAATCCGAGTTATATATACTTGAGCCATTTTAAGTGGAGGTTAACTATATGTATAAGCCGCCCCCACTTAAAACGGCTCAAGTATATATAACTCGGATTGGACAAAAATCCTCGACTTATATGCGAATATATATACGGTACTCCATTTTTTACTTTTCCACTTGAGAAATGATGACATCATTTTCCAGAAAAGCGTGTTCTTTTATTAAGTGTGTAAATTTGATTTTACACATGCGCACTGGAAGTCTCATAGGCCTCATGTCATGGTATGGAACTCACATGGGCGACTCACACTCACACCTCAAGAGGTGCGCATAGTGAGTCACCATAACATAACATGAGGCCTATGAGACTTCCGGTGCACATGTGTAAAATCACATTTTCACTTACGCATTTGCGCACTTATCGACAGTTTCTGAATACCTCTAATCATTTTTCGACTCAACTCGACGAGCAGATTAAAATACAATGCACTTCTCAGCCAATAACATTTTACCCAACCTAAGGGTGGGTGACCGGAGTTTAGAAGGGTTTGCTGAACCGGAATTGAATAATAAGAATTTTAAAGATACATATAATTTGATTTGCATGAGTTTCACATGCACATCGATTTGCAAATGTGCAAAAAGAGCAGGTTCTATTAAATTATACCGTATTCCCTCGGAAACAACAGCATGCTGGTAATTACGAGTCTGACCAGTTTTTAACAAGTAGACAACTGGTCAATAAAAAATCAAATGGACAAAATGCCGGAAAATTCGAATTATCCGGCACCCTGGTCTGACTCGCCATTATCCTGCTGCTGATCTTTCCGAGGGAATGCGGTACTATATTTGTCTTTAGCCATTTCGTTCCTTGTTACTGTGTGGTGTTGGTTTATGGAATTTTGCTATAATATACAAGTGATGCTACATTTCTATACATTAATTTTTTTGTGAAATAATACGAAAAATTCACAAGCTAAAGGCATGTCCAACTTTTAGATATCAAATTGCTTTTATCAAGTAATAATTTAGTATTTTGTGCTTTGGGCTTTTGGGCTTTGGCAAATGTAATTTTGTCGACATCTCCACATTTACTAATCGAAATCCATTAGTTCTACTCGATGTATTAAAATAATTTTTTTTTTTAACAAGAGAGTTATGAAAAATCCCCAAAAATTAACCCACTTCTAACAAATCCCAGTAATTAAAATTGAATTTTTATAAGTTTAAAAATTAAAACTCTAATATTCGTCTAGACCACACTTGTATAATTGTGAGTTGCATCATGGATGGGTAAGCAAAGTTTCTACTTAAAAGAATTTTTGTGGACCTTCGGGTAGACATTACAAAGCTCTCTGCAGAAAGGTATAAGTTTTCATTTGATTTGAGCTGCCATCATGGAAAAACTAAGAATATTCATAATTCTACCCCATTAGACGTCACCAAACATAAACGAAAAGCAATTGGTTAAAATAGCTCTCTTATTTGCTATGTAAATCATCTGGCTAGACATGAGATGTTGTTTATTGTGTCCTAGGGGTCTCTCAAGATCCTCTCTGAGTCTTTATACTGTATACATGCATGCTAGTCGAGAAAAACGACGATAAAATATTCATCAAATTTCACCCCACCATACGTCCTTCTCTTATCATGTGCTGCCCCCTATGGTCACTCCAATGGTCAGCAATGAGCTCTCTCAGCGAAGTTCTCAGTAATAAAAAAACCCTAGCAAAAGCTGGCCAACAATGACTGCCATGGTCAAAATATTGAAAATAATTGTTATTATTCAGTTCTACAATATATAAACAATGAGTACTTACCGCTGAAAAAAAAAATCGAACATCGCTTTAAAACTCGTAGTCCAAGTGATAAAAGTTTGTTATGACTTAATTTAGTTAATGGTCACCCGTGCAGTGATTTATTCGAGTTTTAGCACGTCATTAAACTTGATGTGTTTATAATTTGCTATTTACTTCACCCCTAAACAATAGAATGATATGTAATTTCATTGTTCTGCCTTTTTCCTCCACCTGTTTATTATGTTTCATACTGTTTTGACATACCGTCAAGGTTAGATTGCATTAAAAAGAATTCTACCATTAAATAACATTAAATCTCAACTAAAATTAGATGCAAAGTAAGCAAAGCTAAACGTTACATAAGAAAAAATATATAAACAACAAATTTAAAAAAAAAAATACTAATTAAAAATTGTATGAAACATATCTATGCATCATGTCACATTACTACACAGTTTAAATGTTAATTATCAGTTGCATTCCAGACTTGTATAAAGTCAACTCATTTCCTCTTTGAACACAAATAACCTTTCTATTTTTAAAGCTAATATAGTAGGTACTCTTTATATACACCATGTACAAACTTTTAACTTCCTTAAACTCACATTAATGTATTCATAAGATAAAAACAAAATTTCCTAGAAAATGGTTTTGATTTAAAATTAATTATTTTATTAGGTTTCCTCATTATGGATATTCATTCTGCTGCTTTATCATGTCCCAAATAGCTACACTGTACACTGCCTCAGTCTGAGTAACCAATATTCTTCAGAAAATTGTTTACATCTCTTGTTTACTTTTGTGTCTCCGCTCTTCAGCAAGCTTATCAAAATATTGACGCTTTCGCATTTGAAGGCCACGCCAAAAAAAGGACATCAAGAGTAAATAGTATTATGTGAAAATATTACAACTTCTTCAGTATTTTCTGACAAATCTAATTCTTAAAACATAAAACTGATGTTCTATCAGAAAATTTAAGACCGATAAGAATTATTTTCTTTTTCTACCCATCACTTTTAAACGCATTTGTCATAACTTCAATTTTGCAGGACATTATAGACACTAAAGATTCACAATCGAGTTAGCAAAGCCGCAATAACAACTCAAACTGTTCTCTCATTTTTGAATTATTTTTCAAAAAAAATTATTTTTACTTGAGATGTCAGGAAGACGTATTGACCTATTGACGTTTGAGTTTAATCTGACAAGATATGGGTACAAGTAGCGATCATGTGATAAACCAACCAGCAAAAAGTAGAATTCGAATATACAGTACTCTAACTTTCTTATAGTGGATCGCTAAAAATCCAAAAAATAGTTCGTTATATCTAGATATTCGCTGAAAGCGGACAATTCATAGCATTTGAATCCAACTCGTTCATTAAAAGAATTAGAAACTACTCTGTTATGATTGGGTGCATGCGCACCATATTGTTGTTTTTGGGATGCCATTTTTGGCTTTTTTTGCAATCCAACATGGGATTAAAATTAAACATCTACATTGACTTATCCTCGAAAGCAGATAATCATCCAATGATTTATCGATTCTCCTAAATCAGCACCGAAAATCATCAAAAATCATTAATTCTCGTTAAAAATAATTGATTCTCGTTAAAAAATCATTGATTCGCGTTAAAAATCATCGATTCGCGTTAAAAATCATCGATTCTCGCAAAAAATAATCGATTCTCGTCAGAAATAATCGATTCTCGTCAGAAATAATCGTTTCTCGTCAGAAATAATCGATTCTCGTCAGAAATAATCGATTCTCGTCAGAAATAATCGATTCTCGTCAGAAATAATCGATTCTCGCCAGAAATAATCGATTCTCGTCAGAAATAATCGATTCTCGTCAGAAATAATCGATTCTCGTCAGAAATAATCGATTCTCGTCAGAAATAATCGATTCTCGTCAGAATTAATCGATTCTCGTCAAAAATCATCGATTCTCATCAAAAATCATCGATTCTCATCAAAAATCATTGATTCTAATCAAAAATCATTGATACCATGTTGTCAAAACGATAAAAAACAACCATCATCTCGTGAGCTACACATTGCTCCAAAATGCACTATTTGGAGATCTTGCTCAAAGCCATCAGATATGCCTCTATCACCACCAGAAAAGAAATCTTGAAAAAGGCATAGATGTTAAAAAAGTAAAACAAAAATCACAAGCGAAATCTTTTTGTTTATTGTAACAACAGTGAAGCCTACCTGAAATAATAAAACCGCAAGCTAAAAATGTACCCTGTGTCTAGTGTTTACTAATCGCCCTATAACTTAAAATAAAAATAGAACATTTGAATACAACTATAACTGATCTTTTATTTCAATTTTTAACTATTATAATGCTTTAAATCTAAAACTAATTTGTTTAAATAAGGTGGGAGAAGAAAGTCTATAAAATATAATACAGAATTTAATGGCAACTGTTCCAACAGATGATCTTTAGACTAAATAAATATTATCACTAGGTATAAACAAATATAAACAGTAAGCCATGCATGACTCTTTTATATACACTGCTATGTTTGCATCTGCGAATTGGAACTAAGCCAAACCAGGTTCCAATTCAAATTCAAACACTGGAAACAGTTACTACCATAAAAAATACTAAACGAAAGTTGAAAAAAATGAATAATAGAACAACTTGGAACATGTCCTCAAAGAGTCATTGCAGTTGACCTAAGTAATCATGTTCTTTCTCTTCTTCTTGCATATCCCACGTGCAGAGAGTGGAAAAGAATTTGAGTCAACACGACACAGAACTTGGAGTAAGTGGGTAATAGGAATGCCACACTGAAATGAGACAATTCGATCATTCATCATTCCTTTATTCGTTCTGATACCAATTTTCTCTGACCAAACTGTATTTTACTTATTCAATTTAACCAATGAGCTATAAATACATTTTTATGTATTTTTATGTATTTAGCTCATTGATTTAACTAATGAAGGTGTTTCTGTTGTCACCACATTTGGCCATGCTAAGTCATGATTGGTTATCTGTTTATTATGCATGATAGATTTTAATTTGAATAAAGTAGTTGTTAATCATTAACCACCTTGTATGCTTGTGTCATTTACTTCTCTACCGATATTATGCTGCTACCACAAATGTTACGCATTAACATTCGACATTAACTTCAAAATAAGTTAAATGTAAACTTTTCTAATTCTATTAACAAAACAATGGTGCCACTTTGTTTGAATTATCCAGCAAAACTTGAGTGTCATTTATATCAATTATAACATTCAATTTTAATTAATTTCACATAAAATAATTAATTAAAAATTAAACTTCTCTATAATAAAATTATAAAAACATGCTTTTCTTAAATCACAGATTAAACTTACGTCACTCCAGCTCATAAATAATTATTATAAAATGTGTAAATCAAATATTTAAGTGAGAAACTTCTAAAGAAGAGCAGTAAAAAAAAAGCCTTCAATCATAGTCCCGAACTCCCAATGTACACTTATAGAGAGATAAGCACCAAGGGACAAGGCAATAAAATGGACCCATCCCATCTGAGTTAGTGAATTATTTATCCTTAGAGTAAGAAAATAATGCAAGTGACCAACAAAGTTGCCCTCAGTGGCAACTACTAAAACCGGATTTCATGGATCTCCCCTGTGTTGTAATGTTTATACAGTAGATGATGAATAACACGACTTATCTTGTCTCGAGTGTTACAAATTACTGCGAACTTCATATCATAATTCACGTCCATCCTTGCAATGAGTAAATTCAACAAATTGGTCGCAGACTTTGTTAATTTAGAATCGATCAATCTAACATTAATTTATAATGAAACACAAGAAAAATAATTGATGATGCCGCTTTGACTAAAATCTTGTCTTAGGAATTATTAATGTTCTTGAAAAAAATAGGTTAAGTAAGATATTATTGGTTGGTTGTTTGCTCCGTTGCTTCCTTGGCTGTTTGTGGTCACTGTGCTTTAAAAAGCTGGATTGCACTTGGTCTCGCTGTACAGTGGTGCTATTTTTGGAATGATTATTTATTTATTTAATTAAAAATAAATTATTGTGCCTGTGCGCATTATAATGCGGATTGTAAATCTGCACACCAAAAGTGAATTCTTTATATTATTATGTGATTTGTCTTACGTCATTAGCTTTAATGCTTAGTTCACTCGCGAGGCTCACTCGCGCTCACTCACTGTACAATTTCACTTCATCTGCGATCAAAAGCATTTTCCTTGGCATTTTTTCTCCTAGAGTTGAGTTGGCATCTACTTGTAATGCTTGCTGCAATGGAGGCCAAAAATCACGCAATTTCTCATTTAATCTCGTTTTTCATGAGAAGCAGCAGCTGTGTTCTCATTGGTTAGCCGTAAGTTCTTAAGTTACGTTACGTCCTACTTCAAAATCGATTTTGAAGTAAGAAGAACTTAAGTCTACGTCTGTGTTATTAAGCACGCAATGCATTGCGCAGCCTCCTTGCTTTACGTTACGGAGTAGTGTGAACACCAGTGTGAACTAAGCATAATACGTTGATCTTAAAGATGATTTTTTTATCTCTTTATATAGATATAGATTTATCTTTGACAAAATTGCAATTTGTGCAAAGTGCATCGTAATTGATTTCAAATATGCATTCAATCAGAATATGCTTTTCTATTCCCCATTAATAAATCATTAGGTGCATTTAATCTGTAGAAAGCAAAAGTGCATATTAATCTGTACATAAACTAAAGAAAAAAGAAAGTATTTCTAATTGAACGCATATTTGAATACAAGATTTCCAAAAGCACCCATTTGAAATAAATGTATGAACAGGAAATGGGCAATCTTGACAACATCGCTGTAGAGCAACTCATCATCAGGGAATTTCTTTTTCTATAATTTTATTTAAATTACTCAATTTATTTTAATTTTATACGTAAGTCGCCATCAAATGACTACTATATTAATCATGACGCGTCAAAAAGCATCCCACAAGTAATAAAAGTCGTAAAAGTAACTTTTGCCTTCAAGTTGAATGCAGATAATGTTACATTTTAAAGAAATAAAGTATTCTTCATAACTGAAAACTGGGGAAATGTAGACCTTTTGCTTTAATATTTTGCTTCTGCTGATAATGCAGTATGTGCTTCACGTAATATGAGTTTTGTATGATATATCGCGCAAAGAGCACATATTGCATTCCTGTGGTATATATCGCAGTAACGCGATACGGGCTTCTCCAGATAATACATCACACGTGTTGCAATTTTTCCCCACATCACATCACTATTGCAATGAGAAAAAGACCATAAACCCATCAATAACTAATAACCGCTGTTTTCAAGTAAGTTAAAAAAGATGCGCACCATTATTACAATTTTTCTCATCGGGTCGAGTAGGAAAGAAAGCTGTTCCTATTGTCAAATCCCTAATTCGTGTGCCACACTCACACCAAGTAAAATAACCCACTTGATCTATACTCCATTCACAGAATCTTGAGCTAAATTTTTTTACTTCTAAATGGAATAATTACTGTTTAATAATCCGTATTCCTCTCCCACTGTCGTGGAAATTAAAGACCAATATGAGCCTTTGTTTCCATGACAACTGGAGAGTTATACAGATCAGTTAGCAGAAATTATCCAATGTAGAAGTAAACAATTTTAGCTCCAGATTCCGTGAATGGAGTATAGCATAGCTGGTGAGGTTGAGTATCCATGCCTTTATGCAAAAAAAGTAAGGGTAACTACACTACACGCATTTAGCCATTGTTTACCTCAAGCGGGTGTATTACCCGCCATTATAAACACTACACTCAAACAAACTATTATCTGTAACATCTCTCATTAAGGAAGACATGAATAGAGATGCAACAACGTCTAATCTCATTCCCAGATGTGGAGAACAATATAAGATAGATAGATAGATAGTCAGTCAAATTTTAATCTCATTTTACATTAATTTTCATTAAAAGCTAGAAATAGACACTGTTGTGCATTAGAATGTCAAGAGTATTCTTGGAAGAGTTAAATCCAAATACAATAGCAAAAATATAGACAAAAATAGACAAAAAATATTTTGTAAAATTATTTTAAAGCTTGTATAAGCTCACAAATTTTCTTTTCATAATTGGTTAAACCTTAAGGAAAATATAAACTGCAAAGTTTCATGCAAAAGTGCAAACATGGGCTCTTCAGGTGCAAAAGAATACACCACAGACTTCAGTCAAAAGTTAAAATAACCTAACTGTGAATACTGTAATTTGACCCTGTGGCAATTTTACACTTCATCAGGTACAAACAACCTTCTGTCGGCTAATGATTATAGATAAACAGTTACTTTCCAGCTTTTGTTCAACTTTGTCTTTGCCTTCTCAACACAAGCTTTAAAATTTAAACTTTTAAATTCAGTTGAAAAAAAAATGTTAAAAAAAAAAAACATTAACTGCTCTTGCTTCAAAGTCATAAAAAAACTAATGTTAAGTCTAGTTAAAATATAAAATAAGAAAAAGCAGCCCATCTTTTATAAGGTAATAACACTTTTATGTTTTTAAACTTTAATGATCAAGTTTATTTTTTAGTGTATAATGTGCATTTAAACTTGATAAATGTTGTTGAGTAACTCCTAACTTGACAGTAGTTTACATCAATTTATAAGTCTGCAGCTTTTCATGACTTCTTCATTACTGTATTGTATTGCAAACAAAAGTTTTATATTACTTTACGCTACATAAACACCGCTAAAAATGCCCGGACGGTCGAACACGTTTTGGTATAAATAAATTTTCATACTCATTCATGGGAATATGAACATTCAGAACAATGAAAGTTACATATTGAACTTTTATCATATGAGGAAATAAATATTTAATCTACGTTTAATCTAAGTCGTCGCTATACACACACATAACTTTATATCTGCAAATATCTGCTCAAAATAAACTTTACCAAAGTCGTGCTTGTATTCCAATGTTAGCTTAAGCAAAACTGTTTACAAAATCATTATTAATTTA
The DNA here is from genome assembly GCA_000239455.1 of Strigamia maritima. Lineage (NCBI taxonomy): Eukaryota > Metazoa > Arthropoda > Chilopoda > Geophilomorpha > Linotaeniidae > Strigamia > Strigamia maritima. Next base: position 51,389 of record JH431433.1, on the reverse strand, counting down.
GTTTTGAAGCTGATTAATGATTAGAAAACCAAAAAAAAAACACTCAAAAGCACATAGTGCATTCAAATCCATATACTTTTTGTAAATAGTGACTACAGCGCCACTTTAAAAAAGCAGAAAAAAATTCAATTATTAAGAAATGCCAATCAAAACACAACAAAATAGAATCTAAGATTTTGTTTGTTGTTTTACATCTGCCCAGTAACGAGGGGCTGACACGCAAATGATCGACACAAATGATTGAATAAAAACAATAATAATAATGTCGGCCATTTGGGTGTCGGCCGAATGCGCGCCATGTTATGTCGACCGTTTGCGTGTCGACTATTTGTGTCGACCATTTGGGTGTCGACTGAATGCGCGTTTTGTCAAAATGTCAACCATTTGCTTGTCGAACAAATGCGTTACAACTGGGCAGATGTGAAACAACAAACAAAATCTAAGATTCATTCCACCCTCCCCCCTCAGTAATGCATATCATACTGCACCGCACTTAAGCCTAGTTCGAATGACGCGTTAAAACTTGTGCGTCAAAATGCTAGAGTTGAATTGTTTCATCTTCATCTCCACATACGATAACATGCTGAAAAGCACAGAGCTTGCGCGCAACAGTGATGCAACAGAGCATCGCAAGTCGCAACATTTGAGCGTGAATCGTGCTTTAGCGCATGACGAATGCGCGTTATCGCGTGCAAGCGAACCAGGCTTTACTGACAATCAGACAAGAACTTGGATCTCATAACAAGAAAATGTGTGAAAAATAAATGAAAAAAATAAATTAAAAAAGAAAAATCCTTCAGTATGTCCTCGCATTCAGTCATCGTCATGGCGGCTTGTTTGCCTGTCGCTCTGAGTGATTTGATTGGCATATGTAGATAAAATAAATCCATACATATAAGAAGTAGTCAAGTTATTAAAACTTAAGAGACAGATGTTAAAATTTCACTTGAAAAATAACAAAAATTTAAAATTTTTAATTTGTAAACAAATTATCAAATATTGTCGCATAAAATTATCAACAATAACAACTAGTTTATTATTAAAATTGCAATCATACCATATTGATGATATATGCCCTATGGTTGCTGACCAATTGCATATTTAATTAAATTTTGCCTTTTAATTATTACTTATTTAATTGCCTTGCTAAGTTTCGCCTTTAATTAAAATTATTGATGAAACAATAAAATAAATGATATTTGTTAAGCAACACAAAGTAAACATCTCTAAATCTTATATCTATTCTGAATGACCACTCGAGTAAATTGATTGTTTTCAACAAACAACATCAATAATAAAAAAATCTGACTTAAATTTTAATGAGTAAAACAAGGAAGAAAACCGAGTAACTCATGTTTGAAGTTGGGAAAGAAAGCTGTTTGTGTCGTTAAATCGAGTAAACAACTTGTTGAGTTTTTTTTTTTTGCGATTATTGAGAATGTTGTTAAGATTTAATAGACAAATAAATTTGTTATCGCATAAGATGTCGTTAGTCTTGAATGTTTAGATCGTAAATTTAGATTAGTTCATAACTTGTCAATAACTGCATAATTTCTCGATCATTTTTTTGTTCCTTTGAAACACCCACTAAACAAAAAATAATAGACAGTTTGCGATTTCTTATACGAGACCAAAAACAAGATTTAAAAAAAAAATTTTTTTGAAAATTTCGTTTTTTTTAAATCTCGTTAATAAAATGTCGTATCGTGTGTTTGCGATTTGTCACGAAACGTGTTACATACGACACATAAATCGGCGGCAACAATTTTTAGCAGAACTAGATACCTTGTCACAAATTAAGCCTAAGTATTGGGCTTGTGGTTTGTGCAAAATGTTTGACTGACCGGATATATTGAAATCGACACAAACTTCCCAACATTGCAGCCGAAGCGGAGAGAAAATGGCAGCAGTTACAATACAATAAAATACAATACAACACAACAATTGTTGTATTGTTGTACGCAATTGTTGTATTGTATGCAGTGTGCATGGGCAAATCAAGTCGTATATACGACAATTTGAAACGAGATTTTTGAAAAATCTTGACCGAGACTTTTCAAAAGAGAATTTTTACGACGAGATTTTAAACAATATCTCGTTATTTTGGCATTCTCGTAATAAAAAAAATCTCGTACGAGAAATCACAAACTGTCTAATATATAAAAAAAATCCTATTCTTTGACATTGAGGCCTATACTATATAATTATCTATACAATCTATACAACAAGCAGAAACTGTAGGTGTGGCGTCTTATAACTATGAAGATCTTGAAACTTTCACCGTTGATGAGTTTTATAATATAGGATTATAAAAATTACAGTCCACTTTCAAGATGACCACCTTCAGCGATATATAGACTCAAGATAATAGCCATCTTTGAAGTTTGACTCAGCCTACAAGATCGATTAAATCTACTTAAATATTAAAATGTTTGCAACCTCTGCAAAAATGCATCTTTATAAGAAACAAATGTAATTTTGATGCAAAAGTGCCTACAGGAGAAAAAACATTCTCTGTTGAAAAAATGCACGAAAAGGGGCAAAAATGTCATAAAAAAATGCACTTTTTAATCTAAAATTAGTTTTAGGCGCAAAAAAAAGTATTTTTTAGACTATAAATTGCAAAAATTCCATTATTTTCCCACAATCAATCCAGGCCATGACCCATGACAAGCTGATCAACTCAACAAATTAATTTTTGGATTTTATAGATTTTGGATTTAAAATATTGATGGTTAGAAGTTAAATTTGGAATGTTACATGATGGGACAAACGAAAAGTTTGAATTTATGTATATTATTTATATTTCTGCATATATGCAGAGATTGTGGAAACAAGTTGAATTTAGTCTGAAAAATTTAGTTTTAGTCTTAATCTGTGTCTTAAACTCTTAATCTTACTCTTTCCAAATGGCAAAGTTAAAATTTTGCCTTTACTTGTAAAGCCTAGTACACACACCAATTCAGACTCAAAATATTCAGCCAGTATGAATTTTCCATGTGACAATTATCAACGAAATTTTAAATAAGGGATAATGTCTCATGGAAAATTCAGACTGGGAATAATATGGTACACATGGTTTGTTTAATGACGTCATATTACAAATGGCGACTGTCTGAAATATTTTTTTGCAAATGGCTACCTTTAAAACTATGCAATGAGGATGAAGCTGGTGATAATATATTCGAAAATCAATGTGATGGGCTTGCTTTTCGTTCTTTCCTTTTTATTTCTTGGCAAGATAGAACATATGTATATCCCGCGCGCCAACAGCAGCTAATATGGATTCGTTCGTACTTGACGCAACGTTCGAACATGCAGTTTAAGCGACCGGTTAAAAATAAAGATAACCAGGTGTGATCTGGTTACCTTTATTTTTAACCGGTCGCTTAAACCACATGAATTATGGGTAGTTGGAACGATTCCATGCACGGAAACAATAGGTGGTTTCCCGCGCAACCAAGTGCGCGAAAAGAATGATTTTTTCAGCTACGGAATATTTCCTCACAAGGAAATTTTTTTGTGTACCACAAAAAAAGGAATTTTCAGATTTCGATTCCCTGTGCCATTCCTCTACGGAATGAGCTTATGTGTACTAGGCTTTAGAGTAAACAAGTTTAATCTAAATTACATGCATTTTGTTTTAGTTTCTTTACTACTAAAACAGTTTAGTAGCAAAACTTTTCGAATGCAGCTGGTATGTTAGGAACAATCCCATTCAAAATTTTTCCCAGCAATAGGCAATAACCAATAACCCGCAAGTATGTATGTTTAAATTGAGTTTCGCAAAATCCCTATTGTCAAAGCTATAGGCAACTCGATTTCCCATGAACTCAAAAGCACGTGTTATTTTTTTTAAAAAAAAATTAGCATTTCTAATAAAATCCCCCCAGAAAATCTAAACTAACAAGTAAATCTATTTCCCGCATGCACTTTTTCCAATTCCCACCCTGTCCTTTCAACTCTTGGCAAATAGTTAAATCCAATTAGCCTTGATTACATATTCCGCTATCTTTGAACTGAAAATTTCTTACCTCATAATTCTATCCAATTTTCTTAGAATTCCTTTCAACTGCATAGCATGCAAACAATTATCAGATTCTTAATTATCTAAATTTCCCTGATGATCATAAAAGATGAACAGATTAATCTTAGACAGCCTTTTCAACAATAAAAGTAATTTGACTGAGCTATAAATGCTATTAATGCTATTAAATGCTATACAAAATAAAAATCTGTGCAATTGCTCAGCTAGAATCTTGTGTATAGATCAGAAGATAACAGAGCTAAAGAATTGTGCGATTGCATACGAATCCACGACTCGAAAGACAATTTTGGCTTCCATTGTTGCTGTTAGATCCGTAGATCGATTCAATTGAATGTTTTCCACGTGTTTCATTATTTTTTAGTGTATATACCGTGTGTAAAAAATTCAAACAAAAGTAAATTTCATTTATTTCACCAGAGTTTATGTACTTCTGCTTTCACTGATTCTACTGTGTCTAATTAGATTATTAAATTTTTTAAAAGTAGAAGTCGAGCTTGAAAATAGATTCACTAAACAATAGTTATTTGATAATGATCGATTTTGATTGTTAATTTATATGATACATTTTGAATGTTATTTAATTTAGCCATATTCACAGAGCAATTATTGTAGCTGTTAAGTATAAAAAAAAAAACAACTGCTTGAAATTGATTTATTATCTTCGATTAATCGATTTTTTTGTTTCGTGTAATACCACTATAGCAAACTGTTACTTACACCTGATAACTCATAAGAGTTAAATCAAATTAGTGATTGAATATGACGAAAATGCTGCTAAATAAGTAATAATCTCATATACTGTAAGTGATGAAACCTTTTGCTCACCAATACACAGAATTTATGAATATTATGATAAGGGGAAAAAAATTGTTTTTTAGGATGTAATAAGTCTGAGGCGAATTCATTCAACAATTGCAATCCGTCATCGTTAAACGATACGTTATCTGGCCAAAACCTATTGTTGAAATGCTTTTGCGAATAGGGCAAAAATAAGGATCGAAAATCATCGTTAATTAACTATCAAAATCGATCGTTATCAGATAACGATTGTTTAGTGAATCGGAGCTCCGAATTTCTATGTTTACAAAAGCTCCGTTTTCTGAAAAAGTAAAAACCGAATTGTATTACTTATTTGCTTCTCAAAAAAATAATGTAACTGTCTGTATAATCACTCTGAACCAGAATACAAACAAAATTGATGGTCTAAAATTTAGCATATTCAATTAAACACAAATACAAAAAAAATATTATTTTAATTAAACTCGATGATGGATCATTATTAATCATACTTAACCTCATTTCGGTGCTATTTGTGAATGACATGTGTGTCACGGTGACATTTTTCCAGAAAACCAATGCTCAGGTGCTTGATTTGCTAATTACAATGCAAATGCCAAAAAACCCACAACGTGTTTTTATAGTGGATTTTGCGCAAGACAAAATTTTTTTCACAGAAAGGTAAGTAAATGTATAAATTATAGACGAACATTCTGTAAACTATTTCAACAAAATGTTTACAGTGGGTCGTGTATTTCTACACTGAACAATTATATAACAGACAAAACAATTATAGATGCTGCTGAAACTTGGAAAGGGTAAAAAAGAAAATGCTTATAAAATAAATAAAATTTTCAGTTGTAATACCACAAGCGCTAGTGTGATTGTCAAAATAAGCTTGTAACAATGATTTTTTTTACTCGGTATAGAAATGACACGAGTGCATCAAAAATTGCGACCTGAATAAATCACGAGTGCCCGCAGGGCACGAGTGGTTTATTCTGGTCGCAATTTTTAGATGCACGAGTGGTTTTACCAATGAGTAAAAAAATGAATGGTTGCAAGCTGTTTCGACAATCACTAGCGCGAGTGGTATTCGGGAAGAGAATCTAACGAGAAAAACTACAACAACAACAAATCTACATCTATATTTCTCAAAAGATTTCACGAGATTTCGCGAGATTTCATGGGATTCCACGAGCTTTTGCGAGATTTCACGGAATTCCACAAAATTTTACGAGATTTTACGAGATTTCACAAGATTTTACGAGATTCCACGAGAAAATGTCGCCATCGACATTTTGGGATTGGGGTGGAGTGGCTCGCTCTGACAGCTAATTGTTACAGAAGTGGATAAAACACGAATTTATTTTCGGATATTTTTCATGGTGCTAAATAATCAAAACAATAGGCGCGCCGACCAATGAGATTCGACCAGAAATTCTAATTCAACGCATCCGCACGTACGCTCTCGTGATAGTTTTTATGAGTTAGATTCTCTGTGATAAAATCACAAATATCTCAAAAACTAAATTTTGTTAATTTCTAAACTATCACACCAGTCCCATACAACCTTAGATTATTGGAATCGTCCAACGAATTTATAAATGACATAGAAAGTCAACGTATTGGGATTTTAACAATTTATATATTGTGCTAAAAAGATATATTTAAGTATTAAAAAAACAAATAATAAAACTGAAAAGAAAAAATAATTTCTGGAATTGAGTTTGTCTCCCAAGTGCAAAAAATCCATAATGTTAAGGTTATATTGACATGCATATTACTTTTAATGTCCGTTCCAATTTTTCCTTCATAGAACCTCAAATAATAAAAATTGTGCAATCTATTTATTTTATTAATACCGGTAGAATTATGCACAGAAAAATTGCTTAAATCCAAGCAATCAAAATAAACTATTTATAAATTCCTAGCACAAAAACCATAAAAACAGATTCTTAACACCCCTACTGGCCAAATTACGAAACATAAACTGCTTTTCCATCGTTGAAAACTCAAAATTGAATAATTCCTCCATTGGTTTTTATTCAAACAAACAAAAACAAATCATGTCACATGACTCTTTTCTCGCTACTCACAATTCATCAAAACAAATACTCATTTAATTTCCCATTAATTTCTCTGAAAATTCCAACAATTATTCTGCGGCGCCAAATCACACAAAAAAACCTTATCAGTCTAAAATACCAAAAAAACTATCAAATCCATCACCAAAACACCAATTTCTAAACCTAAAATATTAAATATTTTGCACCAAAAAAAATTATTGAAATTTTTGACATGTGTAAAACACGCCTTAAACGACTTAAAAACTGTCTTCTAGCATAGAGAACCTTACCTTAATATCGACGTTTAAGTTGTAGACAGAAAAGTCGGTGTTCGTAACGGTATAGAGCAAATTGAAATAGAAAACGTGTGATACTAGGGTTATTCAATGCGCATACAACAAAACGCGTCACACAGCCTGTGCGTAGTTGAAAACTGAAGGTGATTTAATTCCGTTCGTGGGAGCAATTCGATGTTTTTTAACAGAAACCACTTGTTATTTTTTCTTGGGAGATTGAGCGGCAACCATAGTCTGTATCCAGGAAGGCTTATACAAAGGGAATTTAGTTTGCGTAATGTTTCGGTTCGCGTCGATTCGGGCGAATGGAAAAGTGAATATAAAGTGTATGATTATTAGATGTACTTACAATATGTTTCTTTGACAAGCATCTGCAATGTTTCAGGTTTCAATTTGCTGTTCTTCTTTCCCATTTCTTTGAATTATTTCTTAAAAAAACCACGGCACAGGTAAAGGAGTTTACTCGTGCTGCAATCTCCCGAGCACAGCTTCAATCGATCCGCCAGTGGAAAGTACTCTCGATACCCGATCTTAGGATCGCATGCTGCTGCCACTCTGTGGTGACATTTTGCATGTTCATGTGCATTAAATATTTATGTTGAGTATTTGGTTCATTTTATCTAAAGAAAAAAATGAAACCAGAATAAAGGTCAATTGGCGACTGTAATTTATTTAATTTTGTTTAAATTGTTTAAATGGACTTTTATTTCTTTTGTAATAAAATGAAAACTGGCAGCTGTTAATTTAAAACAAAATTATTCATGATTTTATGTAATTTTAACATTGAACATTTTATGAAATAAGATAGATTTTGATTTTATTATTTAAAAGTTTCAGATGCGCTGTAATATTTGGTTTATTTATAAGATTTTCCACCAGATGGCGTATTAAAAACATTAAAATTGGTTGTGATTCGTCTGTGATTACTGAAGGTGAGATACGTACCGAGAGTTCTAAATGCTCCCACATGGCACCAAGTTCATACAAAATGTAAACACATGTATAAATCAGGAATGAAAATGACTAAAAAATAAATGACTTAGAAATAAATAATTTAAATAATTTAGAAATAAATAAATAAATGACTAAAATCGTGAAGTATAAACCGACCTCTTATACAGAGCTGCTTCTGCTATATTCATTTCACGATCACGTACAAAATGAAAATGATGCATTAATAAAAGAAATGCCAATTACAATGTCAACCCCAGTCTGTCAATTGATCTTACAGTAAACCAACATAAAAAAAACTTTTTATTCTTGCATTTTATAATTTTACTTCCAAATTTAATTTAACATTTTTAAAATTATTTTTAATTTTTAATTTTGCTTTAGAATCGAAATCAGTAATCAATTGGACAATTTGTAAGAAATGGTAATTTTAATTTTGTATTTTGAATTTTCTTCATATTCAAATGTTTCCTTCTAATTATTATCTATGCACTTAACTTTCCATTAGCAAAATCATTAAATCAGTAGATAAAGATTTAATAAATTTATTAAAAGTTGAAAATAACGATTTTTCAATCAGCATTATTTGCAATATTGATACAGAAATCTTAGAGGGAGATGTCCAACTATATTCCCAAGCCCCATTTGGTTACTTTTGCTGATAAATCTATAAATTCAAGAATTTACAATTCACAGTCGAGATTTCGTCTGATTGACATAAAAATAAAAAAATTATGTGCATAAAATGTATCTTATTTAATTAAAATTAAATTTTTGTCTTGAACCAGTTGAGCCGACTACGTTATTCAATTAATCTCCCCTCGTAAAACAAATACGGTACCTGAAAATCACATAAAAACTTCTATTACTAGAAGAACTCAAATTAGAAGAATTATTATATTACATCCCTCACAATCTCAACCTAAAAAAGATCCCTCGTTCACAAAACCAGGGTGATTTTTAACCCGACAAAGATGATGGCCGTGGAGTTTGGGTAGTGGTATATATAAAGATATGATGTAAAGATAGAATACAAAAAAATCAGAAAAAAAAAGTTGACTTTAAAGAAAATAACAAAGGTTGGGGTGGGAAGGGTACATCATCAGAAATACTTCTGACATTTGTTTCTGGTGTTCGTCACCGCATTTAGATTAGATTAAAGTTCAAAATAAAAAATGACGTGACCATATGACTATGACCTATGATTTAACCTTGGACGGTTTAACTTTGGAAGTTCAAGATTTAACAACATTCTTTACTTGGGCCAAATCTTTGCTATAAAGAATTACCATTACCCGGTAATTGTCTTTACGTTATATATTTCTTCGGCTATATTTATTTATTTGTATTGTATGATGATTACAATGTAGAATAAAATTTTTATTGCAAAATTAAACCTCGGAACCTCAACGAGAACTTTGCACAAATCTGCTCATCGTTCAATGTCTGCCCAAGGAGTTGGATCCAGCTCCTTGGTCTGCCTGTAATGCGATTGACGATCATGGCAAACTTACACATGCAAGTGACAATTTTTCATTTTTCATTCATTAGGGACATTTAAAATCTGTAAAAACAATATTTAAGACAAATAAAATATCATCTAAAATTTCTGACATAGGTAACATGCCTTAACAGCTTGTCCGCGCCATCATCATTTCAGAATTTTTGATACCAATTTTTGCCACAAGATAGAACCATCTTATTAAACAAAAAATATGGCGCCAAATTCGAATTACCAGTAAAAATTCCAATTTTGAAATTTAATATTTAGCAAAAAAAATAAAATACATTTCTAAAAAAAAAATAGATTTAATTCTTTTAAGCTAAGTCATTTTTTTACATGATTTGTATTGCTATTCATCGAAAATGTGTAAAAATTAAAAAATGTATGAATAAATTAGTGAATGATTAAATACTTGTAAATGCCATAATTAAAAACTATAACAATTTATCACCATGATTTCTAGTTACAAAATGTTAGTGTACAAAAATAATAACCATCAACCTATTATAACAATGAAAATATACGAGATAATATTTCCATTTTTAGAGTTTTTAGAGTTTTCCATAGCAGTGGCAAAAATTTCCTTCACAATATCCAGAATAAAAATTTTTTGATTCACAATAATGCTGACAAACAGAATGAGTCTGCGGACATCCCAATGACAGTGGAGGTGATGTAGTTAATCGCAATTTGGAATCTAAACAACCAAAAATTAATATAAAATTACTATCCATTTCATTCGCTTTTATATTTAATCATAATTACATGAAATATCTTTGCCAGAATCGCTCTGATAATCTCCATAATAATCATCGTCATCGAAAGATTGGATTTTGTCTGTAAAACACACAAAAAATATAAATTAAAAAAATTAAAGTAGAAAATAAAATAAAACTTGTGTTGTTAACTAATAAAAATCTGATATAGTCTATGAAATGGTCTACAAACCATATAATTACTTTCATCATAAATTTTAATTTGATGCGTTCTCATTTCCTTATGTTGTAATCTCATGTCATAATAAAACACGATTCCGTGTTAAGCAAACAAATTTACTTAATATTAAATTTAATATTTCATTGAAGTAACTGTTGCATGTTTCCGTTATAATACGAGAATAAATGTTTTTTCTTTACAAGAATCCGTCGCTTAATTCAAATAGATATATGAAAGCCTTTCATGCAGGATTTGATATACATTATGTAATACTGTTGATCCAACTCCGATTTTGGTAATATTTAGTAACGGAATTGCAGACGGAATTCCATCAAATTTCCCATAGGATGTCTCAATTTCCAAAATATTAATTAATTTTATTGTCTAAAACTCCGTTTCCAAAACATTGCGAGAAACTCTCATTGGTTGGAGCCTGTTTGCTTACACATTAATACAAAAATCCACCCATATATGGTCATTTTTATGATCGTTTATGGTCGTTTTTTGTTCGTTTTATGTTTGTTTATGTTCGTTTATCTTCGTTTGTGTTCGTTTATGTCCTTTTATGGTCATTTTTCGAATTATTTTTTTAAGTGCATTAAAAAATTGCTGGGAAAAGGCTCTAGCCAATGGGAGTTTCTTGCAATGTTTTGGAAACGGAGTTTAGAGTTAGATTTTGGTAATGCTCTAATTCATTTAACTCTTTAAGAAATATGAGACGTTTAAAGAAACTGTAGTAGTAATTACAAAAATAAACAAAGTTATCCGTATCCTGAATATAAGTTTTGTTTAGTAATTGCAGACTGAACTTTAGTCTACAGTGGAACATCAAACAGCTGTGAGTAATTTACCCTAAAAATTATAATTTTTTTTTGAAAAAATATTTCCCAACTAATTTTCACAAAAAAATAATGACTTTTCCATAAAAAAACTATTTCTCAACAATTTTCATCTTATGGTTAATGATTGTGATAACTAGAAAGGAGTGGGATTGTCTCATCAACCTGTACACATAAAAATTACCGGAAATTCGGCCTTAGGCAGGATATGTTAAATTTAAAATTCAAGCGGAAAGTCCATTATGGCATTCTTATTATAATTGTTTAGTTATAGAACCAAGCAGACACAACTCCACCCAAATTTCAAGATTAATCATTATTATTAGCTATGACTCAAAATCAAACAACAAAAAAAAACCTCAAATATCAACAGGAAAACAAAAGAAACTGATAACAAAGCATGAGGTCATGAGTCACAAAGGATATTTATATTTTCATGTTTCATTTTCCAACTTGTAAACTTCTTGTTTTGATTTTTTAAAGAACTTCAGACATAAAAAAAAAAAAAACCTTCTAGGATTTGATTTTTCTTTCACATTTTTCT